>CM053265.1:34044417-34073154 GCA_028583415.1 Protea cynaroides
GCTATTGTGTATTTACTCTTATTATGAATGTGGATGTATGAGGTTTAGATAAAATGGATATAGCCTACTTGAGATCCCGGTTGAGCCGTTGATTTATTGATGGTTCATCAAACCATTCGAATATTGCGAAAAATGGGGTGTGATAAGAAAAAGAAGAAGAATAAGTTGAAGAAGACGAATGAAGCAAAAGAAGACGAATGTAGAAGAAGAAGATGAAGAAGGATGAAGAAAACAACGAGAAAGAAGAAAGAAGAACATAGAAGAACAAGAAGAAGAATGAAGAAAAAGAATGTAGAAGATGAATGAGGAACAGAGAAGAAGAATGAAGAAAAGAATGAGAAAGAAGAATATAGAAGAAGAAGAATGAAGAAGTAGAATGTAGGAGAAGCATAAAGAACAAAGAAAAAGAATGATGAAGAAAAACAAGAAGATGAAGAATGTAGTTGAAAGAAGAAGAATGAAAAAGAAAGAAGAAGAATCAGAAGAAATTTACCACAAAAAAAAAAGATGTGAAGGGCGCCGGGCGCACTTCGAACACTCTTCTTCTTCTTTCTTCTTCTTTATTCTTCTTCCTATTCATCTTTCATCATGCCTTTTTTTTTTTTCTTCTTCATTCGTCTTCTTCGTCTTCTTTTTTCCTTTTCTTCTTCATTCTTCTCCTCCTTCCGTCTTCTTTTTTTTTTCTCTTCTTTCTTTCATTCTTTCTTCATTCTTCCTTCCTCTTCTTTTTTCTTCTCATTCATCTTCTTATTTTTCTTCTTCTTCATTCTTCTTCTATTTTTTACCTTTCTGTGATACTATAGGTTACGATCATCTCATGTGTTGGCATCCATATTTTATTCTTCTCACAATCTGATTTGAAGACCCAACTCCTTCTTAGGATTAAGCTACTCTTTAGTACAATCGCATCCGAATTTGCTACTCAGATTGTCAGAAGAATAAAATTTGGATGCCTAATTGTAGATGATCATGAACCATGTTGTCATAAAATGGTGCAAACTGCGCCCATGCCCTTTGAATGAAAAAGAAAATGAAGAAGAATAATGTAGAAGGAGGGAATGGAGGAATAAGAAGAAGAGGACGAAACATGAAGAATAAAGAAGAAGAAATAAGAAGAATGAAGAAGAAAGAGGAAGATAAAGAAGAAAAATAAAAAAATAAAAGAAAAATTTAAAGCAAAAGAAAAGGAAGAAAAAGAAGAGGAATGAAGAAGAAGAAGAAGTAGAAGAATGAAGAAGAAAAAGAAAGAAGAAGAATGAAGATGAAGAAAAAGAAGATGGAGATTGAAAAATGGCGAAGAACAAAGAAGAAAAAAAGAAGAATAAGTTGAAGAAGATGAATAAAGCAGAAGAAGACGAATGAAGAAGCAAAAGATGAATAAGATTGAAGAAAACAACGAGAAAGAAGAAAGAAGAACAAAGAAGAAGAAGAAAAATAAAGAAGAAGAAGAATATTGAAGAAGAATTAGGAACAGAGAAGAAGAATGAAGAATGAACAAGAAGAATGAAGAAAAAGAATGAGAAAGTAGAACATAGAAGAAGAATAATGAAGAAGAAGAATGTAGAAGAAGCATGAAGAACAAAGGAAAAGAATGATGGAGAAAAAGAAGAAGATGAAGAAAGTTGTTGAAAGAAGAAGAATGAAAAAGAAAGAAGAAGAAAAAGTTGAAGAAGAACGAAGAAGAAATAAGAAGAATCAGAAGAAATTTACCAAAAAAAAAAAAGATGTAGAAGGGCGCTTGCGTATTCTTCTTCCACTTATTCTTTCATCATGTCCTTTTTTCTTTTTCTTCTTCGTTCTTCTCCTTCCGCCGCCTTTTTCCTTTTCTTCTTCATTCTTATTCTTCATTCTTCCTCTTCTCTCTTCTTCTCATTCATCTTCTTATTTTTCTTTTTGTTCATTCTTCTTCTATTTTCCACCTTTCTGTGACACTATGGTTTACGATCATCTCATGTGTTAGCATCCAAGTTTTATTCTTTTGATAATTTGATTTGAAGACCCAACTCCTTCTTAGGATTAAGCTACTCTGTAGCATAATCGCATTTGGATTCGCTACGTATCTAGAAGGTGCGGTTGAGATTGAGTATTGGGTTTCCAACTTAGATTGTCAGAAGAATAAAATTCGGAACCCTAATTGCATATGATGGTGAACCATATTGTCATAAAATGGTGCAAACTATGCCCATGCTCTTTGAATAAAAAAGAAAAGGAAGAAGATTAATGTAAAAGGAGGAAAAAGAAGAATAAAAAGAAGAGGATGAAACATGAAGAATGAAGAAGAAGAAAGAAGAAGAATGATGAAGAAAGAAGAAGAGAAAGAAGAAAACTAATGAAGAAAAAAGAAAAAGAAGATGAAAAGGAAGTAAAGAAGAAGAATGAAGAAGAAGAAGAAGACGAACGAAGAAGAAAAAGAAAGAAGAAGAATGAAGACGAAGAAAAAGAAGATGAAGATTGAAAAATTGTGAAGAAAAAAGAAGAAAAAGAAGAAGAATAAGTAAAAGAAGACGAATGAAGTAGTAGAAGACGAAGAATAATGAAGAAAACAACGAGAAAGAAGAAAGAAGAACATAGAAGAACAAGAAGAAAAATGAAGAAGAAGAATGTAGAAGAAGAATGAGGAACAGAGAAGATGAAAGAAGAATGAAGAAGAAGAATGAAGAAAAGAACGAGAAAGAAGAACATAGAAGAAGAAGAATGAAGAAGAAGAATGAAGAAAAGAACGAGAAAGAAGAACATAGAAGAAGAAGAATGAAGAAGAAGAATGTAGAAGAAGCATGAAGAACAAAGAAAAAGAATGATGAAGAAAAAGAAGAAGATGAAGAAAGTAGTTGAAAGAAGAAGAATGAAAAAGAAAGAAGAAGAAAAAGTGGAAGAATAACGAAAAAGAAAGTAGAAGAATCAGAAAAAATTTACCACAAAAAAAATAAAAGATGTAGAAGGGCATTGATGCACTTCTGAAGGGTGCTGGTGTACTTCTAAACTGCGCTGGCGCACTTCCTCCTCTTCTTTTTTTTTTCTTCTTCCACTTCTTCTTTCATCATGTCCTTTTTTTTCTATTTCTTCTTCATTCTTCTTGTTCCGTCTTCTTTTTCCTTTTCTTCTTCATTCTTCTTCATCATACTTCTTCTACTTTCTTCTTCCCATTCATCTTCTTATTTTTCTTCTTCTTCATTCTTCTTCAATATTCCACCTTTCTTTGACACTATGGGTTACAATCATCTCATGTGTTAGCGTCGAAGTTTTATTCTTTTGACAATCTGATATGAAGACCCAACTCCTTCTTAGGATTAAGCTACTCTCTAGCACAATCGCATTTGGATTCCCTCTGCATCTAGAAGGTGCGGTTGAGATTGAGTGTTAGGTTTGCAACTCAGATTGTCAGAAGAATAAAATTTGGATGCCTAATGCAGATGATCGTGAACCATGTTGTCATAAAAAGGTGCAAACTGTGCCCGTGCTCTTTGAATGAAAAGGAAAACGAAGAAGAATAATGTAGAAGGAGGAAAAAGAAGAATAAGAAGAAGAGGACTAAACATAAAGAATGAAAAAGAAGAAAGAAGAATGAAGAAGAAAGAGGAAGAGAAAGAAGAAAAATAATGAAGAAAAAAGATGAAGCACTAGAAATTGTAGAAAAAGAAGAAGAATGAAGAAGAAGAAGAAGAAGAAGAAGAAGAAGAAAAAGAAAGAAGAAGAATGAAGATGAAGAAAAAGAAGATGAAGATTGAAAATGGCGAGGATAAAAGAAGAAAAAGAAGAAGATTAAGTAGTAGAAGATGAATGAAGCAGAAGAAGATGAATGAAGAAGAAAATGAAGAAAAATAAAGAAAACAATGAGAAAGAAAAAAGAAGAACATAGAAGAACAAGAAGAAGAATGAAGAAGAAGAATGTAGAAGAAAAATGAGGAACAGAGAAGAAGAATGATAAATGAAGAAGAAGAAATGAAGAAAAGAATGAGAAAGAAGGACGTAGAAAAAGAAGAATGAAGAAGAAGAATGTATAGGAAGCATGAAGAACAAAGAAAAAGAATGATGAAGAAAAAGAAGATGATGAAGAATGTAGTTGAAAGAAGAAGAATGAAAAAAAATGTAGAAGAAAAAGTAGAAGAAGAACGAAAAAGAAAGAAGAAGAATCAGAAGAAATTTATTCCTTCTTCTTCTTCATTCTTCTTCTTTCTTATTCTCATTCATCTTCTTATTTTTCTTATTATTCGTTCGTCTTCTATTTTCCATCTATTTGTGACACTATGGGTTACTATCATCTCATGCGTTAGCATCCAAGTTTTATTCTTCTGACAATCTGATTTTAAGACCCAACTCTTTCTTAGGATTAAGCTACTCTCATGCATAATCGCATTTGGATTCCCTCTGCATCTAGAAGGTGCGGTTGAGATTGAGTGTTGGGTTTGTAACTCAGATTTTAAAAGAATAAAAATTGGATGCCTAATTGCAGATGATCGTGAACCACGTTGTCATAAAATTGTGCAAACCGTGCCCGTGCTCTTTGAACGAAAAAGAAAACGAAGAGAAGAATGTGGAGGGAGGGAAAAGAATAATAAGAATAAGAGGACGAAACATAAAGAATGAAGAAGAAGAAACAAGAAAAATGAAGAAGAAGGAGGAAGTGAAAGAAGAAAAATAATTAAAAAAATATGAAGTAGAAGAAAAGGAAGAAAAAGAAGAAGAATGAAGATGAAGAAGAAGAAGAAGAACGGAGAAGAAAAAGAAAGAAGAAGAATGAAGATGAAGAAAAAAAAATAAAGATTGAAAAATGGCGAAGAAAAAAGAAGAAAAAGAAGAAGAATAAGTAGAAGAAGACGAATGAAGCGGAAGAAGATGAATGAAGAAGAAGATGAAGAAAAATGGAGAAAACAACGAGAAAGAAAAAAGAAGAACATTGAAGAACAAGAAGAAGAATGAAGAAGAAGAATGTAGAAGAAGAATGAAGAAAAGAATGAGAAAAAACGACGCAGAAGAAGAAAAATGAAGAAGAAGAATGTAAAAGAAGCTTGAAGAACAATGATGAAGAAAATGAAGAAGATGAAGAAAGTAGTTGAAAGAAGAAGTATGAAAAAGAAAGAAGAAGAAAAAGTAAAAGAAGAATGAAAGAGTAAGAAAAAGAATCAGAAGAAATTTACCACAAAAAAAAATGTAGAAGGGCGCTTGGCGGACGTCTAAAGGGGGTTGGCGCACTTCCTCTTCTTCTTCTTTATTCTTCTTCCCCTGCGGTCGAGCTAGCATACGACCACCCCTGTAGTTTTCTTCACTTGCTTCGGAACGAAGCTTTGCCTTTCTTTTTCTGAAAACCCCCAATCCACTCTCACTCGCCGCTACTAACGGGGTCTTGGTTGATTTCCCTTCCTTTAGCTACTCAGATGTTTCAGTTCGCTAAGTTTGGAAAGTCCAAAGAGCGCCGACTAGCCACGGAGCTTGGATACGGTTTCCCAATCGGAGATCCAAGGATCCCAAAAACTTCTTCTTTCATCATGTCATTTTTTCTTTTTCTTCTTCATTCTTCTTCTTCCATCTTCTTTTTCCTTATTCTTCTTCATTCTTCTTCTTCACTCTTCTTCTACTTTCTTCTTCTCATTCATCTTCTTATTTTTCTTCTTCTTCATTCTTCTTCTATTTTCCACCTTTCTGTGACACTATTGGTTATGATCATCTCATGTGTTAGCGTCCAAGTTTTATTCTTCTGACAGTCTGATTTGAAGACCCAACTCCTTCTTAGGATTAAGCTACTCTCTAGCACAATCGTATTTGGATTCCCTCTATATCTAGAAGGTGCGGTTCAGATTGTGTCTGGGTTTGCAACTCTGATTGTCAGAAGAATAAAATTTGGTTGCCTAATTGCAGATGATCGTGAACCATGTTGTCATAAAATGGTGCAAACTGTGCCCGTGTTCTTTGAATGAAAAAGAAAGCGAAGAAGAATAATGTAGAAGGAGGAAAAAGAAGAATAAGAAGAAGAGGACAAAACATGAAGAATGAAAGAAGAAGAAAGAACAAGACTGAAGAAGAAAGAGGAAGAAAATGAATAAAAATAATGAAGAAAAAAGATGAAGCCGAAGAAAATGAAGAAATAGAAGAAGAATGAAGAAGTAAAAGATGATGAACGAAGAAGAAAAAGAAAGAAGAAGAATGAAGAAGAAGAAAAAAAAGATGAAAATTGAAAAATGGCGAAGAAAAAAGAAGAAAAAGAAGAAGAATAAGTAAAAGAAGACGAATGAAGCAGAAGAAGATGAATGAAGAAGAAGAAGATGAAGAAGAATGAAGAAAACAACGAGAAAGAAGAAGGAAGAACATAGAAGAAGAAGAAGAAGAATGAAGAAGAAGAATGTAGAAGAAGAATGAGGAACAGAGAAGAAGAATGAAGAATGAAGAAGAAGAATGAAAAATAATGAGAAAGAAGAACATAGCAGAAGAAGAACGAAGAAGAAGAATGTAGAAGAAGCATAAAGAAAAAAGAAAAAGAATGATGAAGAAAAAGAAGATGATGAAGAAAGTAATTGAAAGAAGAAGAATGAAGAAGAAAAAGTAGAAGAAGAATCAGAAGAAATTTACCACAAAAAAAAAGATGTAGAAGGGCGCTGGCGCATTTCTGAAGTGCGCTGGCGCACTTCCTCTTTTTCTTCTTTATTCTTCTTCCACTTCTTCTTTCATCATGTCCTTTTTTTTTTTTTCTTCATCATTCTTCTTCTTCCGTCTTTTTTTTCTTTCTTCTTCTTCATTTTTCTTCTTCATTCTTCTTCTTCTCATTCATCTTCTTCTTCATTCTTCTTCTTCATTCTTCTTCTTCATTCTTCTTCTCATTCATCTTCTTATTTTCTTCCTCCTCATTCTTCTTCTTCATTCTTCTTCTGTTTTCCACCTTTATGAGAAACTATGGGTTACGATCATCTCATGTGTTAGCATCCAAGTTTTATTCTTCTAACAATTTGATTTGAAGACCCAACTCCATCTTAGGATTAAGCTACTCTCTAGCACAATCGCATTTGGATTCCCTCTGCGTATAGAAGGTGCGGCTGGGATTGAGTATTGGCTTTGCAACTCAGATTGTCAGAAGAATTAAATTTGGATGCCTAATTGTAGATGATCGTGAACCATGTTGTCATAAAATGGTGTAAACTGTGCCCGTGCACTTCGAATGGAAAAGAAAATGAAGAAGAATAAAGTAGAAGGAGAAAAAAGAAGAATAAGAAGAAGAGGACAAAACATGAAAAATGAAGAAGAAGAAAGAAGAAGATTGAACAAGAAAAAGGAAGAAAAAGAAGAAAAATATTGAAGAAAAAAGATAAAGAAGGAGAAAAGGAAGAAAAAGAAGGAGAATAAAGAAGAAGAAGAAGAAGGAGAAGAAGAACGAAGAAGAAAAAGAAAAAAGTAGAATGAAGATGAAGAAGAAGAAGATGAAGATTGAAAAAGGGCGAGGAAAAAGAAGAAAAAAAAGAAGAATAAGTAGAAGAAGATGAATGAAGCAGAAGAAGACGAATGAAGAAGAAGAAGATGAAGAAGAATGAAGAAAACAACGAGAAAGAAGAAAGAATAAAATAGAAGAAGAAGAAGAAGAATGAAGAAGAAGAATGTAGAAGAAGAATCAGGTACAGAGATGAAGAATGAATGAAGAAAAGAATGAGAAAGAAGAACATAGAAGAAGAAGAATGAGGATGAAGAATGTAGAAGAAGCATGAATAACAAAGAAAAAGAATGATGAAGAAAAAGAAGAAGATGAAGAAAGTAGTTGAAAGAAGAAGAACGAAAAAGAAAGAAGAAGAAAATGTAGAAGAAAAACGAAAAAGGAAGAAGAAGAATCAGAAGAAATTTACCACAAAAAAAAAGACGTAGAAGGGCACTGGCACACATCCTCTTCATGTTTTTAGATGAGCTAAGTTGTGAGCTCACCCTTTGTATATACATGTTTTTAGATGTTGATGCAGGTTATACGGTGCACGACTATATGAGTGCTCCGGCGTATGGTGGCGTTGCTGCTTTGGATGTACAGGCTGGACAGGACGAGCATGGCGCTTCTTGCGAGTGCCCTTTCTACGTGTACCTTTGATTGGTTTTTATTTATTTTAATTATTTTCAGTTGGATTAAGAGATGTAAGGATATTTAGTTTATATTTAGATTTTGAATAATTAGATATTTTATTTAAATTTATCAATAGATACTCAGTTCATTTATTTAAAGACTTCCGCTGTACTATTTAAATTCTGATTATGGTTATGTGCAATGGTTTGTATGAGTGTATACGGTCTATTCGAGATCCTGATGTGAACCATTGGTTCAGTGACGGTTCACTCACACCATTCTGGTTGGTTCAGAATTGGGGTGTGACACATCTTCTTATTTTTCTTCTTCTTCATTCTTCTTCTGTTTTCCAGCTTTTTGTGACACTATGGGTTATGATCAACTCGTGTGTTAGAGTCCAAGTTTTTTTCTTCTAACAATCTAATTTGAAGACCCAACTCCTTCTTAGGATTAAGCTACTCTCTAGAACAATCGCATTTGGATTCCCTCTGTATCTAGAAGGTGCGGTTGAGATTGAGTGTTGGGTTTGCAACTCAGATTGTCAGAAGAATAAAATTTGGATGCCTAATTGCAGATGATCGTGGACCATATTGTCATAAAATGGTGCAAACTATGCCCGTGCTCTTTGAATGAAAAAGAAAACAAA
This sequence comes from Protea cynaroides, assembly GCA_028583415.1. NCBI lineage: Eukaryota > Viridiplantae > Streptophyta > Magnoliopsida > Proteales > Proteaceae > Protea > Protea cynaroides. The sequence continues at coordinate 34,053,090 of CM053265.1, forward strand.
GAAGAATAATGTAGAAGGAGGAAAAAGAAGAATAAGAAGAAGATGACGAAACATGAAGAATGAAGAAGAAGAATGAAGAAGAAAAAGGAAGAGAAAGAAGAAAAATATTGAAGAAAAAAGATGAAGCAGAAGAAAAGGAAGAAAAAGAAGAAGAACAAAGAAGAAGAAGAAGAAGAAGAAGAAGAAGAAGAACGAAGAAGAAAAAGAAAGAAGCAGAATGAAGATGAAGAAAAAGAAGATGAAGATTGAAAAATGGCGGAGAAAAAAGAAGAAAAAGAAGAAGAACAAGTAGAAGAAGACAAATAAAGAACAAAAAGATGAATAAAGAAGAAGAAGATGAAGAAGAATGAAGAAAACAACTAGAAAGAAGAAAGAAGAACACAGAAGAATAAGAAGAAGAATGAAGAAGAAGAATGTAGAAGAAGAATGAGGAACAGAGAAGAAGAATGAAGAATGAAGAAGAGAATGATAAAGAAGAACGTAGAAGAAGAAGAATGAAGAAGAAGAATGTAGAAGAAGCATGAAGAACAAAGAAAAATAATGATGAAGAAAAAGAAGAACATGAAGAAAGTAGTTGAAAGAAGAAGAATCAAAAAGAAAGAAGAAGAAAACGTAGAAAAAGAACTAAAAAGAAAGAAGAACAATCAGAAGAAATTTACCACAAAAAAAATAATTAAAAAAGGGAAGGGCGCTGGCGCACTTCGTCTTCTTCTTTGTTCTTCTTCCACTTCTTCTTTCATCATGTCCTTTTTATTTTTTCTTCTTCATTTTTCTTCTTCCATCTTCTTTTTCTTTTTTCTTCTTCATTCTTCTCCTTCATTCTTCTTCATCTTTCTTCTTCTCAATCATCTTCTTAGTTTTTTCTTCTTCACTCTTCTTCTTCCGTTTTCCACCTTTGTGTGACACTATGGGTTACGATCGTCTCATGTGTTTGCATACAAGTTTTATTCTTCTAACAATCTGATTGAAGACCCAACTCCTTCTTAGGATTAAGCTACTATCTAGCACAATCGCATTTAGATTTCCACTGTATCTAGAAGGTGCGGTTGAGATTGAGTGTTGGGTTTGCAGCACAGATTGTTAGAAGATTAAAATTTAGATGCCTAATTGCAGATGATCGTGAATATTGTCATAACATGGTGCAAATTGTGCCCATGCTCTTTGAATTAAAAAGAAAACGAAGAAGAATAATGTAGAAGGAGGAAGAAGAAGAATAAGAAGAAGAGGACAAAACTAGAAGAATGAAGAAGAAGAAAGAAGAAGAAAGATGAGGAAAGAGGAAGAGAAAGAAGAAAAATAATGACGAAAAAAATGAAGCAGAAGAAAAGGAAGAAAAAGAAGAAGAATGAAGAAGAAGAAGAAGAAGAAGAAGAACGAAGAAGAAAGAAGAAGAAAAAGAATGAAGAAGAATGAAGATGAAGAAAAAGAAGATGGAGATTGAAAATGGCGAAGAAAAAAGGAGAAAAAAGAAGAAGAATAAGTAGAAGAAGACGAATGAAGCAGAAGAAGACGAATAAAGAAGAAGAAGATGAAGAAGAATGAGGAAAACAACGAGAAAGAAGAAAGAAGAACATAGAAGAAGAATAAGAAGAATAAAGAAGAAAAATGTAGAAGAAGAATGAGGAACAGAGAAGAAGAATGAAGAATGAAGAAGAAGAATGAAGAAAAGAATGAGAAAAAAAAACATAGAAGAAGAAGAATGATAAAGAAGAATGTAGAAGAAGCATGAAGAACAAAGAAAAAGAATGATGAAGAAAAAGAAGAAGATGAAGAAAGTAGTTGAAAGAAGAAGAATGAAAAAGAAAGATGAAGAAAAAGTAGACGAAGAATGAAAAAAAAATAAGAAGAATCAGAAGAAATTTACCAACAAAAAAAAAAAGATGTAGAAGGGTGCTGGCATACTTCCTCTTCTTCTTCTTTATTCTTCTTCCACTTCTTCTTTCATCATGCCCTGTTTTCTTTTTCTTCTTCTTCTTTCTTTCTTCTGCCTCTTTTTTTTTCCTTCTTCTACTTCATTATTCTTCTTCTTTCTTCTTCTCATTCATTTTCTTATTTTTCTTCTTCTTCATTCCTCTTCTGTTTTCCACCTTTCAATGACACTATGGGTTACATTCATCTCATGTGTTAGCATCCAAGTTTTATTCTTCTGACAGTCTGATTTGAAGACCCAACTCCTTCTTAGGATTAAGCAATTCTCTAGCTCATTAGCATTTGTATTCCCTCTGCATCTTGAAGGTGCGGTTGAGATTGAGTGTTGGGTTTGCAACTCAAATTGTCAGAAGAATAAAATTTGGATGCCTAATTGCAGATGATCGTGAACCATGTTGTCATAAAATTGTGCAAACTGTGCCCTTTCTCTTTGAAAGAAAAAGAAAACGAAGTAGAATAATGTAGAAGGAGGAAAAAGAAGAATAAGAAGAAGAGGACGAAACATGGATAATGAAGAAGAAGAAGAAAGAAGAAGAATGAAGAAGAAAGAGGAAGAGAAAGAAGAAAAATAATGAAGAAAAAAGATGAAGTAGAAGAAAAGAATGAAAAAGAAGAAGAATTTTGAAGAAGAAGATGGAGAACGAAGAAGAAAAAGAAAGAAGATGAAGAAAAAGAAGACGAAGATTGAGAAATTGCGAAGAAAAAAGAAGAAAAAGAAGAAGAATGAGAAGAATAAGACGAATGAAGTAGAAGATGACGAATGAAGAAGAATGGGGAAAACAACGAGAAAGTAGAAAGAAGAACATAGAGGAAGAAGAAGAAGAATGAAGAAGAAGAATGTAGAAGAATAAAGAAAACAATGAGAAAGAAGAAAGAAGAACATAGAAGAAGAAGAAGAATGAATGAAGAAGAAGAATGTAGAAGAAGAATGAGGAAAAGAGAAGAAGAATGAGGAAATGAAGAATGAAGAAGAAGATTGAAGAAAAGAATGAGAAAGAAGAACAGAGAAGAAGAAGAATGAGAAGAAGAACGTAGAAGAAGCATGAAGAACAAAGAAAAAGATTGACGAACAAAAAGAAGAAGGTGAAAAAAGTAGTTGAAAGAGAAGAATGAAAAAGAAAAAAAAAGAAAAAGTAGAAGAAGAATGAAAAAGAAAGAAGAAGAATCAGAAGAAATTTACCACAAAAAGAAAAAAAAAAGATGTAGAAGGGGGCTGGCGCACTTCTTAAGGGCGCTGGCGCACTTCTGAAGTGTGCTGGCGCACTTCCTCTTCTTCTTCTTTATTCTTCCTCCACTTATTCTTTCATCATGTCCTTTTTTCTTTTTCTTCTTCATTCTTCTTCTTTCGTCTTCTTTTTCCGTTTCTTCTTCATTCTTCTTCTTCTTTCTTCTTCTTCTTCTTTCTACTTCTCATTCGTCTTCTTATTTTTCTTGTTCTTCAATCTTCTTCTATTTTCCACCTTTCTATGACACTATGGGTTATGATCAACTCATGTGTTAGCATCTAAATTTTATTCTTCTAATAGTCTGATTTGAAGACCCAACTCCTTCTTAGGATTAAGCTACTCTCTAGCACAATAGCATTTGGATTCCCTCTGCATCTAGAAGGTGCGGTTGAGATTGAGTGTTGGGTTTGCAACACAGATTGTCAGAAGAATAAAATTTGGATGCCTAATTGTAGATGATCGTGAACCATGTTGTCATAAAATGGTAGAAACTGTGCCCGTGCTCTTTGAATGAAAAAGAAAACGAAGTAGAATAATGTAGAAGGAGGAAAAAGAAGAATAAGAAGAAGAGGTCGAAACATGAAGAATAAAGAAGAAGAAAGAAGAAGAATGAAGAAGAAGGAGGAAGAGAAAGAAGAAAAATAATGAAGAAAACAAGATGTAGCAGAAGAAAAGGAAGAAAAAGAAGAAGAATGAAGAAGGAAAAGAAGAAGAACGAAGAAGAAAAAGAAAGAAGAAGAATAAAGATGAAGAAAAAGAAGATGAAGTTTGAAAAATGGCGAAGAAAAAAGAAGAAAAAGAAGAAGAATAAGTAGAAGAAGACGAATGAAGCAGAAGAAGATGAATGAATAATAAGAAGAACAAGATGAATGAAGAAACCCACGAGAAAGAAGAAAGAAGAACATAGAAGAAGAAGAAGAAGAATGAAGAAGAAGAATGTAGAAGAAGAATGAGGAACAGAGAAGAAGAATCAAGAATGAAGAAGAAGAATGACAAAAAGAATGAGAAAGAAGAATGTAGAAGAAGAAGAATATAGAAGAAGCATGAAGAAGAAAGAAAATGATTAAAGAAGAAAAAGAAGAAGATGAAGAAAGTAATAGAAAGAAGAAGAAAGAAAAAGGAAGAAGAAGAAGAAGTTGAAGAAGAATGAAAAAGAAAGTACAAGAATAAGAAGGAAGATAACAGAAAAAAAAGAAGTAGAAGTTCGCGGGCTATGCGCTGGCGCACTTCTTCATCTTCTTCTTCCATCATGTCCATTTTTCTTTTTCTTCTTCATTCTTCTTCTTCTGTCTTCTTTTTCTTTCTTCTTCTTCATTCTTCTTCTGTTTTCTAGCTTTCTGTGACACTATGGGTACAATCATCTCATGTGTTAGAATCCAAGTTTTATTCTTCAGACAATCTAATTTGAAGACCCAAGTCCCTCTTAGGAATAAGCTACTCTCTAACACAATCGCATTTGGATTTCCTCTGTACCTAGAAGGTGCGGTTGAGATTGAGTGTTGGGTTTGCAACTCAGATTCTTAGAAGAATAAAATTTGGATGCCTAATTGCAGAAGATTGTGGACCATATTGTCACAAAATGGAGCAAACTGTGCCCGTGATCTTTGAATGAAAAATAAAACGAAGAAGAATAATGTAGAAGGAGGAAAAATAAGAATAAGAAGAAGACGACGAAACATGAAGAATGAAGAAGAAGAAAGAAGAAGAAAGAAGAAGAAAGAGGAAGAGAAAGAAGAAAAATAATGAAGAAAAAAGATGAAGCAGAAGAAAAGGAAGAAAATGAAGAAGAATGAAGAAGAAGAAGAAGAAGAAGAAGAAGAACGAAGAAGAAAAATAATGAAGAAGAATGAAGATGAAGAAAAAGAAGATGAAGATTGAAAATGATGAAGAAAAAAGAAGAAAAAGAAGAAGATGAATGTAGCAGAAGAATACGAATGAAGAAGAAGAAGATGAAGAAGAATGAACAAAACAACGAGAATGAAGAAAGAAGAACATAGAAGAAGAAGAAGAAGAATGAAGAAGAAGAATGTAGAAGAAGAACGAAGAATAGAGAAGAAGAATGAAGAATGAAGAAGAATGATGAAGAAGAATAAAGAAAAGAATGATAAAGAAGAACATAGAAGAATAAGAATGAAGAAGAAGAATGTAGAAGAATCATGTAGAACAAAGGAAAAGAATGATGAAGAAAAAGAAGAAGATGAAGAAAGTAGTTGAAAGAAGAAGAATGAAAAAGCAAGAAGAAGAAAAAGTAGAAGAAAACCAAAAAGAAAGAAGAAAAATCAGAAGAAATTTACCACAAAAAAAAAAGATGAAGAAGGGTGCTGGCGCACTTCCGGGCGCGCGCAGCTCGCGGCGCGCAGCGCACTTCGGGTGCATCGGGCGCACTTCTCTCTTCTTCTTCTTTATTCTTCTTCCACTTCTTCTTTCATCATGTCCTTTTTTCTTTTTCTTCTTCATTCTTTTTTTTCGCTTTCTTTTTTCTTTCTTTTCTTCTTTTTTCTTCTTTCTTTATTCATTCTTCTTCTTCTTTCTTCTTCTCATTCATCTTCTTATTTTTCTTCATCTTCATTCTTCTTCTGTTTTCCACCTTTCTGTGACACTATGGGTTACGATCATCTCATGTGTTAGCATCCAAGTTTTATTCTTCTGACAATCAAATTTGATGACCCAACTCCTTCTTAGGGTTAAGCTACTCTCTAGCACAATCGCATTTGGATTCCCTCTCTATCTAGAAGGTGTGGTCGAGATTGAGTGTTGGGTTTGCACCTCAGATTGTCAGAAGAATAAAATTTGGATGCCTAATTACAGATGATCGTGAACCATATTGTCATAAAATGTTGCAAACTGTGCCAGTGCTCTTTAAATGAAAAAGAAATCGAAGAAGAATAATGTAGAAGGAGGAAAAAGAAGAATAAGAAGAAGAGGACGAAACATGAAGAATGAAGATTAAGAAAGAAGAAGAAAGAAGACGAAAGAGGAAGAGAAAGATGAAAAATAATGAAGAAAAAAGATGAACCAGAAGAAAAGGAAGAAAAAGTAGAAGAAGAAGAAGAATGAAGAAGAAAAAGAATGCAGAAGAATGAAGATGAAGAAAAAGATGATTAAGATTGAAAATGGCGAAGAAAAAAGTAGAAAAAGAAGAAGAATAAGTAGAAGAAGATGAATGAAGCAGAAGAAGACGAATGAAGAAGAAGAAGATGAAGAAGAATGAAGAAAACAACGAGAAAGAATAAAGAAGGACTTTGAAGAAGAAGAAGAAGAATGTAGAAGAAAAATGAGGAACAGAGAATAAGAATGAAGAATGAAGAAGAAGAATGAAGAAAAGAATGAGAAAGAAGAACATAGAAGAAGAAGAATGAGGAAGAAGAATGTAGAACAAGCATGAAGAACAAAGAAAAAAATGATGAAAAAAAAAGAAGAAAATGAAGAAAGTAGTTGAAAGAAGAAGAATGGAAAAAAAAAGAAGAAGAAAAAGTAGATGAAGAACGAAAAACAAATATGAAGAATCAGAAGAAATTTACCAGCAAAAAAAAAAGATGTAGAAGGGCAGTGGCGCACATCTGAAGTGCACTGGCGCACATCCTCTTCTTCTTCTTTATTCTTCTTCCACTTGTTCTTTCATCATGTCCGTTATTCTTTTTCTTCTTCATTTTTCTTCTTCCGTCTTCTTTTTCTTTCTTCTTCTTTATTATTCTTCTTCATTCTTCTTCTTCTTTCTTCTTCTCATTCATCATCTTATTTTCCTTCCTCTTCATTCTTCTTCTTCATTCTTCTTCTGTTTCCCACCTCTCTGTGACACTATGGGTTACGATCATCTCATGTTTTAGCATCCATGTTTTATTCTTCTGACAATCTGATTTTAAGACCCAACTCTTTCTTAGGATTAAGCTACTCTTTAGCACAATCGCATTTGTATTCCCTCTGCATTTAGAAGGTGCGGCTGAGAATGAGTGTTGGGTTTGCAACTCAGATTGAAAGAAGAATAAAAGTTGGAAGCCTAATTGCAGATGATCGTGAACCATATTGTCATAAAATGGTGCAAACTTTGCCCGTGCTCTTTGAATGAAAAAGAAAACGAAGAAGAATAATGTAGAAGGAGGGAAAAGAAGAATAAGAAGAAGTGGACGAAACATGAAGAATGAAGAAGAAGAAAAAAGAAGAATGAAGAAGAAAAAGGAAGAGAAAGAAGAAAAATATTGAAGAAAAAAGATGAAACAGAAGAAAAAGAAGAAGAATGAAGAAGTAGAAGAAGTAGAAGAAAAAGAAGAAGAATAAGTAGAAGAAGACGAATGAAGCTGAAGAAGACGAATGAAGAAGAAGAAGATGAAGAAGAATGAAGAAAACAACGAGAAAGAAGAAAGAAGAACATAGAAGAAGAAGAAGAAGAAGAATGAAGAAGAAGAATGTAGAAAAAGAATGAGCAACAGAGAAGCAGAATGAAGAATGAAGAAGAAGAATGAAGAAAAGAATGATAAAGAAGAACATAGAAGAAGAAGAATGAAGAAGTAGAATGTAGAAGAATCATGAAGAACAAAGAAAAAATATGATGAAGAAAAAGAAGAAGATGAAGAAAGTAGTCGAAAGAAGAAGAATGAAAAAGAAAGAAGAAGAAAAAGTAGAAGAGGAACGAAAAACAAATAAGACGAATCAGAAGAAATTTACAACAAAAAAAAAAAACCACTTCCTCTTCTTCTTCTTTATTCTTCTTCCACTTCTTCTTTCATCATGTCCTTTTTTCTTTTTCTTCTTCATTCTTCTTCTTCCATCTTCTTTTTCTTTCTTCTTCTTTATTCATCTTCTTCTTTATACTTCTTCTTCCTTTTTCTCATTTATCTTTTTTTTTTCTTCTTCTTCTGTTTTCCACCTTTCTGTGACACTATGGGTTACGATCATCTCATGTGTTAGCATCCAAGTTTTATTCTTCTGACAATCTGATTTGAAGACCCAACTCCTTAGGATTAAGCTACTCTATAGCACAATCGCTTTTGGATTCCCTCTGCATCTAGAAGGTGCGGTTGGCATTGAGTGTTTGGTTTGCAACTCATATTGTCAGAAGAATAAAATTTGGAAGCCTAATTACAGATGATTCTGAACCATGTTGTCATAAAGTGGTGTAAACTGTGCCCGAGCACTTTGAATGAAAAATAAAAATAAGAAGAATAATATAGAAGGAGGAAAAAGAAAAATAAGAAGAAGAGGATGAAACATGAAGAATGAAGAAGAAAAAGGACGAGAAAGAAGAAAAATATTGATGAAAAAAGATGAAGCAGAAGAAAATGAAGAAAAAGAAGAAGAATGAAGAAGAAGAGAAGAAGAAGAACGAAGAAGAAAAAGCAAGAAGGAGAATGAGGATGAAGAAAAAGAATCTGAAGATTGAAAAATGGTGAAGAAAAAAGAAGAAAATGAAGAAGAATAAGTAGAAGAAGATGAATGAAGCAGAATAAGACGAATGAAGAAGAAGAAGAGGAAGAAGAATGAAGAAAACAACGAGAAAGAAGAATGAAGAACATAGAAGAAGAAGAAGAAAAATTAAGAAGAAGATTGTAGAAGAAGAATGAGGAACATAGAGGAAGAATGAAGAATGAAGAAGAAGAATGAAGAAAAGAATGATAGAGAAGAACATAGAAGAAGAAGAACGAAGAAGAAGAATGTAGAAGAAGCATGAAGAACAAAGATAAAGAATGATGAAGAAAAAGAAGAAGATGAAGAAAGTAATTGAAAGAAGAAGAATGAAAAAGAAAGAAGAAGAAAAAGTATAAGGTAAACGAAAAAGAAATAAGATGAATCACACGAAATTTACCACAAAAAAAAAAAAGATGTAGAAGGGCGCTGTCGCACTTCTGATGTGTGCCAACACACTTCCTCTTCTTCTTCTTTATTCTTCTTCCACTTCTTCGTTCATCATGTCCTTTTTTATTTTTCTTCTTCATGCTTCTTCTTTCGTCTTCTTTTTCTTTCTTCTTCTTCATTCTTCATCTTCATTCTTCTTCTTCTTTCTTCTTCTCATTCATCTTCATTTTTCTTCTTCATTCTTCTTTTTCTTTCTTCTTCTCATTCATCTTCTTATTTTTCTTCTTCTTCATTCTTCATTCTTCATTCTTTTTCTTCATTCTTCTTCTGTTTTTCACCTTTCTGTGACACTATGGGTTGCGATCATCTCATGTGTTAGCATCCAACTTTTATTCTTCTGACAGTCTGATTTGAAGACCCAACTCCTTCTTAGGATTAAGCTACTCTCTAGCACAATCGCATTTGGATTCCCTCTGCCTCTAGAAGGTGCGGTTGGGATTGAGTGTTTGGTTTGCAACTCAGATTGTCAGAAGAATAAAATTTGGAAGCCTAATTACAGATGATCGTGAACCATGTTGTCATAAAGTGGTGTAAACTATGCCCGAGCTCTTTGAACGAAAAAGAAAACGAAGAAGATTAATATAGAAGGAGGAAAAAGAAGAATAAGAAGAAGAGGACGAAACATGAAGAATGAAGAAGAAGAATGAAGAAGAAAAATATTGAAGAAAAAAGATGAAGCAGAAGAAAAGGAAGAAAAAGAAGAAGAATGAAGAAGAAGAAGAAGAAGAAGAACGAAGAAGAAAAAGAGAGAAGGAGAATGAAGATGAAGAAAAAGAAGATGAAGATTGAAAATGGCGAAGAAAAAAGAAGAAATATAAGAAGAATAAGTAGAAAAAAAAATGAAGCGAAGAAAAAGAAGAAAGATGAAGAAGAATGAAGAAAACAATGAGAAAGAAGAATGAAGAACATAGAAAAAGAAGAAGAATAATGAAGAAGAGGAAAGTAAAAGAAGAATGAGGAACAGAGAAGAAGAATGAAGAATGAAGAAGAAGAATGAAGAGAAGAATGAGAAAGAAGAACATTGAAGAAGAAGAATGAGGAAGAAGAATGTAGAAGAAGCATGAAGAACAAAGATAAAGAATGATGAAGAAAAAGAAGAAGATGAAGAAAGTAGTTGAAAGAAGCAGAATAAAAAAGAAAGAAGAAGAAAAAGTAGAAGAAGAACGAAAAAGAAATAAGAAAAATCAGAAGAAATTTACCACGAAGAAAAAAAAAAAGATGTAGATGGGCGTTGGTGCACTTCCACTTCTTCATTTTCCTTCTTCTTCCACTTCTTCTTTCATCATGTCCTTTTTTCTTTTTCTTCTTCATTCTTCTTCTTCCGTCTTCATTTTCCTTCTTCTTCTTCATTATTCTTCTTCTTTCTTCTTCTAATTCATCTTCTTATTTTTCTTCTTCTTCAATTTTCTTCTGTTTTCCACCTTTCTGTGACACTATGAGTTACGATCATCTCATGTGTTAGCTTTCATGTTTAATTCAACTGACAATCTGATTTGAAAACCCAACACCTTCTTAGGATTAAGCTACTCTCTCGCACAATCGCATTTGGATTCCCTCTGTATCTAAAAGGTGTCGTTGAGATTGAGTGTTGGGTTTGCAACTCAGATTGTTAGAAAAATAAAATTTGGCTGCCTAATTGTAGATGATCGTGATCCATGTTGTCATAAAATGGTGCAAACTGTGCCTGTGCTCTTTGAATGAAAAAGAAAACGAAGAAGAATATTGTAGGAGGAAAAAGAAGAATAAGAAGAAGAGGACGAAACATAAAGAATGAAGAAGAAGAAAGAAGAAGAATGAAGAAGAAAGAGGAAGAGGAAGAAGAAAAATAATGAAGAAAAAAGGTGAAGCAGAGGAAAAGGAAGAAAAAGAAGAAGAATGAAGAAGAACGAAGAATGAAGAAGAAAAAGAAAGAAGAAGAGTGAATAAGCAGAAAAAAAAAGATGAAGATTGAAAAATGGCGAAGAAAAAAGAAGAAAAAGAAGAAGAATAAGTAGAAGAAGACGAATATAGCAGAAGAAGAGGAATGAAGAAAAAGAAGATGAAGTTGAATGAAGAAAACAACGAGAAAGAAGATAGAAGAACATAGAAGAAGAAGAGGAAGAATGATGAAGTAGAAGAATGAAGAAGAGGAATGTAGAAGAAGAATGAGGAACAGAGAAGAAGAATGAACAATGAAGAAGAAGAATGAAGAAAAGAAAGAGAAAGAAGAACATAGAAGAAGAACAATGCAGAAGAAGAATGTAGAAGAAGCATGAAGAACAAAGAAAAAGAATGATGAAGAAAAAGAAGAAGATGAAGAAAGTAGTTGAAGGAAGAAGAATGAAAAAGAAAGAAGAAGAATTAGAAGAAATTTATTCCAAAAAAGAAATAAGATGTAGTGAAGTGCGCTGGAGCAGTTCCTCTTCTTCTTTCATCATGTCCTTTTTTCTTTTTCTTCTTCATTCTTTTCTTCTGTCTTCTTCCTTTTCTTCTTCATTCTTCTTCTTCTTCTTCTTTTTTTGGGTAAATAGATAAGATTTTATTGAAACAACCCAAGAGAAAAATACACAACCTGCTAAGCAGGGCAAGGCACTAGGCCCACAAAGACAAAACACTAGAGAGATACAACAAACAAGGCCCACGAAACCCCTCTAACCAACCCAGCTAGTGTACATCAATAGTCCAATTAGAAGATAGAAACACGTCAAAAGAATTTTTAGGCCCGTGGAACACAATAGAAGATAGTTTTTCTTCTATCCCATGCATAATATCTCGATCCAACTCTTCTTTTGACTTCTTTTTGGCAGAGAAAATCCTTGTGTTGCGCTCTTTACAAATATTGTACACCATTGCATTAAACATGACTTTTGCGATACAGGAAATGTCCTTTCCTTTCATCTGTATGCTAGCTATTCGTGAGGCTTCCGTTACGCAATATGCAGGCCTTATCGGTCTTTGATGACATCTACTCATGCACACCTTCCAAATATATTTTGAGAAGTCAAAATCAAAGAACAAGTGTTTTTTACAATCCATCCCACTATCACATAATATGCAATTGCAGGGAATGTCTACGTTTTTTATATGAAGTTGCTCAGCAGTTGGAAGAGCATCCAAACAGGCTCTCCAGGTCACAAATGAGTGTTTCAGAATGTTCGTTGAAAACCACATAGCCATAGCGCAAGGCACTAGGGGGCCCCGGTTTCTGCATGACTCCCAAGCTTCCTTGGTAGAAAACTCCTACCTCTTACCAGCAGAAGAGATCCACTGGATTTTGTCTTCTCTTACTGACGGGCACCATTGGACTTGGTTTATCTCTTCCCAAATAATCCTGAAGATATGGATGTCACTATGGGGGCAAGCTTTCCACACGTCTCCGTCCCAATAGTCTCTGACTTTGGCCATTTTCGATTCTAAAGGAATATAAGATTCTGCATTGTCAATTCTGTTTCATAACGGATCTCCTCCTAACCAAGGGTCAAGCCAAAAGAAAGTGTTCTCCTCTGATCCCAAGGTGTACTGCACTTTACTTTTCATACCATCCCTTTGACTTAGCAAATTTCTCCATATCCAAGAGAAGTTTTTGAAAGTTTTCACTATCCAAATCGAATCTTTTTTTATATATTTTTGCTTTGTCCACAGCACCCAGAGATTACTTTTACTAGTGATGATGTTCCAAAGGTATTTCATGACGTCCACAACACACATGTCCTGCACCCTTCTAATGCCAAGTCCCCCTTCAGACTTTGGAAGGCAAATCTTGGACCAACTGATAAAATGGATTTTCTTCTTGAGGTCCGGGCCCGACCAAAAGAATTTTGCTAACAGAGATTCAATGCTTGTACATGTCTTCCTTGGAATCCCAAATAATCCTGCCCAATAGAAGTAGCTTCCTTGAAGGACCAATGAAATAAGTTGAAGACGCCGCCCCGCATAAGAGAGAAATCTGCATTTCCAACCTTCAATTTTAGATCTGATCTTCTGGATAATGGGCTCACATTCTATCCCCGATAAACTAGCTTGAACAAGAGGGACTCCCAAGTAGGTTAAGGGGAGAGAACCTTCATGGAATCCAGCAATAGCAATAATCTGAGACCTGATCCTTTCATTTACCCATCCCAAAATGATAGAGGATTTTCTGGAATTTACCTCCAGACCAGAGTTCAAAGAGAAGTACTATTGGCTACGAAGTGTAGTTTTAATAGAATCAATCTCTGCCTTTGTGAAAATCATAAGATCATCAGCAAACATGAGTTGCAAAATGGAGAGGGCCTTGCATCTTTGAGGTAAAGCAATATTCCGACATCTGACAGCATCATCCAATAAGATAGATAAGGGCTCCATACACAGATGAAGAGATAAGGAGATAGCGGGTCTCCCCCCTAATTCCTCTTTCACCATTGAAGTAGCCGGCTGGGCTTCCATTAACTAGCACGGAGAACATTGGAGTGTGAATGCAAGCACTGATCCACTTTAGCATCATACTAGGAAATCCCATTCTTCTTCTTCTTTCTTCTTCTTCTTTCTTCTTCTTCTTTCTTCTTCTCTTTCATCTTCTTATTTTTCTTCTTCTTCAATCTTCTTCTGTTTTCCACCTTTCTGTGACACTATGGGTTACGATCATCTCATGTGTTAGCTTTCAAGTTTTATTCATCTGATAATCTGATTTGAGAACCCAACACCATCTTAGGATTAAGCTACTCTCTAGCACAATCGCATTTCGATTCCCTCGTATCTAGTAGGTGTCGTTGAGATTGAGTGTTGGGTTTGAACAGATTGTTAGAAAAAATAAAATTTAGCTGCCTAATTGTAGATGATCGTGATCCATGTTGTCATAAAATGGTGCAATCCGTGCCCGTGCCCTTTGAATGAAAAAGAAAACAAAGAAGAATAATGTAGAAGGAGGAAAAAGAAGAATAAGAAGAGAGGGACGAAACATGAAGAACGAAGAAGAAGAAAGAAGAAGAATGAAGATGAAAGAGGAAGTGAAAGAAGAAAAATAATGAAGAAAAAGGAAAAGGGAGGAAAAGGAGGAAAAAGAAAAAGAATGAAGAAGAACGAAGAACGAAGAAGAAAAAGAAAGAAGAAGAATGAAGATGAAGAAAAAAAGATGAAGAAAAAAGAAGATGAAGATTGAAAAATGGCGAAGAAAAAAAAGAAAAAGAAGAAGAATAAGTAGAAGAAGTCGAATGAAGCGGAGGAAGATGAATGAAGTAAAAAGAAGATGAAGTTGAATGAAGAAAACAACGAGAAAGAAGAAAGAAGAACATAGAAGAAGAAGAGGAAGAATGATGAAGAAGAAGAATGAAGAAGAAGAATGTAGAAGAAGAATGAGGAATAGAGAAGAAGAATGAAGAATGAAGAAGAAGAATGAAGAATGAAGAAAGAGAAAGAAAAGATAGAAGAAGAACAATGCGAGAAGAATGTAGAAGAAGCATGAAGAACAAAGAAAAATAATGATGAAGAAAAAGAAGAAGATGAAGAAAGTAGTTGAAGGAAGAAGAATGAAAAAGAAAGAAGAAGAAAAAGAAAGTAGAAGAATCAGAAGAAATTTATTCCAAAAAAAAAAAATAAGATGTAGTGAAGTGCGCTGGCGCACTTCTAAAGTGTGCTGGCACACTTTCTCTTCTTCTTCTTTATTCTTGTTCCAATTCTTCTTTCATCATGTCCTTTTTTCTTTTTCTTCTTCATTCTTCTTCTTCCGACCCTCTTTTTCCTTCTTCATTCTTCTTTCTTCTTCTTCTTTTTGGGTAAAAAGATAAGATTTTATTGAAACAACCCAAGAGAAAAATACACAACCTACTAAGCAGGGCAAGGAACTAGGCCTACAAAGACAAAACACTAGAGAGATACAACAAACAAGGACCAGGCAATCCCTCTAACCAACCCAGCTAGTGCACATCAATAGTCCAACTAGAAGATAGAATCACCTCAAAGGAATTTTTAGGCCTGTGGAATATAGTAGAAGATAGTTTTTCTTCTATCCCATGCATAATATCTCGAGCCAACTATTCTTTTGACTTCTTTTTGGCAGAGAAAATCCATGTGTTGCACTCCTTCCAAGTATTTTACACCATTGCATTAAACATGATTTTTGGGATACAGGAAATGTCCTTTCCTTTCATTTGGATGCTAGCTAAGCGTGAGGCTTCCGTTATGCAGTAGGCAGGCCTTCTCGGTCTTTGATGACATCTACTCATGCACACCTTCCAGATATATTTTGAGAAGTCACAATCAAAGAACAGGTGTTTTTGACCATCCATCCCACTATCACATAATATGCAATTGGAGGGAATGTCTACGTTTTTTATATGAAGTTGCTCAGCAGTTGGAAGAGCATCCAAACAGGCTCTCCAGGTCACAAATGAGTGTTTTAGAATGTTCCTTGAAAACCACATAGCCTTAGCCCAAGGCACTATGGGGCCCCGGTTTCTACATGATTCCCAAGCTTCCTTGGTAGAAAACTCCTTCCTCTTACCAGCAGAAGAGATCCACTGGATTTTGTCTTCTCTTACTGACGGGCACCATTGGACTTGGTTTATCTCTTCCCAAATAATCCTGAAGATATGGATGTCACTATCGGGCAAGCTTTCCACATGTCTCTGTCCCAATAGTCTCTGACTTTGGCCATTTTTTATTCTAAAGGAATATAAGATTCTGCATTGTCAATTATGTTCCATAACGGATCTCCTCCTAACCAAGGGTCAAGCCAAAAGAAAGTGTTCTCCCCTGAGCCCAAGGTCTGCACTTTGCTTTTCATACCATCCCTCTGCCTTAGCAAATTTCTCCATATCCAAGAGAAGTTTTTGGAAGTTTTCACTGTCCAAATCAAATCTTTTTTTAAATATTTTCATGTTGTCCACTGCACCCAGAGATTACTTTTACTAGTGATGATGTTCCAAAGGTGTTTCATGACGCCCACAACACGCATGTCCTTCACCCTTCTAATGCCAAGTCCCCCTTCAGACTTTGGAAGGAAAATCTTGGACCAACTGACAAAATGGATTTTCTTCTTGAGGTCTGAGCCCGACCAAAAGAACTTTGCTAACAGAGATTCAATGCTTGTACATGTCTTCCTTGGAATCCCAAATAATCCTGCCCAATAGAAGTAGCTTCCAAGAAGGACCAACGAAATAAGTTGAAGATGCCCCGCATAAGAGAGAAATCTGCATTTCCATCCTTCAATTTTAGATCTGATCTTCTGGATAATGGGCTCACAGTCTCTCGCCGATAAACTAGCTTGAACAAGAGGGACTCCCAAGTAGGTCAAGGGGAGAGAACCTTCTTGGAATCCAGCAATAGCAATAATCTGAGACCTGATCCTTTCATTTACCCCTCCCAAAATGATAGAGGATTTTCTGGAATTACCTCTAGACTAGAGAGCAAAGAGAAATACTGAAGGCTACGAAGTGTAGCTTTAATAGAATCAATCTCTACCTTTGTGAAAATCATAAGATCATCAGCAAACATGAGGTGCGAAATGGAGAGGGCCTCGCATCTTTGAGGTAAAGCAATATTCCGACATCGGACAAAGAACATCCAATAGGATAGATATGGGCTCCATACATGCGCGAAGAGATAAAGAGATAGTGGGTCTCCCTGCCTAATTCATCTTTCATATTTGAAGTAGCCGGCTGGGGTTCCATTAACTAGCACAGAGAACATTGGAGTGTGAATGCAAGCACTGATCCACTTCAGCATCATACTAGGAAATCCCTTTCTTCTTCTTCTTTCTTCTTCTTCTTTCTTCTTCTCATTCATCTTCTTATTTTTCTTCTTCTTCATTCTTTTACTGTTTTCCACCTTTCTGTGACACTATGGTTACGATCATCTCATGTGTTAGCATCCTAGTTTTATTATTCTGACAATCTGATTTGAAGACCCAAGTCCTTCTTAGGATTAAGCTACTCTCTAGCACAATCGCATTTGGAATCCCTCTGTATCTATAAGGTGCAGTTGAGATTGAATGTTAGGTTTGCAACTCAGATTGTCAGAAGAATAAAATTTGAATGCCTAATTGCAGATGATCGTGAACGATATTGTCATAAAATGGTGCAAACTGTGCCCGGGCTCTTTGAATGAGAAAGAAAACGAATTAGAATAATGTAGAAGGAGGAAAAAAGAATAAGAAGAAGAGGACGAAACTTAAAGAATGAAAAAAAGAAAGAAGAAGAATAAAGAAGAAAAATATTGAAGAAAATAGATGACGAAGAAAAGGAAGAAAAGAAGAAGAAGAAGAAAAAGAAGAAGAAGAACGAACAAGAAAAAGAAAGAAGGAGAATGAAGATGAAGAAAAAGAAGATGAAGATTGAAAAATGGGGAAGAAAAAAGAAGAAATATAAGAAGAATAAGTAGAAGAAGACGAATGAAGTAGAAGAAGACGAATGAATAAGAAGAAGATGAAGAAGAATGAAGAAAACAATGAGAAAGAAGAATGAAGAACATAGAAAAAGAAGAAGAAGAATGAAGAAGAAGAAAGTAGAAGAAGACTGAAGAAAGAAGAAGAATGAAGAATGAAGAAGAAGAATGAAGAGAAGAATGAGAAAGAGGAACATTGAAGAAGAAGAATGAGGGAAGAAGAATGTAGAAGAAGCATGAAGAACAAAGATAAAGAATGATGAAGAAAAAGTAGAAGATGAAGAAAGTAGTTGAAAGAAGAAGAATGAAAAAGAAAGAAGAAGAAAAAAGAAGAAGAAAACTAAAAAGAAATAAGAAGAACCGGAAGAAATTTACCACAAAGAAAAAAAAAGATCTAGATGGGCGGCGGCCTTCCACTTCTTCATCTTTATTCTTCTTCTACTTCTTCTTTCATCATGTCCTTTTTTCTTTTTCTTCTTCATTCTTCTTTTCCATCTTCTTTTCTTCTTCTTCTTCTTCATTATTCTTCTTTTTTTCTTCTTCTCGTTCATCTTATTATTTTTTTTCTTCTTCAATCTTCTTTCCTGCTTTTCCACCTTCTCGTGACACTATGGGTTACGATCATCTCATGTGTTAGCTTCCAAGTTTTATTTATCCCGACAATTTGATTTGAAAACCCAACACCTTCTTAGGATTAAGCTACTCTCTAGCACAATCGCATTTGGATTCCCCTGTATCTAGAAGGTGTCATTGAGATTGAATGTTGGGTTTGCAACTCAGATTGTTAGAAAAATAAAAATTGGCTGCCTAATTGCTGATGATTGTGATCCATGTTGTCATAAAATGGTGCAAACTGCCCCTGTGCTCTTTGAATGAAAAAAAAAAAGAAGAATAATGTAAAAGGAGGAAAAAGAAGAATAAGAATAAGAGGACAAAACATGAAGAATGAAGAAGAAGAAAGAAGAAGAATGGAAGAAGAAATAGGAAGAGAAAAGGAAGAAAAATAATGAAGAAAAAAGGTGAAGCAGAGATTGAAGAAGAAGATAAGAAGAACAGAAGAAGAAAAATAGAAGAATATTGAAGATGAAGAAAAAAAGATGAAGATTGAAAAATTACGAAGAAAAAAGAAGAAAAAGAAGAAGAATAAGTGGAAGAAGACGAATGAAGCGGAAGAAGATGAGTGAAGAAGAAGAAGATGAAGAAGAATGAAGAAAACAACGAAGAAATGAAGAACAAAGAAGAAGAAGAAGAAGAAGAAGAAGAAGAAGAATGAAGAAGAACAGATGTAGAAGAAGAATGAGGAACAGATATGAAGAATGAAGAATGAAGAAGAAGAATGAAGAAGAAGAATGAAGAAAATAATGAGAAAGAAGAACATAGAAGAAGAAGAATGAAGAAGAAGAATGTAGAAGAAGCATGAAGAACAATGAAAAAGAATGATGAAGAAAAATAAGAAGATGAAAGAAGTATTTCAAAGAAGAAGAATGAAAAAGAAAAAAGAAGAAAAAGTAGAAGAAGAATGAAAAAAGAAATAAGAAAATCAGAACAAATTTACCACAAAAAAAAAATGTGGAATGTGGCGCACTTCTTTTTCTTCTTCTTTATTCTTCTTCCACTTCCTCTTTCATCATGTCCTTTTTTTATTTTCTTCTTCATTCTTCTTTCTTCCGTCTTCTTTTTTCTTTCTCTTTTCCTTCATCCTTTTTATTTTTCTTCTTCTCATTCATCTTCATATTTTTATTCTTCTTCTTCTTCTTCTATTTTCCACCTCCTTCTATGACACTATGGGTTACGATCAAATCTCATGTGTTGGCATCAAGTTTTATTCTTCATAATCTGATTTGAAGACCCAACTCCTTCTTAGGGATTAAGCTAGTCTCTAGCATAATCGCATTTGGATTCCCCCTTCGCATCTAGAAGGTGCTGTTTGAGATTGAGTGTTTGGTTTGCAACTCGATTGTCCGAAGAATAAAATTTGGATGCCTAACTGCATGATCGTGGAACCATGTTGTCTAAAATGGTGCAAACAGTCCCCGTACTCTTTGAATGAAAAAGATAATGAAGAAGAATAACGGTAAGGCTAAAAAGAGAATATGAAGTTGTGGATGAAACTTGAAGAACGAAGAAGAAGAAAGAAGAAGAATGAAGAAGAATGAAGAAGAAAGAGGGAAGAGAAATAAGAAAAATAATAAAAAAAAAAAAGATGAAGCAGATGAAAAGGAAGAAAAAGAAGAAGAATGAAGAAGAAAAAGAAAAAGAACGAAGAAGAAAAAAAGAAAGAAGCGGAATGAAGATGAAGAAAGAAGATGAAGATTTAAAAATGGCGAAGAAAAAGAAGAAAAAGAAGAAGAATAATTTTAAGAGGGACGAATGAAGCGGAACAAAGCAAATAAAGAAGAAGAAGATGAAGAAGAATGAAGAAAACAACGAGAAAGAAGGAAGAAGAACATAGAAGGAGAAGAAGAAGAATGGAGAAGAAGAATGTAGAAGAAGAATGAAGAACAATGAAGAAGAATGTAGAATGAAGAAGAAGAATGAAGAAAAAGAATGAGAAAGAAGAACATAGAAGAAGAAGAATGAAGAAGAAAATGCAGAAAAGAAGCATGAAGAACAAAGAAAAGAACGATGAAGAAAGAGAGAAGAAGATGAAGAAAGTAGTTGAAAGAAGAAGAATGAAGAAGAAAGAAAGAAAAAGTAGAAGAAGAAAGAAAAAGAAAGAAGAA
>CM053265.1:34073654-34112677 GCA_028583415.1 Protea cynaroides
TGGAAGAGCATCCAAACAGGCTCTCCAGGTCACAAATGAGTGTTTCGAATGTTCGTTGAAAAACCACATAGCCATAGCGCAAGGCACTAGGGGGCCCCGGTTTTACGCATGACTCCCAAGCTTCCCTTGGTAGAAAACTCCTACCTCTTACCAGCGAGAAGAGATCCACTGGATTTTGTCTTCTCTTACTGACGGGCACCATTGGACTTGGTTTATCTCTTCCCAAATAATCCTGAAGATATGGATGTCACTATGGGGGCAAGCTTTCCACACGTCTCCGTCCCAATAGTCTCTGACTTTGGCCATTTTCGATTCTAAAGGAATATAAGATTCTGCATTGTCAATTCTGTTCCATAACGGATCTCCTCCTAACCAAGGGCCAAGCCAAAAGAAAGTGTTCTCCTCTGATCCCAAGGTGTACTGCACTTTACTTTTCATACCATCCCTCTGACTTAGCAAATTTCTCCGTATCCAAGAGAAGTTTTTGAAAGTTTTCACTATCCAAATCGAATCTTTTTTTATATATTTTTGCTTTGTCCACAGCACCCAGAGATTACTTTTACTAGTGATGATGTTCCAAAGGTGTTTCATGACGCCCACAACACACATGTCCTGCACCCTTCTAATGCCAAGTCCCCCTTCAGACTTTGGAAGGCAAATCTTGGACCAACTGATAAAATGGATTTTCTTCTTGAGGTCCGGGCCCGACCAAAAGAATTTTGCTAACAGAGATTCAATGCTTGTACATGTCTTCCTTGGAATCCCAAATAATCCTGCCCAATAGAAGTAGCTTCCTTGAAGGACCAATGAAATAAGTTGAAGACGCCGCCCCGCATAAGAGAGAAATCTGCATTTCCAACCTTCAATTTTAGATCTGATCTTCTGGATAATGGGCTCACATTCTATCGCCGATAAACTAGCTTGAACAAGAGGGACTCCCAAGTAGGTCAAGGGGAGAGAACCTTCATGGAATCCAGCAATAGCAATAATCTGAGACCTGATCCTTTCATTTACCCCTCCCAAAATGATAGAGGATTTTCTGGAATTTACCTCCAGACCAGAGTGCAAAGAGAAGTACTATTGGCTACGAAGTGTAGCTTTAATAGAATCAATCTCTGCCTTTGTGAAAATCATAAGATCATCAGCAAACATGAGTTCCAAAATGGAGAGGGCCTTGCATCTTTGAGGTAAAGCAATATTCCGACATCTGACAGCATCATCCAATAGGATATATAAGGGCTCCATACACAGAGTGAAGAGATAAGGAGATAGCGGGTCTCCCTGCCTAATTCCTCTTTCACCATTGAAGTAGCCGGCTGGGCTTCCATTAACTAGCACAGAGAACATTGGAGTGTGAATGCAAGCACTGATCCACTTTAGCATCATACTAGGAAATCCCATTCTTCTTCTTCTTTCTTCTTCTTCTTTCTTCTTCTTCTTTCTTCTTCTCTTTCATCTTCTTATTTTTCTTCTTCTTCAATCTTCTTCTGTTTTCCACCTTTCTGTGACACTATGGGTTACGATCATCTCATGTGTTAGCTTTCAAGTTTTATTCATCTGATAATCTGATTTGAGAACCCAACACCATCTTAGGATTAAGCTACTCTCTAGCACAATCGCATTTCGATTCCCTCTGTATCTAGTAGGTGTCGTTGAGATTGAGTGTTGGGTTTGCAACTCAGATTGTTAGAAAAATAAAATTTAGCTGCCTAATTGTAGATGATCGTGATCCATGTTGTCATAAAATGGTGCAATCTGTGCCCGTGCCCTTTGAATGAAAAAGAAAACAAAGAAGAATAATGTAGAAGGAGGAAAAAGAAGAATAAGAAGAGAGGACGAAACATGAAGAACGAAGAAGAAGAAAGAAGAAGAATGAAGATGAAAGAGGAAGTGAAAGAAGAAAAATAATGAAGAAAAAAGGAAAAGCAGAGGAAAAGGAGGAAAAAGAAAAAGAATGAAGAAGAACGAAGAACGAAGAAGAAAAAGAAAGAAGAAGAATGAAGATGAAGAAAAAGAAGATGAAGAAAAAGAAGATGAAGATTGAAAAATGGCGAAGAAAAAAAAGAAAAAGAAGAAGAATAAGTAGAAGAAGTCGAATGAAGCAGAAGAAGATGAATGAAGTAAAAGAAGATGAAGTTGAATGAAGAAAACAACGAGAAAGAAGAAAGAAGAACATAGAAGAAGAAGAGGAAGAATGATGAAGAAGAAGAATGAAGAAGAAGAATGTAGAAGAAGAATGAGGAATAGAGAAGAAGAATGAAGAATGAAGAAGAAGAATGAAGAATGAAGAAAGAGAAAGAAAAAATAGAAGAAGAACAATGCAGAAGAAGAATGTAGAAGAAGCATGAAGAAC
Organism: Protea cynaroides; assembly: GCA_028583415.1. Lineage (NCBI taxonomy): Eukaryota > Viridiplantae > Streptophyta > Magnoliopsida > Proteales > Proteaceae > Protea > Protea cynaroides. Next base: position 34,076,008 of record CM053265.1, read on the forward strand.
AAAGAAAAATAATGATGAAGAAAAAGAAGAAGATGAAGAAAGTAGTTGAAGGAAGAAGAATGAAAAAGAAAGTAGAAGAATCAGAAGAAATTTATTCTAAAAAAAATAAAATAAGATGTAGTGAAGTGCGCTGGCGCACTTCTAAAGTGTGCTGGCGCACTTCCTCTTCTTCTTCTTTATTCTTGTTCCAGTTCTTCTTTCATCATGTCCTTTTTTCTTTTTCTTCTTCATTCTTCTTCTTCCGACTTCTTTTTCCTTTTCTTCTTCATTCTTCTTCTTCTTCTTCTTTTTTGGGTAAAAAGATAAGATTTTATTGAAACAACCCAAGAGAAAAATACACAACCTACTAAGCAGGGCAAGGAACTAGGCCTACAAAGACAAAACACTAGAGAGATACAACAAACAAGGACCAGGCAATCCCTCTAACCAACCCAGCTAGTGCACATCAATAGTCCAACTAGAAGATAGAATCACCTCAAAGGAATTTTTAGGCCTGTGGAATACAGTAGAAGATAGTTTTTCTTCTATCCCATGCATAATATCTCGAGCCAACTATTCTTTTGACTTCTTTTTGGCAGAGAAAATCCATGTGTTGCACTCCTTCCAAGTATTTTACACCATTGCATTAAACATGATTTTTGGGATACAGGAAATGTCCTTTCCTTTCATTTGGATGCTAGCTAAGCGTGAGGCTTCCGTTATGCAGTAGGCAGGCCTTCTCGGTCTTTGATGACATCTACTCATGCACACCTTCCAGATATATTTTGAGAAGTCACAATCAAAGAACAGGTGTTTTTGACCATCCATCCCACTATCACATAATATGCAATTGGAGGGAATGTCTACGTTTTTTATTTGAAGTTGCTCAGCAGTTGGAAGAGCATCCAAACAGGCTCTCCAGGTCACAAATGAGTGTTTCAGAATGTTCCTTGAAAACCACATAGCCTTAGCCCAAGGCACTATGGGGCCCCGGTTTCTACATGATTCCCAAGCGTCCTTGGTAGAAAACTCCTTCCTCTTACCAGCAGAAGAGATCCACTGGATTTTGTCTTCTATTACTGACGGGCACCATTGGACTTGGTTTATCTCTTCCCAAATAATCCTGAAGATATGGATGTCACTATCGGGCAAGCTTTCCACATGTCTCTGTCCCAATAGTCTCGACTTTGGCCATTTTTTATTCTAAAGGAATATAAGATTCTGCATTGTCAATTATGTTCCATAACGGATCTCCTCCTAACCAAGGGTCAAGCCAAAAGAAAGTGTTCTCCCCTGAGCCCAAGGTCTGCACTTTGCTTTTCATACCATCCCTCTGCCTTAGCAAATTTCTCCATATCCAAGAGAAGTTTTTGGAAGTTTTCACTGTCCAAATCAAATCTTTTTTTAAATATTTTCATGTTGTCCACTGCACCCAGAGATTACTTTTACTAGTGATGATGTTCCAAAGGTGTTTCATGACGCCCACAACACGCATGTCCTTCACCCTTCTAATGCCAAGTCCCCTTCGGGACTTTGGAAGGAAAATCTTGGACCAACTGACAAAATGGATTTTCTTCTTGAGGTCTGAGCCCGACCAAAAGAACTTTGCTAACAGAGATTCAATGCTTGTACATGTCTTCCTTGGAATCCCAAATAATCCTGCCCAATAGAAGTAGCTTCCAAGAAGGACCAACGAAATAAGTTGAAGATGCCCCGCATAAGAGAGAAATCTGCATTTCCATCCTTCAATTTTAGATCTGATCTTCTGGATAATGGGCTCACAGTCTCTCGCCGATAAACTAGCTTGAACAAGAGGGACTCCCAAGTAGGTCAAGGGGAGAGAACCTTCTTGGAATCCAGCAATAGCAATAATCTGAGACCTGATCCTTTCATTTACCCCTCCCAAAATGATAGCGGATTTTTTGGAATTTACCTCTAGACCAGAGAGCAAAGAGAAATACTGAAGGCTACGAAGTGTAGCTTTAATAGAATCAATCTCTACCTTTGTGAAAATCATAAGATCATCAGCAAACATGAGGTGCGAAATGGAGAGGGCCTCGCATCTTTGAGGTAAAGCAATATTCCGACATCTGACAGCAACATCCAATAGGATAGATATGGGCTCCATACACAGACTGAAGAGATAAAGAGATAGTGGGTCTCCCTGCGTAATTCATCTTTCATATTTGAAGTAGCCGGCTGGGGTTCCATTAACTAGCATAGAGAACATTGGAGTGTGAATGCAAGCACTGATCCACTTCAACATCATACTAGGAAATCCCTTTCTTCTTCTTCTTTCTTCTTCTTCTTTCTTCTTCTCATTCATCTTCTTATTTTTCTTCTTCTTCATTCTTTTACTGTTTTCCACCTTTCTGTGACACTATGGTTACGATCATCTCATGTGTTAGCATCCTAGTTTTATTATTCTGACAATCTGATTTGAAGACCCAAGTCCTTCTTAGGATTAAGCTACTCTCTAGCACAATCGCATTTGGAATCCCTCTGTATCTAGAAGGTGCGGTTGAGATTGAATGTTAGGTTTGCAACTCAGATTGTCAGAAGAATAAAATTTGAATGCCTAATTGCAGATGATCGTGAACCATATTGTCATAAAATGGTGCAAACTGTGCCCGTGCTCTTTGAATGAGAAAGAAAACGAATTAGAATAATGTAGAAGCAGGAAAAAGAATAAGAAGAAGAGGACGAAACTTAAAGAATGAAAAAGAAGAAAGAAGAAGAATAAAGAATAAAAATATTGAAGAAAATAGATGACGCAGAAGAAAAGGAAGAAAACGAAGAAGAAGAAGAAGAAGAACGAACAAGAAAAAGAAAGAAGGAGAATGAAGATGAAGAAAAGAAGATGAAGATTGAAAAATGGGGAAGAAAAAAGAAGAAATATAAGAAGAATAAGTAGAAGAAGACGAATGAAGCAGAAGAAAACGAATGAATAAGAAGAAGATGAAGAAGAATGAAGAAAACAATGAGAAAGAAGAATGAAGAACATAGAAAAAGAAGAAGAAGAATGAAGAAGAAGAAAGTAGAAGAAGAATGAGGAACAGAGAAGAAGAATGAAGAATGAAGAAGAAGAATGAAGAGAAGAATGAGAAAGAGGAACATTGAAGAAGAAGAATGTGGAAGAAGAATGTAGAAGAAGCATGAAGAACAAAGATAAAGAATGATGAAGAAAAAGTAGAAGATGAAGAAAGTAGTTGAAAGAAGAAGAATGAAAAAGAAAGAAGAAGAAAAAGTAGAAGAAGAACGAAAAAGAAATAAGAAGAACCAGAAGAAATTTACCACAAAGAAAAAAAAAAGGATCTAGATGGGCACTGGCGCACTTCCACTTCTTCATCTTTATTCTTCTTCTACTTCTACTTTCGTCATGTCCTTTTTTCTTTTTCTTCTTCATTCTTCTTTTTCCATCTTCTTTTTCCTTCTTCTTCTTCATTATTCTGCTTTTTTCTTCTTCTCGTTCATCTTATTATTTTTCTTCTTCTTCAATCTTCTTCTGTTTTCTACCTTTCTGTGACACTATGGGTTACGATCATCTCATGTGTTAGCTTCCAAGTTTTATTTATCTGACAATTTGATTTGAAAACCCAACACCTTCTTAGGATTAAGCTACTCTCTAGCACAATCGCATTTGGATTCCCTCTGTATCTAGAAGGTGTCATTGAGATTGAATGTTGGGTTTGCAACTCAGATTGTTAGAAAAATAAAATTTGGCTGCCTAATTGCTGATGATTGTGATCCATGTTGTCATAAAATGGTGCAAACTGCGCCCGTGCTCTTTGAATGAAAAAGAAAACGAAGAAGAATAATGTAAAAGGAGGAAAAAGAAGAATAAGAATAAGAGGACAAAACATGAAGAATGAAGAAGAAGAAAGAAGAAGAATGAAGAAGAAATAGGAAGAGAAGGAAGAAAAATAATGAAGAAAAAAGGTGAAGCAGAGATTGAAGAAGAAGATAAGAAGAACGAAGAAGAAAAATAGAAGAATATTGAAGATGAAGAAAAAAAGATGAAGATTGAAAAATTACGAAGAAAAAAGAAGAAAAAGAAGAAGAATAAGTGGAAGAAGACGAATGAAGCTGAAGAAGATGAGTGAAGAAGAAGAAGATGAAGAAGAATGAAGAAAACAACGAGAACGAGGAAAGAAGAACATAGAAGAAGAAGAAGAAGAAGAAGAAGAAGAAGAAGAAGAAGAAGAAGAAGAAGAAGAAGAAGAAGAATGAGGAACAGGGAAGAAGAATGAAGAATGAAGAAGAAGAATGAAGAAGAAGAATGAAGAAAAGAATGATAAAGAAGAACATAGAAGAAGAAGAATGAAGAAGAAGAATGTAGAAGAAGCATGAAGAACAATGAAAAAGAATGATGAAGAAAAAGTAGAAGATGAAAAAAGTAGTTAAAAGAAGAAGAATGAAAAAGAAAGAAGAAGAAATAGTACAAGAAGAATGAAAAAGAAATAAGAAAAATCAGAACAAATTTACCACAAAAACAAAATGTGGAATGTCGCTGGCGCACTTCCTCTTCTTCTTCTTTATTCTTCTTCCACTTCCTCTTTCATCATGTCCTTTTTTTATTTTCTTCTTCATTCTTCTTCTTCCGTCTTCTTTTTCCTTCCACTTCTTCATCCTTTTTTATTTTTTCTTCTTCTCATTCATCTTCATATTTTTATTCTTCTTCATTCTTCTTCTATTTTCCACCTTTCTATGACACTATGGGTTACGATCATCTCATGTGTTAGCATCCAAGTTTTATTCTTCTGATAATCTGATTTGAAGACCCAACTCCTTCTTAGGATTAAGCTAGTCTCTAGCATAATCGCATTTGGATTCCCTCTGCATCTAGAAGGTGCGGTTGAGATTGAGTGTTTGGTTTGCAACTCAGATTGTCTGAAGAATAAAATTTGGATGCCTAACTGCAGATGATCGTGAACCATGTTGTCTAAAAATGGTGCAAACAGTCCCCGTACTCTTTGAATGAAAAAGATAATGAAGAAGAATAACGTAGAAGGCGAAAAAAAGAGAATATGAAGTAGTGGATGAAACTTGAAGAACGAAGAAGAAGAAAGAAGAAGAATGAAGAAGAATGAAGAAGAAAGAGGAAGAGAAATAAGAAAAATAATGAAAAAAAAAGATGAAGCAGATGAAAAGGAAGAAAAAGAAGAAGAATGAAGAAGAAAAAGAAAAAGAACGAAGAAGAAAAAGAAAGAAGCGGAATGAAGATGAAGAAAGAAGATGAAGATTTAAAAATGGCGAAGAAAAAAGAAGAAAAAGAAGAAGAATAATTTTAAGAGGACGAATGAAGCAGAACAAAGCAAATAAAGAAGAAGAAGATGAAGAAGAATGAAGAAAACAACGAGAAAGAAGGAAGAAGAACATAGAAGGAGAAGAAGAAGAATGGAGAAGAAGAATGTAGAAGAAGAATGAAGAACAGTGAAGAAGAATGTAGAATGAAGAAGAAGAATGAAGAAAAGAATGAGAAAGAAGAACATAGAAGAAGAAGAATGAAGAAGAAAAATGCAGAAGAAGCATGAAGAACAAAGAAAAAGAACGATGAAGAAAGAGAAGAAGATGAAGAAAGTAGTTGAAAGAAGAAGAATGAAGAAGAAAGAAAGAAAAAGTAGAAGAAGAAAGAAAAAGAAAGAAGAAGAATCAGAAGAAATTTACCACAAAAAAAAAAAGATGTAGAAGGGCGCAGGGGCACTTCTGAGGGGACGCTGGTGCACTTCTGAAGGGCACTGGCGCACTTCTAAATTGTGCTGGTGCACTTCTTCTTATTATTTTTTATTCTTCTCCCACTTCTTCTTTCATCATGTCCTTTTTCTCTTTTTCTTCTTAATTTTTCTTCTTCCGTTTTCATTTTCCTTTTCTTCTTCATTCTTCTTCTTCATTCTTCTTCTTCTTTCTTCTTCTCATTCGTCTTCTTATTTTTCTTCTTCTTCATTCTTCTTCTATTTTCCACCTTTTTGTGACACTATGGGTTACGATCATCTCATGTGTTAGCATCCATGTTTTATTCTTATGACAGTTTGATTTGAAGACCCAACTCCTTCTTAGGATTAAGCTACTCTCTAGCACAATCGTATTTGGATTCCCTATGCATCTAGAAGCTGCTGTTCAGATTAAGTGTTGGGTTTGAAACTCAGATTGTCAGCAGAATCAAATTTGGATGCCTAATTACAGATGATCGTGAACCATGTTGTCATAAAATGGTGCAAACTGTGCCCATGCTCTTTAAATGAAAAAGAAAAGGATCAAGAATAATGTACAAGGAGGAAAAAGAAGAATAAGAAGAAGAGGACGAAACATGAAGAATGAAGGAGAAGAAAGAAGAAGAATGAAGAAGGAAGAGGAAGAGAAAGAAGAAAAATAATGAAGAAAAAAATGAAACAGAAGAAAAGGAAGAAAAGGAAGAATAATAAAGAAGAAGAAGGAGAAGAACGGAGAAAAAAAAGATAGAAGAAGAATGAAGATGAAGAAAAAAAAGATGAAGATTGAAAAATTGTGATGAAAAAAGAAGAAAAAGAAGAAAAATATGAGGAAGAAGACGAATAAAGCAGAAGCAGACGAATGAAGAAGAAGAAGATGAAGAAAAATGAAGAAAACAACGAGAAAGAAGAAAGTAGAACGTAGAAGAAGAAGATGAAGAATGAAGAAGAAGAACGTAGAAGAAGAATGAAGAATGAAGAAGAAGAATGAAGAAAAGAATGATAAAGAAGAACATAGAAAAAGAAGAAGAATGAAGAAGAAGGGTGTAGAAGAAGCATGAAGAACAAAGAAAAAGAATGATGAAGAAAAAGAAGAAGATGAAGACAGTAGTTGAAAAAATAAGAATGAAAAAGAAAGAAGAAGAAAAAGTGGAAGAACAACCAAAAAGAAAGAAGAAGAATCAGAAGAAATTTACCACCAAAAAAAAAAAAAACAAAAGATGTGGAAGGGTGCTAGCGCACTTCTGAAGGGCGCTGGCACACGTCTAAAGTGCGTTGCGCACTTCCTCTTCTTCTTATTTATTCTTCTTCCCCTTCTTCTTTCATCTTGTCCTTTTTTCTTTTTCTTCTTCATTCTTCTTCTTCCGTCTTCTTTTTCCTTCTTCTTCATCGTTCTTCTTCTTCATTCTTCTTCTTCTTTCTTCTTCTCATTCATCTTCTTATTTTCATTCTTCTTCATTTTTCTTCTATTTTCCACCTTTCTATGACACTATGGGTTACGATTATCTCATGTGTTAGCATCGAAGTTTTATTCTTCTGACAATTTGATTAGAAGACCCAACTCCTTCTTAGGATTAAGCTACTCTCTAGCACAATCGCATTTGGATTCCCTCTGCATCTAGAAGGTGCGGTTGAGATTGAGTGTTTGGTTTGCAACTCAGATTGTCAGAAGAATAAAATTTGGATGCCTTATTGCTGATGATCGTGAACCATGTTGTCATAAAATGGTGCAAAGAGTGCCCGTGTTCTTTGAATGAAAAAGAAAACGAAGAAGAATGATGCAGAAGGAGGAAAAAGAATGAAGAAGTAGAAGATGAAGAAGAATGAAGAAAACAATGAGATAGAAGAAAGAAGAACATAGAAGAAGAAGAAAAAGAATGAAGAAGAAGAATGTAGAACAAGAATGAGGAACAGAGAAGAAGAATGAAGAATGAAGAAGAAGAATGAAGAAAAGAATTATAAAGAAGAACATAGAAGAAGAAGAATGAAGAAGAAGAATGTAGAAGAGGCATGAAGAACAAAGAAAAAGAATGATGAAGAAAAAGAAGAAGATGAAGAAAGTAGTTGAAAGAAGAAGAATGAAGAAGAAAGAAGAAGAAAAAGTTGAAGAAGAACCAAAAAGAAAGAAGAAGAATCAGAAGAAATTTACCACAAAAAAAAGTAAAAAAAAGAAAAGATGTAGAAGGACGCTGGCGCACTTCTGAAGTGCGCTGGCGCACTTCCTCTTCTTCTTCTTTATTCATCTTCCACTTCTTCTTTCATCATGTCCTTTTTTCCTTTTCTTCTTCATTCTTCTTCTTCCGCCTTCTTTTTCTTTCTTCTTCTTCATTCTTCTTCTTCATTCTTCTTCATATTTCTTCTTCAAAATAATCTTTTTATTTTTATTCTTCTTCACTCTTCTTCTTCGTTCTTCTTCTATTTTCCACCTTTCTGTGACACTATGGGTTACGATCGTCTCATCTATTAGCATCCAAGTTTTATTCTTCTGACAATCTGATTTGAAGACCCAACTCATTAGAATTAAGCTACTCTCTAGCACAATCGCATTTGGATTCCCTCTGTATCTAGAAGGCGCGGTTGAGATTGAGTGTTGGGTATGCAACTCAGATTGTCAGATGAATAAAATTTGGATGCCTAATTACGGATGATCGTGAACCACGTTGTCATAAAATGGTGCAAACAGTGCCTGTGCTCATTGAATGGAAAAGAAAATGAAGAAAAATAATGCAGAAGGAGGTAAAAGAATGAAGAAGAAGAGGATGAAGAAGAATGAAGAAAACAACGAAAAAGAAGGTTGTAGAAGAAGAATGGGGAACAGAGAAGAAGAATGAAGAATGAAGAAGAAGAATGAAGAATGAAGAAGAAGAATGAAGAAAAGAATGATAAAGAAGAAGAATGAAGAAGTAGAATGTAGAAGAAGCATGAAGAACAAAGAAAAAGAATGATGAAGAACAAGAAGAAGATGAAGAAAGTAGTTGAAAGAAGAAGAATGAAAAAGAAAGAAGAAGAAAAAGTAGAAGATGAACCAAAAAGAGAGAAGCAGAATCAGAAGAAATTTACCACAAAAAAAAAAAGGATGTAGAAGGGCGCTCGCGCACTTCCTTTTCTTCATCTTCATTCTTCTTCCACTTCTTCTATCATCATGTCCCTTTTTCTTTTTCTTCTTCATTATTTTTCTTCCGTCTTCTTTTTTCCTTCTTCTTGTTCGTTCTTCTTCTTCATTCTTCTTCTTCTTTCTTCCTCTCATTCATCTTTTTATTTTTATTCTTCTTCATTCTTATTCTGTTTTCCACCATTCTGTGACACTATGGCTAACGATCGTCTCATGTGTTAGCATCTAAGTTTTATTCTTCTGACAATCTGATTTGAAGACCCAATTCATTCTTAGGATTAAGCTACTCTCTAGCACAATCACATTTGGATTCCCTCTTCATCTAGAAGGTGCGGTTGAGATTGAGTGTTTGGTTTGCAACTCAGATTATCAGAAGAATAAAATATGGATGCCTAATTGCAGATGATCGTGAACCATGTTGTCATAAAATGGTGCAAACAGTTCCCATGCTCTTTAAATGAAAATGAAAACAAAGAAGAATAATGTAGAAGGAGGAAAAAGAGGAATAAGAAGAAGAGGACGAAACATGAAGAATGAAGAAGAAGAAAGAAGGAGAATGAAGAAGAAAGAGGAAGAGAAATAAGAAAAAAGATGAAGCAGAAGAAAAGGAAGAAAAAGAAGAAGAATAAAGAAGAAGAAGAAGAAGAAGAAGAAGAAGAAGAAGAAGAAGAAGAAGAAGAATGAAGAAGAAAAATAAAGAAGAAAAATGAAGATGAAGAAAAAGAAGACGAAGATTGAAAAATGGCGAAGAAAAAAGAAGAAAAAGAAGAAGATTAAGGAGAAGAAGATGAATGAAGCAGAAGAGCACGAATGAAGAAGAAGAAGATGAAGAAGAGTGAAGAAAACAACGAGAAAGAAGAAAGAAGAACATAAAAGAAAAAGAAGAAGAATGAAGAATAAGAATGTAGAAGAGGAATGAGGAACAGAGAAGAAGAATGAAAAATGAAGATGAAGAATGAAGAAAAGAATGAGAAAGAAGAGCATGAAGACCAAAGAAAAAGAATGTTGAAGGAAAAGAAGACGATGAAGAAAGTAGTTGAAGGAAGAAGAATGAAAAAGAAAGAAGAAGAATCAGAAGAAATTTATACCGAAGAAAACAAGATGATATAGTGAAGTGCACTGGCGCACTTCTAAAGTTCGCTGGCGTACTTCCCCTTCTTCTTCTTTATTCTTTTTCCACTTCTTCTTTCATCATGTCTTTTTTTCTTTTTCTTCTTCATTCTTCTTCTTCCATCTTCTCTTTCCTTTTCTTCTTCATTCTTCTTCTTCATTCTTCTTCTTCATTCTTCTTTTTCTTTCTTCTTCTCATTCATCTTCTTCTTTTTCGTATTCTTCATTCTTCTTCTGTTTTTCACCTTTCTACGACACTATGGGTTACGATCATCTCATGTGTTAGCATCCTAATTTATTCTTCAAACAGTCTGATTTGAAGACCCAACTCCTTCTTAGGATTAAGCTACTCTCTAGCACAATCGCATTTGGATTCCCTTTGTATCTAAAAGGTACGGTTGAGATTGAGTGTTGGGTTTACAACTCAGATTGTCAGAAGAATAAAATTTAAATGCCTAATTGAAGATGATCGTGAACCATGTTGTCATAAAATGGTGCAAACTGTGCCCATGCTCTTTGAATGAAAAAGAAAATGAATAAGAATAATGTAGATGTAGGAAAAAGAAGAATAAGAAGAGGATGAAACATGAATAATGAAGAAGAAGAAAGAAGAAGAATGAAGAAGAAAGAAGAAGAATGAAGAATGAAGAAGAAGAATGAAGAAAAGAATGATAAAGAAGAACATAGAAGAAGAAGAATGAAGAAGAAGAGTGTAGAAGAAGCATGAAGAACAAAGATAAAGAATGATGAAGAAAAATAATAAGATGAAGAAAGTGGTTGAAAGAAGAAGAATGAACAAGAAAGAAGAAAAAAAAAAGTAGAAGAAGAACGAAAAAGAAAGAAGAAGAATCAGAAGAAATTTACCACAAAAAAAATTAAAAAAAAAAAGATGTAGAAGGGCGTTGGCGCACTTATGAAGTGCGATGGCGCACTTCTAAAGGGCACTGGCACACTTCTAAAGTATGCCAGCGCACTTCCTCTTCTTCTTCTTTCATCAAGTCCCTTTTTCTTTTCCTTCTTCATTCTTCTTCTTTTGTCTTCTTTTTCCTTCTTCTTTTTCGTTCTTCTTCTTCATTCTTCTTCTTCTTTCTTCCTCTCATTCGTCTTTTTATTTTTATTCTTCTTCATTCTTATTCTGTTACCACCTTGTTGTGACACTATGGATTACGATCATCTCATGTGTTTGCATCTAAGTTATATTCTTCTGACAATCTGATTTGAAGACCCAACTCCTTCTTAGGATTAAGCTACTCTCTAGCACAATCGCATTTGTATTCCCTCTGCATCTAGAAGGTGCGATTGTGATTGAGTGTTTGGTTTGCAACTCAGATTGTCAGAAGAATATAATTTGGATACCTAATTGTAGATGATCGTGAACCATGTTGTCATCAAATGGTGCAAACAGTGCTCGTGCTCTTTGAATGAAAAAGAAAACGAAGAAGAATAATGTAGAAGGAGGAAAAAGAAGAATAAGAAGAAGAGGATGAAACATGAAGAATGAAGAAGAAGAAAGAAGAAGAATGAAAAAGAAAGAGGAAGAGAAATAAGAAAAATAATGAAGAAAAAAATGAAGCAGAAGAAAAGGAAGAAAAAGAAGAAAAATGAAGAAAAAGAAGAAGAAGAAGAACGACGAAGAAAAAGAAAGAAGACGAACGAAGTTGAAGAAAAAGAAGATGCAGATTGAAAAATGGTGTAAAAAAAGAAGAAAAAGAAGAAATTAAGTAGAAGAAGATGAATGAAGTAGAAGAAGACGAATTAAGAAGAAGACGATGAAGAAGAATGAAGAAAACAACTACAAAGAAGAAAGAAGAACATAGAAGAAAAAGAAGAAGAATGAAGAAGAAGAATGTAGAAGAAGAATGAGGAACAGAAGAAGAATAAAGAATGAAGAAGAAGAATGAAGAAAGGAATGAGAAAGAAGAGCATGAAGACCAAAGAAAAAGAATGATGAAGGAAAAGAAGAAGATGAAGAAAGTAGTTGAAGGAAGAAGAATGAAAAAGAAAGAAGAAGAATTATAAGAAATTTATACAAAAAAAAAAAAAGATATAGTCAAGTGCACTGGCTCACTTCTAAAGTGCGTTGGCGCACTTCCTCCTCTTCTTCTTTATTCTTGTTCCACTTCTTCTTTCATCATGACTTTTTTACTTTTTCTTCTTCATTCTTCTTCTTCCGTCTTGTTTTTCCTCCTCTTCTTCATTCTTCTTCGTCTTTCTTCTTCTTCTTTCTTCTTCTCATTAATCATCATATTTTTCTTCTTCTTCATTCTTCTTCTGTTTTTCACCTTTCTATGACACTATGGGTTACGATCATCTCATGTGTTAACTTCCAAGTTTTATTCTTCTGACAATCTGATTTGAAGACCCAACTCCTTCTTAGGATTAAGCTACTCTCTAGCACAATCGCATTTGGATTCCCTCTGCATCTAGAAGGTGCAGTTGAGATTGAGTGTTTGGTTTGCAACTCCGATTGTTAGAAGAATGTAATTTGGATGCCTAATTACAGAAGATCGTGAACCATGTTGTCATAAAATGGTGCAAGCAGTGCCCGTGCTCTTTGAATGAAAAAGAAAATGAGGAAGATTAATGTAGAAGGAGGAAAAAGAAGAATAAGAAGAAGAGGATGAAAGATGAAAAATGAAGAAGAAGAAAGAAGAAGAATGAAGAAGAAAGAAGAAGAGAAATAAGAAAAATAAGGAATAAAAAATATGAAGCAGAAGAAATGGAAGAAAAAGAAGAAGAATGAAGAAGAAGAAGTAAAAGAAAGAAGAAGAATGAAGATGAAGAAAAAGAAGATGAAGATTGAAAAATGGCGAAGAAAAAAGAAGAAAAGGAAGAAGATTAAGTAGAAGAAGATGAATGAAGCAGAAGAAAACAAATGAAGAAGAAGAAGATGAAGAAGAATGAAGAAAACAACGATAAAGAAGAAAGAAGAACATAGAAGAAAAAGAAGAAGAATGAAGAAGAAGAATGTAGAAGAAGAATGAGGAACAAAGAAGAAGAATGAAGAATGAAGAAGAAGAATGAAGAAAAGAATGAGAAAGAAGAGCATGAAGACCAAAGAAAAAGAATGATGAAGGAAAAGAAGAAGATGACGAAAGTAGTTGAAGGTAGAAGAATGAGAAAGAAAGAAGAAGAATCAGAAGAAATTTATACCAAAAAAAAAAAAAAGATATAGTGAAGTGCACTGGCTTACTTCAAAAGTGCGTTGGCGCACTTCCTCCTCTTCTTCTTTATTCTTGTTCCACTTCTTCTTGCATCATGTCTTTTTTCCTTTTTCTTCTTCATTCTTGTTCTTCCATCTTCTTTTTCCTTTTTTCTTCATTCTTCTTCTTCATTCTTCTTCTTCTTTTTTCTTCTTCTTTCTTCTTTTCATTCATCTTCTTATTTTTCTTCTTCTTCATTCTTCTTCTATTTTCCACATTTCTATGACACTATGGGTTACGATCATCTCATGTGTTAGCATCCAAGTTTTATTCTTCTAACAGTCTGATTTGAAGACCCAACTCCTTCTTAGGATTAAGCTACTCTCTAGCACAATCGCATTTGGATTCCCTGTGTATCTAAAAGGTACAGTTGAGATTGAGTGTTGGGTTTGCAACTCAGATTGTCAGAAGAATAAAATTTGAATGCCTAATTAAAGATGATCGTGAACCATGTTGTCATGAAATGGTGCAAACTGTGCCCGTGCACTTTGAATGAAAAGAAAACGAAGAAGAATAATGTAGAAGGAGGAAAGAGAAGAATAAGGACAAGAGGACGAAACAATGAGAATGAAAAAGAAGAAAGAAGAAGAATGAAGAAGAAAGAAGAAGAATGAAGAATGAAGAAGAAGAATGAAGAAAAAAATGATAAAGAAGAACATAGAAGAAGAAGAATGAAGAAGAAGAGTGTAGAATAAGCATGAAGAACAAAGATAAAGAATGATGAATAAAAAGAAGAAGATGAAGAAAGTAGTTGAAAGAAGAAGAATGAAAAAGGAAGAAGAAAAAAAAGTAGAAAAAGAACAAAAAAGAAAGAAGAAGAATCAGATGAAATTTACCACAAAAAAATATTAAAAAAATGTAGAAGGGCGCTGGTGCACTTCTAAAGGGCGCTGGCACACTTCTAAAGGGCACTGGCACACTTCTAAAGTGCACTGGCGCACTTCCTCTTCTTCTTCTTTATTCTTCTTCCACTTCTTCTTTCATCATGTCCCTTTTTCTTTTTCTTCTTCATTCTTCTTCTTCCGTCTTCTTTTTCCTTCTTTTTTTTAGTTCTACTTCTTCATTCTTCTTCTTCTTTCTTCTTCTCATTCATCTTTTTATTTTTATTCTTCTTCATTCTCCTTCTATTTTCCACCTTTCTGTGACACTACGGGTTACGATCATCTCATGTGTTAGCATCTGAGTTTTATTCTTCTGACAATCTCATTGGAAGAAAAAAATGATAAAGAAGAACATAGAAGAAGAAGAATGAAGAAGAAGAATGTAGAAGAAGCATGAAGAACAATAAAAAAAATTATGAAGAAAAAGAAGAAGATGAAGAAAGTATTTGAAAGAAGAAGAAAAAGTAGAAGAAGAACGAAAAAGAAATAAGAAGAATTGGAAGAAATTTACCACAAAAAAAAATGATGTTGAAGGCTGGCGCACTTCCTCTTCTTCTTCTTTATTCTTCTTCCACTTCTTCTTTCATCATATCCATTTTTCTCTTTCTTCAATCTTCTTCTTTCGCCTTCTTTTTCCTTCTTCCTCTTCATTCTTCATCTTCTTTCTTCTTCTTATTCATCTTCTTATTTTTCTTCTTCTTCATTCTTATTCTGTTTTCCATCTTTCTGTGACACTATGGGTTACGATCAACTCATGTGTTAGCGTCCAAGTTTTATTCTTCTAACAATCTGATTTGAAGACCCAACTCCTTCTTAGGATTAAGTTATTCTCTAGCATAATCGCATTTGGATACCCTCTTCATTTAGAAGGTGCGATTGAGATTGAGTGTTGGGTTTCCAACTCAGATTGTCAGAAGAATAAAATTTGGATGCCCAATTACAGAATTAAGAAGAAGAATGACTCGTGAACCATGTTGTAATAAAATGGTGCAAACAATGCCCGTGCTCTTTGAATGAAAAAGAAAAAGAAGAAGAATAATGTAGAAGGAGGAAAAAGAAGAATAAGAAGAAGAGGACGAAACATGAAGAATGAAGAAGAAGAAAGAAGAAGAATGAAGAAGAAAGAGGAAGAGAAAGAAGAAAAAATAATGAAGAAAAAAGATGAAGCAGAAGAAAAGGAAGAAAAAGAAGATGAATGAAGAAGAAGAAGAAGAAGAAGAACAAAGAAGAAACAGAAAGAAGAAGAATGAAGATGAAGAAAAAGAAGATGAAGATTGAAAAATGGCGAAGAAAAAAGACGAAAAAGAAGAAGAATAAGTGGAAGAAGACGAATGAAGCAGAAGAAGACGAATGAAGAAAAAGAATAGGAGGAAGAATGAAGAAATCAGCGAGAAAGAAGAAAGAAGAACATAAAAGAAGAAGAAGAATGAAGAAGAAGATTGTAGAAGAAGAATGAGGAATAGAGAAGAAGAATGAATAATGAAGAATGATTTACCCAAGAATGAAGCAACGAATGACAAAGAAGAACATAGAAGAAGAAGAATGAAGAAGAAGAATATGTAGAAGAAGCATGAAGAACAAAGAAAAAGAATGATGTAGAAAAAGAAGATGATGAAGAAAGTATTTGAAAGAAGAAAAATGAAAAAGAAAGAAGAAGAAAAAGTAGAAGAAGAAAGAAAAAGAAAGAAGAAGAATCAGAAGAAATTTAAAACCAAAAAAAAAAAGATGTAGAAGGGTGCTGGCGCACTTCTGAAGGGCGCTGGCACACTTCTCAAGTGCGCAGGCGCACTAACTCATCTTCTTCTATATTCTACTTCCACTTCTTCTTTCATCATGTCCTTTTTTCTTTTTCTTGTTCATTCTTCTTCTTCCTTCTTCTTTTTCCTTCTTCTTCTTCATTCTTCTTCTTCATTCTTCTTCTTCTTTCTTATTCTCATTCATCTTCTTATTTTTCTTCTTTTTCATTCTTCTTCTGTTTTCCACCTTTCTGAGACTATGGTTTACGATCATCTCATGTGTTAGCATCCAAGTTTTATTCTTCTGACAATCTAATTTGAAGACCCAACTCTTCTTAGGATTAAGCTACTCTCTAGCACAATCACATTTGGATTCCCTCTGTATCTAGATGGTGTGATTAAGATTGAGTGTTGGGTTTACAACTCAGATTGTCAGAAGAATAAAATTTGGATGCCTAATTGCTGATGATCGTGAACAATGTTGTCATAAAATGGTGTAAACTATGCCCGTGCTCTTTGAACGAAAAAGAAAACATAGAAGAATAATGTAGAATGGGGAAAAAGAAGAATAAGAAGAAGAGGACGAAACATGAAGAATGAAGAAGAAGAAAGAAGAGGAATGAAGAAGAAAAAGGAAGAGAAAGAAGAAAAATATTGAAGAAAAAGATGAACCAGAAGAAGAGGAAGAAATAGAAGAAGAATAAAGAAGAGAAGAAGAAGAAGAAGAAGATCGTAGAAGAAAAAGAAAGATGGAGAATGAATATGAAGAAAATGAAGATGAAGAATGAAAAATAGCGAAGAAAAAAGAAGAAAAAGAAGAAGAATAAGTAGAAGAAGACGAATGAAGAAGAAGAAGATGAAGAAGAATGAAGAAAACAACGAAAAAAAAGAATGATGAACATAGAAGAAGAAGAAGAAGAATGAAGAAGAAGAATATAGAAGAAGAATGAGGAACAGAGAAGAAGAATGTAGAATGAAGAAGAAGAATGAAGAAAAGAATGACAAAGAAGAACATAGAAGAAGAAGAATGTGGAAGAAGAATGTAGAAGAAGCATGAAGAACAAAGAAAAAGAATGATGAAGAAAAAGAAGAAGACGAAGAATGAAGTTGAAAGAAGTAGAATGAAAAAGAAAGAAGAAGAAAATGAAGAAGAAGAATGAAAAAGAAATAAGAACAATCAGAAGAAATTTACCACAAAAAAAAAATGTTGAAGGGCACTGGCGCACTTCATCTTCTTCTTCTTTATTCTTCTTCCACTTCTTCATTCATCATGTCCTTTTTTTCTTTTTCTTCTTCATTCTTCTTCTTCCGTCTTCTTTTTCCTTCTTCATCTTCATTATTCTTCTTCTTTCTTCTTTTCATTCATTTTCTTCTTTTTCTTCTTCTTCATTCTTCTTCTGTTTTCCACCTTTATGTGACACTATGGGTTACGATCATCTCATATGTTAGCACCCAAGTTTTATTCTTCTGACAGTCTGATTTGAAGACCCAACTCTTTCTTAGGATTAAGCTACTCTCTAGCACAATCGCATTTGGTTTCCTCTCTATCTAGAAGGTGTCGTTGAGATTGAGTGTTGGGTTTGCAACTCAAATTATCAGAAGAATAGAATTTAGATGCCTAACTGCAGATGATCATGAACCATGTTGTCATAAAATGGTGCAAACTGTGCCCGTGCTCTTTGAATGGAAAAGAAAACAAAGAAGAGTAATGTAGAAGGAGGAAAAAGAAAAATAAGAAAAGAGGACGAAACATGATGAATAAAGAAGATGAAAGAAGAAGAATGAAGAAGAATGAGGAAGAGAAAGAAGGAAAATAATGAAGAAAATAGATAAAGCAGAAGAAAGGGAAGAAAAAGAAGAAGAAGAAGAAGAACGAAGAAGAAAAAAGAAAGTAGAAGAATGAAGATGAAGAAAAAGAAGATGAATATTGAAAAATGGCAAAGAAAAAAGAAGAAAAAGAAGAAGATTAAGTAGAAGAAAACGAATGAAGTAGAAGAAGACGAATGAAGAAAACGAGCAAAAGTTCCTAGATTCATGGAGATATAGAACATCATATAAGTTATCATGCTTGCATATCCATCATTTGAGTCTCCAACAATTATTCCAATAATTACATATCCGAAAGAAGATGAAGAAGAATGAAGAAAACAACGACAAAGAAGAAAGAAAAATATAGAAGAAGAAGAAGAATGAAGAAGAAGAATGTAGAAGAAGGTTGAGGAACAGAGAAGAAGAAAGAAGAATGAAGAAGAAGAATGAAGAAAAGGATGATAAAGAAGAACATAGAAGAAGAAGAATGAAGAAAAGGATGATAAAGAAGAACATAGAAGAAGAAGAATGAAGAAGAAGAATGTAGAAGAAGCATGAAGAACAAGGAAAAAGAATGATGAAGAAAAAGATGAAGATGAAGAAAGTATTTGAAAGAAGAAGAATGAAAAAGAAAGAAGATGAAAAAGCGGAAGAAGAGCGAAAAAGAAAGAAGATGAATCAGAAGAAATTTACCACAGAAAAAAGGATGTAGAAGGTCACTGGCGCACTTCCTCTTCTTCTTCTTTATTCTTCTTCCACTTCTTCTTTCATCATGTCCATTTTTCTCTTTCTTCTTCATTCTTCTTCTTCTGTCTTCTTTTTCCATCTTCCTCTTTATTCTTCTTCTTTCTTCTTCTTCTTTCTTCTTCTTCTTTCTTCTTATCATTCATCTTCTTATTTTTCTTCTTCTTCATTCTTATTCGGTTTTCCATCTTTATGTGACACTGTCAGCACCCCATTTTTGCCACCTTCGGCATAAGTGAACCAATATGGCAAGTTTTTGACCTTTAACCCAAAGATTTGTGATTCTCCACTGATCCCCATAGCAGGGTCATGGGCTATTATCTGCATGGATGCATAGGTCATAGAATTATCTTCGAAATGAGACCAGAATTGCTCAATTCTGATATCAAATGAAGAAGATATGACCATTTTAGTCGGATGATACATATAAGGGAGGTTTCTGAAATTATTATAAATAATAATAATCCCAAGGGCCTTCTTGCAGATTATCCTAAGTCGGATTGCTTGAATTTCAAATCATCATATCTTGATCATCCGAGATCGGATTCAGATGATTCCAAGACCATTATTCTTCATTCATGATGTTCTACAAAGTGGACGTGAAAAATCCTAGGCAGAATTCATCAATGGGCTGTAAGCACCCCATTTTTGCTACCCTCGGCATAAATGAACCAATATGGCAGGTTTCTGACCTTTAACCCAAAGATTTGTGATTCTCCACTAATCCCCACAGCAGGGTCATGGGCTATTATCTGCATAGATGCATAGGTCATAGAATTATCTTCGAAACGAGACCAGAATTGCTCAATTCTGATATCAAATGAGGAAGATACGACCATTTTAGTCGGATGATACATATAAGGGAGGTTTCTAAAATTATTATAAATAATCTCAGGGGCCTTCATGCAAATTATCCTAAGTCGGATCGTTTGAATTTCAAATCATCATATCTTGATCATCCGACATCGGATTCAGATGATTCCAAAACCATTATTCTTCATTCATGATGTTCTACAAAGTGGACGTAAAAAATCCCGGGTAGAAGTCACCAGTGGGTCCCATGCAAACTTGCATGCAAAATGATCGTTAAAACTTCAAAGCTTCATATCTTTCCCATTCTACATCGGATTCAGATGATCCCAAGACCATTATTCTTCATTCATGATGTTCTACAAAGTGGAGGTAAAAAATCCCGGGTAGAAGTCACCAGTGGGTCCCATGTAAACTTGCATGCAAAATGGTCGTTAGAACTTCAAAGTTTCATATCTTTCCCGTTCTACATCGGATTCAGATGATTCCAAGACCATTATTCTTCATTCATGATGTTCTACAAAGTGGACGTAAAAAATCTCGGGTAGAAGTCACCAGTGGGTCCCATGCAAACTTGCATGCAAAATGATCATTAGAACTTCAAAGCTTCATATCTTTCCCGTTCTACATCGGATTCAGATGATTCCAAGACCATTACTCTTCATTCATGATGTTCTACAAAGTGGACGTAAAAAAATCCCGGGTAGAAGTCACTAGTGGGTCCCATGCAAACTTGCATGCAAAATTATCGTCAGAACTTCAAAGCTGCATATCTTTTCCGTTCTACATCGGATTCAGGTGATTCCAGTCTCATTATGTTCCATTTTTAGTGTTCTTCAAAGTGAACGTAAAATATTTTTGGTAGAAGCCTCCGAAGGATCTCATGCAGAATGGTTAATCAAATTATCGATAATTGGTCCGCTTAAACTTCAAAAATTCATAAGTTGACCGTTTTAGTTCCAAATGAGGTGATTCAAGTTCCTATATTCCTCATTTTTAATGTTCTACAAAATGAATGCAAAAAATTTGGAATAGAGGCCATCGAAAAATTCCATGCGGGATAACAGCAGAAATGACCCGTGAAATGACAAGGGAAAAAAACCCAGTTAATTCCAATCAGTCCAGTCAACTCAGTTCAAACTAGTTTTGGTCCAACCTAGCTCAACCCATATCAGTTGTCAACCTAAGTCAGTCTCAACCCATTTCGAATCAGTTCATCTATGTGCATAATATTTATATATTATATAATATATATATATATATATATATATGTGTGTATGTATATGTATGTATGTTATTAAATATATGTGTATATATGTATATAATATATATTATTATATGTAAATGATAATCCAAAAGATTTTGAGAAGAAAAAGGAAAGAGGGGAGAGAGAAACGTGAAAGTGAAGGGGGATTTTGGTTTTGGAGATAATCCAAAAGATTTTTGAGAAGAAAAAGGAAAGAGGGGAGAGAAAAAACGTAGAAGAGAATGGGGATTTCGGTTTTTGGAGATAACCCAAAAGATTTTGAGAAAAAAAAAGGAAAGAGGGAGAGAGGAAAAACGTGACTTTTTCTAAGAGAATCCAAAGGAATTTGTTGGAGAATAAAAAGGAAAGAGGGGAGAGAAAAAACGTGGAAGAGAATGGGGATTTCGATTTTGGGGATAAATCCAAAAGATTTTGAGAAAAAAAAGGAAAGAGGGAGAGAGGAAAAACGTCACTTTTTCTAAAACAATCCAAAGGATTTTGTTGGAGGAAAAAAAAAAGGAAAGAAGAAGGAGAAAACGTGGGGGTTTTTAGGAGGGACGGTTTTAGGGAAGAAAAGAAAGAAAAAAGGAAAAAAAAAAAGGGAGAGGATTTAGGGTTTCTAGATTGTTTTTTTTTTTTAAGGGAAAGAGGGAGAAGATAAAACGGACGTGGGAGAGAGAAGAAGAGGACTTTTTCCAAAGAGAAAAAAAAGGGAAAAGAGAAAGAAAAACGTGGAAAGGCTTTTGAGCTAAGTTTTGGGAGAAAAGTAAGGGAAGAAGAGAGAAAAACAAGGGGGAAAGAAAAAAAACGTGAAAGGGCTTTGTGGCTCACGTTTTTGGGAGAAAAGTAAGGGAAAAAGAGAGAAAAAAAAGGGGGAAAGAAAAAAAAAACGTGAAAGGCCTTTGTGGCTCACGTTTTTGGGAGAAAAGAAAGGGAGAAGAGAGAGAAAAGAGGGAAAGAAAAAGGAGAATTAGTAGGGGTTTTGGGATTTTTCTTTTGGGGCTAGGTTTTGGGAGAAAAAGAAGGGAAGAAGAGAGAAAAAAGGAAGAAACGTGGGCTTTCTTAGGGGGGTTCGGTTTTGGGAATCCGAAAGCTAAAGAAAGCTGAAGAGAGGAGAAGAAGAAGAGCAGAAGGTTCAGGGATCTGCAAACCAGGTAAACCCTCTCCTCTTTCATTCTTTTTATTATCAATACCACCATTCACTTACTTGATTCGGTGTACCACTGTAACATCCTATCACCTGCAGCCATTATCCCAACTCGCTACTCCATATCCATTGTAATCCCCCTTGATCCGTAAATTTATCACCTAATCTTCTCTCCCATGAAATTGAGTTTTTGGATGATTATTTTTGTTTGATCATATGATGCCATGAAATGGTCATATCATTTGAGTCATTGATGTTAATCTGATGAGGATGTAATTTGAGCCATTAATATTGAATGAATTTTAATTTGATCAATTGTGAGCCATATGATTCGAAATCTTAAGGTGATTGATCTAGCCTTTGATTTAGATTTTCCTTAAGTGAGCCTCCGATTATGAATTTTTATGAGATAAAATTTGGCCATCGATCTCGGATGCTTTAATGATAAAATCGGGTCATTGATCTTGGATGTTTGAATTAGCAAATCTGGACCATTGATTTTAGATATGTTGATGCTTGATCCAAACCAATGGATCTTCATTATGAGTGTCTTAAATGAATCTGAATCGTCAAATCTTCACTATGAATGTTTTAAAAAACATCTAAACCATTAGATTATCATCATGATTGATTTCAAAGCATCTGAACGGTTAGATTACCATTAATAGTGATTTATACCATTGAATTTTTCATCATGAGTGTTTTTTTTTAGATACACTGTCATCTTTGAATGCTCATTGCCATAGTTGGATGCTTATTGCCATAATTAGGGTAGAAAACCCTAAAATGGAAAGAAAGTAACAGTTAGGGTAGAAAATCCTAAAAAATGGAAATAAAATAATAATTAGGGTAGAAAACCCTAAAATGGAAAGAAAGTAACATTTAGGGTAGAAAACCCTAAGATGGAAAGAAAATAATAATTAGGGTAGAAAACCCTAAAATGGAAAGAAAGTAACATTTAGGGTAGAAAACCTAAGATGGAAATAAAATAATAATTAGGGTAGAAAACCCTAAAATGGAAAGAAAGTAACATTTAGGGTAGAAAACCCTAAGATGGAAAGAAAATAATAATTAGGATAAAAAACCCTAAAAAAATGGAAATAAAATAACAATTAGGGTAGAAAACCCTGAAATGGAAAGAATGTAACAGTTAGGGTAGAAAACCCTAAAAAATGGAAATAAAATAATAATTAGGGTAGAAAACCCTAAAATGGAAAGAAAGTAACATTTAGGGTAGAAAATCCTAAGATGGAAAGAAAATAATAATTAGGGTAGAAAACCCTAAAATGGAAAGAAAGTAACATTTAGGGTAGAAAACCTAAGATGGAAATAAAATAATAATTAGGGTAGAAAACCCTAAAATGGAAAGAAAGTAACATTTAGGGTAGAAAATCCTAAGATGGAAAGAAAATAATAATTAGGGTAGAAAACCCTAAAAAAATGGAAATAAAATAACAATTAGGGTAGAAAACCCTAAAATGAAAAGAATGTAACAATTAGTGTAGAAAACCCTAAAAAATAGAAATAAATAATAATTAGGGTAGAAAACCCTAAAATAGAAAGAAGGTAACAATTAGGGTAGAAAACCCTAAAAAATGGAAATAAAATAACAGGTAGGGTAGAAAACCCTAAAATGGAATGAATGTAACAATTAGGGTAGAAAACCCTAAAAAATGGAAATAAAATAATAATTAGGGTAGAAAACCCTAAAATAGAAAGAAAGTAACAGTTAGGGTAGAAAACCCTAAAAAATGGAAATAAAATAATAATTAGGGTAGAAAACCCTAAAAAATGGAAATAAAATAATAATTAGGGTAGAAAACCCTAAAATGGAAAGAATGTAACATTAGGGTAGAAAACCCTAAAAATGGAAATAAAATAATAATTAGTGTAGAAAACCCTAAAATGGAAAGAAAATAACAATTAGGGTAGAAAATAGCATACTAGATCATGCCATGTAGGCTCTTGCCTTATTTGCAATACATGCCATATTTGAAAGATTTTTAAACAATCTTACTGTATGTGAATTTCTTGTCATAAATGTTTTATGTGCCATATTTAGATAGAATATTCTTTTTTTTGGCAATAACTTATTTTATGCAACACCCTAGTCGAACTGCCATATCTGCACACTTCTAGAAGACAATCTAGGCATGGTGATGTGCATTTAGGCACCCACATTCTTGGGAAGGACATAATGTGAATAATAAAACCTTAATAAAGAAAGAGAATTCTTTGCCAAACCTTCCAAAATTAGAATTCAGAATGAAAAGGGTAATTTAGGACGATTTGCCCCCCGGCAAACCCTAAACATAGAATAGGTTCTAAACCCTAAACCTAGAATAGGTTCTCAATAATTAACCTAGAACAGGTTACCCATCCCCGAACTACGCGGATTCTGATTCCTAGGGCAAACCCTAGGATACGTAGGCTATTTGGGAGAAACCCAAATTCGGATCCACACCTTAGTCCACTCGGACTATCCATAGATCCACTAGGATATCTACCCATCAGTTCGAACTACGCGGATTCTGATTCCTAGGGCAAACCCTAGGATACGTAGGCCATTTGGGAGAATCCCAAATTTGGATCCACACCTTAGTCCACTCGGACTATCCATAGATCCACTAGGATATCTATCCATATTCCAACCCAAAAAGGGTTATCCACACCTTAGTCCACTCGGACTATCCATAGATCCACTAGGATACTTACCTACATTTTGACCCAAATAGGGTTATCCAGCCCGAACTATGTGGATTCTGATTCCGAGGTCAAACCCTAGGATACGTAGGCCATTTGGGAGAAACCAAAATTCGGATCCACACCTTAGTCCACTCGGACTATCCATAGATCCACTAGGATATTTATCCACAGCTTAGTCCACTCGGACTATCCACAGATCCACTAGGATATTTATCCATACTTTAGTCCACTCGGACTATCCATAGATCCACTAGGATATTATCCACATTTCATCCCAAATAGGGTTATTCTTAGATCCACTAGGACTATCTATCAGTCCACATGGACTATCCAGATCCTAACCCATAGGATTTCTCAGCCTTTCAAGCATAAACTTCAACTTGAACAATAAACTTAATCATGCACAAGCATAAATCACATCCATAAACTTTAATCACACCTGAACTACGATGGTGAACCTGATTTTCGAAATAATTCCGTGATACATAGGCAATCTGATGGATACAGATTCGGTTCAATGATATCAAACCACTTGATTTGGTTTGTCTTAACAAATAGAGTCTAGCATAGGAAAGGTATAGGAGACCGATTTTGATCGGGCGGTTTGGGTGCCTAATCCCTTCCCATAACCGTAACCTGACACTTACCCAATCTCTGATGGACCAGAAATCCAATCTAAGGGTCATGAGTCAATCAAAGTCTTACCTTGGGGTGAGATTTTACATTTCTAAGGTCCTAGACCTAAATCTAGGTGGCGACTTTTAAAGATTTTCCATCTTTGTCCTCACAGTGGCGACTCCGCTGGGGATATAAATGTCAAACTCCTAAATAAAAACTTTCCTTGTGTGAATTGGATGCTAGATTTTAGGATACTATATTTATGCTTGTATATTATTGCTTTGGGGGGAATGGGTTCAATCACACATTCGTGCGAGTAGCCGAACCGGGTCCCATGTATATGGGGCAGCCCGCTAGGCGAAACACACAGCCTTGGCCTGTACTTTGTGAGACCACGACCGGTGAGCAGCCTCTAACGAGCGTTTCTTGGGCCACCTGGGAATCCGTAATGCTACTCCACGTCGCTTGGATCCTTGCAACATAGTATATAAAGGGATTGGGGGCCCATTAATCATCGAGCATTCGGTGATAGGTTACCCCATCCTCGTCAAGGTGGCCTTTTCTGTCCTAACCCAGATTGTAGCCCAATGTTTGTTATTTTTTGGTTCATCCTTGAACCGACCCGATAAAATCGTCTTAACCATGACATCCATGTTCGAGACGTCGAAGTTCTGCCCATTTTTGTCCTCGATTGGTCAACATGTTAGAATCTACACGATGAACATCTTAAACTCTCACCCATTGGGAGTATGAGGTATGTGTACACCTATTCTACATCATAGTAGACGGTCACTATACACCCTCCATTAAGTAAGCTCGATGTGTCGAATCTGTCATTGTTAACACGTCGATTTCAAAAAACGAGCAGAAAATCTCTGTCAAGACTTAGATACCCTGGTCAAGAAGAAATTTAGTAGTTTGTTCATCTATGAACCGCTTTTGCTAACCATCCCTAATAAGGGTGACGGATTAATATATCCATTTCAATTTCATCGAATTCGGTAGTCCAATTGGCCGGACCTTGGTACCACCGATTATCCATTTTGGAATCATGAGGTCCCAAGACTGAACACATGGCTTAATCAAATTTAATTAAATTGACTTGGATAATGTTTACCCAATCGCCCTTATGAGGGATCTAACTCTTGTTTGGTTGAGTCATCCTTGATTGTGCATGTGACTTCTACTCCTCTAGATGTCTAAAATCTTGATATTTCTCCATTGGGTTACAATGCCTTTGGAAAAGAAATCAATCTACAATCATATCCACCCTTTTAGGGTGAGAGGCCCCTACAATTAGGGAATTGTCTTGATCTCCCACCTTGAGATCCATCCATATTATCTTTCTAAATGAATCAATGGAAGTCATGAATCTAGATCTTGTTTAAACATCAAATTTTGTAAGAAAGAAGGAAAGATTCAGCCCCTAGGCAAATCCAATCATAGTTTCCGATTCATCTCTGAATTAAGGAAAGATTCAGCCCCTAGGCAAATCCAATCAATATTCCCTATTCAACTTTGAATTAAGGAAAGATTTCAGCCCCTAGGCAGGTCCAATCATCATTCCAGTTCATCTCAGAATCAAAAAAATATTCAGCCCCTAGGCCAGTTGATGCGTGTCGAGCGCTCAAATTAAATTACCTTACTTTGAAACGTAGATAGTAGCAAGTAAGAGTCGAACCCACAAGGATTGTATGATCAAGATTAAAATGTTTAATTAACCTAAAGAGAGAGAAAAAACAAATGAAAATAAAATAAGACTCAGAAAGTAACCAATTGTTGTACTAAAATAGATTCTGATTAATCTTATTAGCACAACTTCATTGGCGATTCTATGTATGGAGGGGGGTATGTTTGCAGTAGAAAATAACAGTAATTAATTATCTAAAATGCAAGAATAAAGAGCAAGGTAATACAAATATCAAAGATTAAACCAATAAGAGAAAACTTCGGTCAAAAGGATACTTACACCATCTTCATAAACTTATTCATCGACATAAAGGATAATCAATTCTAATTGAATAATCAATCAAGAAAATTAGGACTAGGCCTAAAATCCTTATTCTTTCTTTAAGATTGGTCTATTAAAAGATAGCTTATTAATAGCACCCTTACTCTTAAATCAATCTCAAGACTAGGCTCTCGATTTGATTCAGGAATAACAATAACAATTGGAAAGACGATTGAAATTAAACGTTAAGCACACACCAGCGTGGTTTAATTATTTTAATCTGATTTCTCCTAGGAATATAACATTAACTTGTCCATTAACATAAATCCCCATTGTCACTGACATAGAATCAATTGATAGCAATTCAATTCTAATATAACAATTGATTAAATAAATAAATCAATTAGTAGTACTCCTAATCAACCCATTCATCAATCATTATACACATAAATTGGAAGAAAAACAAATATTCAATTAAAAATCAATAAATAAAAACATGTCTCACAAGTTTACAATGATGGCTTCAGCTCCGTCTAACCAAAGATAAGAAAGTTAGCCACACATGACTTCTTTAAGAACACAAAAGAAAGAGAGTTGTTCTTCATCCATTGTCTTCTTTCTCAATCACTCTTGAATGCTCTTTACATAGGCTTTACATTGTTTAAATAGTCAAAATACAAGACTAAAATTGGTATGCCTAGATTTGACAACCTTATTACATGAAAATAAAAATTAAACAAAATCTTCATTCCTAGATTAGATGAAAATCATTCCATTATTAAACAATTGTCACCCCCAAATCTACCAAATTTTGTAAGATTCCATAGTTGTGTATATTCTCCTCAAGATTTCCAATAATCAATCAAGGCCTTCCAATAGTGAACCTTCCGTGTGTAGCAACCTTCCTTCTCTGGTTTAGATTTGGATCAATTTTCCAGATTAGATTTTAAAACCACATTTGGAAGCCCAAACGAACTCTTTCCATGTCAGAATCCTACATGAAATTCAAAACGTTATTATTAAGAGTGCTAGAATTTTTATCTTTTATTAATTAATTAACAAGATTTCTAAAATATACCAAACTCATAAAATAAATTCTATTAAGCTAAATAAGGTATAAAACACCCTAAAAATCATAATGCAGAAGGAATAAAAAAATATAAATTTATACACTTATCAAATTTCCCTACACTTAGCCTTTGCACGTCCTCGGGCAAAATAAAATAAAAAAATCATAAACTATTCCACTTTCGTAGGAACCACGATTGCACTTAGCATGTACAATAAGCCATTGAACCCCTAGGTTACCCCTAGTGGACGAGTTGTATCTCGTGAGGGTTTGCAGTGAATCTACCCATAAAATTCAAAGAAAAATATTTTTAGATTTGACAAATTACAAGAATTAAATAAAATCTTAAGTACTCCACAATTATATCCCATAAACATAATTAAACTCAATAGAAAACTTAAATCTTATCAAAGATACAATAACTTTATTTTAGTCACCATCTTCAACAAATTCATATTAATATGCATCTATAGTGTGAAGTGTGAAGTGATGTAACTCAATTAGTAAGGGGCTTTACAGTATACTTCAAGAAAAATAACACCATTTTTTTTTATTGACTTGTGCAATGTCCGTTTTTTTAGGCTTTCTAAGTTACCCATGTAGCAAGTGTTGGGTCAGTGACTCCCAAACCAATTGGCTTTAGGGCACTAGGTGTAGAGACACCCCTAAGACTTAATAACTCAAGTAACAAAGGCCACAAAATCAGACTTAGTCAATTAAACTGCTTATAACCATCATCTCAATTTTTCTTTTTTTATCGACTTGTGTAATGTCTATTTCCTTAGGCTTTCTAAGTTACCCATGTAGCAAGTGTTGGGTCAGTGACTCCCAAACCAGTTGGCTTTAGGGCACTAGGTGTAGAGACACCCCTAGGACTTAATAACTCAAGTAACAAAGACCACAAAATCAGACTTAGTCAATTAAACTGCTTATAACTATCATCTCAATTTTTCTTTTTTCTTTTTTGAGGTATTTTGGACATTGAAGCAGTTATTTATTCTTTTTCAAGTTTTTTTTTTTTTTTTTTTTTGTAATTGTCATTTCTCAAACTTACCGTTTATTCCCCACAACTAAGAGTTGGTGCAAACGTGAAATACAAAGACACATAACAATAAAACTTTATCTCATATGGTGATTAAAATTTAGTTGCGTATCTAATCTAAGGTTCAAGAATCTCAATAATTTAATCATATTTATAAAGTTTCAACATGGTCACTTTAGAGAATTAATCCAAACTTTTAACTGGTCAAAAAATTTTTTTTTTTTTTTTGAAAGAAAATTTGAAGTCAATTTTTTTTCAGTTACTATATACAACCAATATTTTTTTTTTTTAGTTACTATATACAACCAATATTTTTTTTTCAGTTACTATATACAACCAATATATACTAACAACATGTAAAAATAAAAACAAAACACATCGTAGAATTCCCCGACACTTAAAACTTACATTGTCCCCAATGTAAGACTAAATGCAAAGAAAAAGACAAATACAAACATAATATCTATGAAAAAAAATAAATAAATAAATAAAAAGAGAAAGGGTTAAGAAAGAAAATCTGATTTCTTGGGTTGCCTCCCAAGTACCGCTTTTGTTTAACGTCGTTCGCTCGACTTTGCAGCTTTTCTCAATCTGAATAAAGTGGATCTTCTAAGTCCATAGCTTTCTCAACCAACGAGTTAACTTGAAAACCTTCATGGTAAGGTTTAAGTCTATATCCATTGACCTTGAAAATCTTTTGAGTGTCCAAACTTTGAATCTCAACTGTACCATGTGGAAAGACATTAATAACAATAAAAGGACCAATCCAGCGAGATTGCTACTTACCAGGAAATAACCGAAGCCTTGAATTATAAAGGAGCACTTTTTGTCCAACAACAAATTGCTTCTTAGAAATCATTTTATCATGAAATGCCTTCGTCTTTTCCATATAAATCCGAGAGTTCTCATAAGCTTCATTGCGAATCTCCTCTAACTCCTGCAATTGCAACTTTTGTTGCTCCCCCGCCTTATCCGTCTCCATGTTACACAACTTAATTGCCCAGAATGCCTTGTGCTCCAATTCTACTGGTAGATGACATGCTTTTCCATAAACCAACCGATATGGAGACATCCCTATAGGTGTCTTATAAGCAGTCCTATAAGCCCATAGTGCATCGTCAAGTCTTGTACTCCAGTCTTTCCTATTCGGATTAACTTTTTTTTCTAAAATTGACTTCACCTCTCTATTAGATACCTCAGCTTGCCCATTAGTTTGTGGATGGTAGGCAGTTGAAATCTTATGGGTCACAGCATACCTCTTAAGCAGTGCTGCTACAGTGCGGTTACAAAAGTGAGTCCCTCTATCACTGATCATTGCCCGTGGGATCCCAAATCTTACAAAAATGTGAGACTTGACAAAATCTGCAACCACTTTAGAATCATCAGTTCGGGTGGCTTTTGCTTCCACCCACTTTGACACATAATCAACAGCAAGTAAAATATAAACATTGCCAAAAGAATTAGGAAAAGGACCCATAAAGTCAATGCCCCAAACATCAAAAATTTCACAAATAAGTATGGGGGTTTGTGGCATTTGATCTCTACGGGCCACATTACCTGAGTATTGGCAACGAGTTCATGACTTACAAAATATATATGCATCATGAAATAAAGATGTCCAAAAGAAGCCACATTCAAACACTTTTCTTGTTGTTCTTTTAGGACCGAAATGTCCACCACATGCATATGAATGACAAAAGATAAGAATGGATTCAAATTCAGTTTCGGGTACGCACCTTCTTACCATTTGGTCTGAACATTGTTTCCAAAGATAAGGGTCATCCCAAATGTAGTACCGAGCATCACTCTTGATTTTCTCTCTTCGTACTCTAGGTAGCTCTGGTGGTAAGGTTTTGGTAGCCAAATAATTGACTAAATCTGCATACCAGGGCACTACATTTGTCACCTTAAGTAATTGTTCATCTGGGAAGAAATCTTGTAATGGTATCGCATCATCCTCCTTAACCACCCGACTAAGATGGTCTACAACTAAATTCTCAGCTCCCTTTTTGTCCTTAATCTCCAAATCAAATTCTTGAAGAAGAAGGATCCATCTGATCAATCATGGCTTAGATTCCTTTTTCGCCAGCAAATGCCTAAGAGTTGCATGATCATAATAGACAATAACTTTAGTTCCCAATAAATAAGATCTAAATTTTTCCAAAGCAAAAATTATAGCCAATAGCTCTTTCTCCGTTGTGGAGTAGTTACACTGTGCTTCAGTTAGTGTCCGAGAGGCATAATAGATAGCATGAGCAACTTTCCCAACACGCTGACCCAAAACAGCCCCAATAGCATAATTGCTAGCATCACACATGATCTCAAATGGGAGTTTCCAGTTCGGTGATTGAATCACGGGGGCTGTTGTTAGCAGTTCTTTGAGCTTGTCAAAAGCTCTTCTGCACTCATCATTAAAGTCAAACACCACTTCCTTTTGTAAGAGCTTGCATAAGGGCAATGAAATTTTCGAGAAATCCTTGATGAAGCGCTGATAAAAGCCTGCATGTCCAAGAAAGGAACGCACTTCCCGCACAGTTGTGGGGTAAGGTAAAGATTGAACAAGATCTATCTTTGCTTTGTCAACTTCTATACCTCTAGAAGATATCACATGACCTAAAATTGCTCCTTGTGTTACCATAAAATGACATTTCTCAGAATTCAAAACAAGGTTAGTTTCTATACACCTCTTAAGAACAAGTGTAAGGTTATCCAAGCATGTATCAAAAGAGTCTCCATAAACAGTAAAATCATCCATGAAAACTTTTATAATGTTTTCTACATAATCAGAAAAAATGCTAACCATACACCTCTGGAATGTGGCTGGGGCGGTGCAAAGACCAAACGGCATTCGTCGGTAAGCAAAGGTACCAAATGGGCAGGTGAATGTCATTTTCTCCTGATCTTCAGGTGCAATCACAATTTGATAGTAACCTGAGTAACCATCAAGAAAAAAATAGTGCGAACGACCTGCTAACCTCTCCAACATTTGATCGATAAATGGAAGAGGAAAGTGGCCTTTACGAGTTGAAACATTCAATTTCCTATAATCAATAAAACACGCCACCCATTTTGTATCCTAGTAGGGATTAACTCATTATTTTGATTCTTAACAACAGTTATGCCCGTCTTTTTAGGTACCACCTGAACCGGACTTACCCACTTACTATCAGAGATAGGATAGATAATTCCAACATCAAGGAGCTTTAATATCTCCTTCTTCACAACTTCCATCATAGGAGGGTTGAGTCTACGCTGTGCTTCTCTAATCGGTTTGGCTCCCTCCTCAAGAAGTATGCGATGCATGCACATGGGCGGGCTGATTCCCTTAATGTCGGCTATTGTCCACCCAATGGCTGTCTTATGGTCTCTCAAAATTCGAATGAGTTTCTCCTCTTGTAGCTTGGTCAAGTACTCTGCTATTATCACAGGTAACGTCTCATTGTCTCCTAAGTAGACATATTTGAGATGGTCTGGAAGTGGTTTCAGCTCAACGATAGGTGTCTGCACAATGAAAGGTAACAACCTTGTATGAGATATAGGCAACTCAATGTGAGCAACATCATATCTTTTTGGAATTGGGGGTAACGCCTGCAATGCCATCAACATCTTCTCTAATTCAGCATTTAACACAAATTCTGAATTGGAATCCATGCTATTCAAATGTTTGCTAATGGCTACCATCAACTCATCTTCACCATTTAATTCAAAAACTTGTTGTACCATAGAATCAATTATATCAATAGCAAAAATAGAATTTATATCACTAGGATACCTCATAGCCTCAAAAATATTAAAGCGAACTATCTTGCCATCAAATTCCATAGATAAGGTACCATCATGAACATCTATTTTTCTTTTAGCAGTCTTTAAAAATGGTCTACCCAACAAAAGAGGTGTAGAATTATGAGATGAGTCATCCTCCATTTTTAATACTTAAAAATCAGCAGGAAATACCAATTCATTAACTTGAACTAACACATCCTCAATCACACCTTCAGGATATACATTTGATCTATCAGCTAATTGAATAGTTACACCAGTTTCTTTTAAAGGTTCTAGATTTAATTAAGCATATATTGAATAAGGCATGACATTAATTGATGCTCCTAAATCTAACATAGCTCTATTGAAATTGGTGTTACCTATTTTGCATGGGATATTGAATCTACCTGGGTCTTTACACTTAGGGGGAAGCTTCCGTTGAATAACGGCTGAGACATTTTCACCCATACTTACCTTTTCATCTCCTTTAAATTTTCTCTTGGATGTGCACAATTTCTTAAGAAATTTAGCATACCATGGCACTTGTTTAATTGCTTCAATAAGAGGTATATTTATCTCTACCTTTCGAAAAATCTCCAACATCTCCTTTTCTTTTTCTTCCTTTCTAGATTGAGCAAACCTGCTAGGAAAAGGAGGTTGAATAGGAATAGAGGAAATTGAAGGTTTAGAGTTTACCCGAGATGAGAAAATAGATGTCGGAGCTGATTTTGAGGTCTCTTTCTCTTTTTCCTTTTCTATATTCTCTACTTCTTTTCCACTTCTCAAGATTATGGTATTTGCATTTTCCTTCGGATTTACCATCGGTTGCGAAGGTAGCTTTCCCGAGCCTCGAGCCACTAGTCTACTCATTGAAGTGGCCAGTTGACTTATTTGAGTCTCCAAGTTCTTTATACCTGCCCTTATTTCCTGTTTAAATTGTAATAAATCATTGGCAAGTGTTTTAACAATATCTTCTAAGGTCATACCTGAACTTGAAGGTGCTTGTTGTCTGGATTGAAGAGGTTTTTGGCCTTGTTGATGCCCATACTGACGATTGGGGCCATCTTGATTACCATAGCTGAGATTTGGGTGATTCCTCCATTCTGGATTGTAAGTATTTGAGTATGGATCGTACTTACGTTGAGGTTGTCCTGGAAATCCACCCACAGTATTTGCTTGCTCTGTAGATTCCTCTTGAAGCGTGGGACACATATCAGTTGGGTGTCCCGCGATGTAGCAAATTCCACAAGTTTGAATCTGTTGTACCTTATCCACAGCCAATTGACGAACAAGTGAAGACAATTCTACAATTTTTAATTCAAGAGAAGAAGTGCTTACCTCATTAACCTTGTTTGATGGAGGGTCATTTCTTACACCAAATTGTTGAGAGTTAGCAGCCATATTTGCAATCAAATTACGGGCTGCCCTTGGAGTTTTATCCACTAATGATCCTCCACTCGCTGCGTCAATCACACCCCTATCAGTATGAGAAAGCCCTTCGTAGAAGTATTGAATGAGTAATTGCTCGCTAATTTGGTGATGAGGGCTGCTGGCGCAAAGCTTCTTGAATCGCTCCCAGTATTCATAAAGTGTTTCTCCATTATATTGCCTAATACCACAGATTTCCTTTCGAATATTGGCTGCCCTTGAAGCTGGAAAATACTTTTCCAAGAAAAGCCGCCTCATCTCATTCCATGTGGTAATGGATCCTGATGGCAAGTAATAAAGCCAATCTTTTGCATTGTCTGCTATTGAGAATGGAAACGCCCTCAACTTGATTTGCTCGTCAGAAATTTTGGTTGGTTTCATGCTAGAACATACCACATGGAATTCTTATAGATGCTTGTGTGGGTCATCACCTGCTAGACCATGAAAAGTAGGAAGGAGATGGATTAGACTAGATTTAAGTTCAAAGGCAACATCAAGATTAGGATACTCGATGCAGAGTGGTTGTTGGTTCAGATTAGGAGCCGCTAACTCCTTAAGAGTGCGGTTGTTGTTGTCTGCCATTTCTTCAAAGTCTGAAATACTAGTGCTGCCAGAAGCTAAATCAATGCCTATGTTGTTGCCTGGTGAAGAATTTTTTGCTGTCTTTCTACTTTCTCTCCTTAGCTTGTGCAGAGTTCTTTCTATTTCTGGATCAAATTGCAACTCTCCCAAATGAGAAGATCAGGTCATTCACTTAAGAGAACAAGCAGATAATAAAAAATAAAAAAAATCAATTAAATAACCAAACAAATCAATTTAATCAAAACAATCCCCGGCAACGGCGCCAAAATTTGATGCGTGTCGAGCGCTCAAATTAAATTACCTTACTTTGAAACGTAGATAGTAGAAAGTAAGAGTTAAACCCACAAGGATTGTATGATCAAGATTAAAATGTTTAATTAACCTAAAGAGAGAAAAAAAAACAAATGAAAATAAAATAAGACTCAGAAAGTAACCAATTGTTGTACTAAAATAGATTCTGATTAATCTTATTAGCACAACTTCATTGGCTATTCTATGTATGGAGGGGGGTATGTTTGCAGTAGAAAATAACAGTAATTAATTATCTAAAATGCAAGAATAAAGAGCAAGGTAATACAAATATCAAAGATTAAACCAATAAGAGAAAACTTCGGTCAAAAGGATACTTACACCATCTTCATAAACTTGTTCATCGACATAAAGGATAATCAATTCTAATTGAATAATCAATCAAGAAAATTAGAACTAGGCCTAAAATCCTTAGTCTTTCTTTAAGATTGGTCTATTAAAAGATAACTTATTAATAGCACCCTTACTCTTAAATCAATCTCAAGACTAGGCTCTCGATTTGATTCAGGAATAACAATAACAATTGGAAAGACGATTGAAATTAAACGTTAAGCACACACCAGCGTGGTTTAATTATTTTAATCTGATTTCTCCTAGGAATATAACATTAACTTGTCCATTAACATAAATCCCCATTGCCACTGACATAGAATCAATTGATAGCAATTCGATTCTAATATAACAATTGATTAAATAAATAAATCAATTAGTAGTACTCCTAATCAACCCATTCATCAATCATTATACACATAAATTGGAAGAAAAACAAATATTCAATTAAAAATCAATAAATAAAAACAAGTCTCACAAGTTTACAATGATGGCTTCAGCTCCGTCTAACCAAAGATAAGAAAGTTAGCCACACATGACTTCTTTAAGAACACAAAAGAAAGAGAGTTGTTCTTCAGCCATTGTCTTCTTTCTCAATCACTCTTGAATGCTCTTTACATAGGCTTTACATTGTTTAAATAGCCAAAATACAAGACTAAAATTGGTATGCCTAGATTTGACAACCTTATTACATGGAAATAAAAATTAAACAAAATCTTCATTCCTAGATTAGATGAAAATCATTCCATTATTGAACAATTGTCACCCCCAAATCTATCAAATTTTATAAGATTCCATAGTTGTGTATATTCTCCTCAAGATTTCCAATAATCAATCAAGGCCTTTCAATAGTGAACCTTCCGTGTGTAGCAACCTTCCTTCTCTGGTTTAAATTTGGATCAATTTTCCAGATTAGATTTTAAAACCACATTTGGAAGCCCAAACGAACTCTTTCCATGTCAGAATCCTACATGAAATTCAAAACGTTATTATTAAGAGTGCTAGAATTTTCATCTTTTATTAATTAATTAACAAGATTTCTAAAATATACCAAACTCATAAAATAAATTCTATTAAGCTCAATAAGGTATAAAACACCCTAAAAATCATAATGCAAAAGGAATAAAAAAATATAAAATTATACACTTATCACCGGTCCAATCATCATTTTGGTTCATCCAGAATTAAGGATAGATTCAGCCCCTAGGCAGATTCAATCACATTCAGTTCATCTCAATATCAAGGAAATATTTAGCCCTAGATTCAATCACCATTTTTGGTTCATCTCAGAACTGAAGAAAGGTTTAGCCCCTAGGCAGGTTCAATCATCATTTTGGTTCATCCAGAATTAAGGAAAGATTCAGCCCTAGGCGGATTCAATTACATCC
>CM053265.1:34113177-34179435 GCA_028583415.1 Protea cynaroides
TTCTTTACTTCCTTTTCATCTTCTTTTTCTTTTTCTTCATTAGTTTTCTTCTTTCTCTTCTTCTTTCTTCATCATTCTTCTTCTTTCTTCTTCTTCATTCTTCATGTTTCATCCTCTTCTTTTTATTCTTCTTTTTCCTCCTTTTACATTAATCTTCTTCCTTTTCTTTTTTTATTCAAGAGCATGGGCATAGTTTGCACCATTTTATGACAATATGGTTCACCATCATATGCAATTAGGGTTCCGAATTTTATTCTTCTGACAATCTGAGTTGGAAACCCAATACTCAATCTCAACCGCACCTTCTAGATATGTAGTGAATCCAAATGCGATTATGCTACAGAGTAGCTTAATCCTAAGAAGGAGTTGGGTCTTCAAATCAAATTATCAAAAGAATAAAACTTGGATGCTAACACATGAGATGATCATAAACCATAGTGTCACAGAAAGGTGGAAAATAGAAGAAGAATGAACAAAAAGAAGAATAAGAAGATGAATGAGAATAAGAGAGAAGAATGAAGAATAAGAAGAAAGAAAGGGAAAAGGCGGCGGAAGGAGAAGAGCGAAGAAGAAAAGAAAAAAGGACATGATGAAAGAATAAGTGGAAGAAGAATAAAGAAGAAGTGCACCGCCCTTACGAGTGCGCCCGCACTAGCCACACAGGCGCCCTTCTACCTCTTTTTTTTTGGTAAATTTCTTCGATTCTTCTTATTTCTTCTTCGTTCTTCTTCAACTTTTTCTTCTTCTTTCTTTTTCATTCTTCTTCTTTCAACAACTTTCTTCATCTTCTTCTTTTTCTCCATCATTCTTTTCCTTTGTTCTTCATGCTTCTTCTACATTCTTCTTCTTCATTCTTCTTCTTCTATGTTCTACTTTCTCATTCTTTTTCTTCATTCTTCTTGTTCATTCTTCATTCTTCTTCTCTGTTCCTAATTCTTCTTCTATATTCTTCTTCTTCTTTCTTTTTCTTCTTCTTCTTTGTTCTTCTTTCTTCTTTCTCGTTGTTTTCTTCAATCTTATTCATCTTTTTCTTCTTCATTCGTCTTCTTCTGCTTTATTCATCTTCTTCTACTTATTCTTCTTTTTTTCTTCTTTGTTCTTCGCCATTTTTCAATCTCCATATTCTTTTTCTTCATCTTCATTCTTCTTCTTTCTTTTTCTTCTTCATTCTTCTACTTCTTCTTCTTCTTCATTCCTCTTCTTTTTCTTCCTTTTCTTTTGCTTTAAATTTTTTCTTCGTTATTTTTCTTCTTTATCTTCCTCTTTCTTCTTCATTTTTCTTATTTCTTCTTCTTTATTCTTCATGTTTCGTCCTCTTCTTCTTATTCCTCCATTCCCTCCTTCTACATTATTCTTCTTCATTTTCTTTTTCATTCAAAGGGCATGGGCGCAGTTTGCACCATTTTATGACAACATGGTTCATGATCATCTACAATTAGGCATCCAAATTTTATTCTTCTGACAATCTGAGTAGCAAATCCGGATGCGATTGTGCTAAAGAGTACCTTAATCCTAAGAAGGAGTTGGGTCTTCAAATCAGATTGTCAGAAGAATAAAATATGGATGCCAACACATGAGATGATCGTAACCTATAGTGTCACAGAAAGGTAAAAAATAGAAGAAGAATGAAGAAGAAGAAAAATAAGAAGATGAATGAGAAGAAAAAAGAAGAGGAAGAATGAAGAAGAAGAATGAAGAAGAAAACAAAAAAGAAGACGGAAGGAGAAGAATGAAGAAGAAAAGGAAAAAGAAGACAAAAGAAGAAGAATGAAGAAGAAAAAAAAAAGACATGATGAAAGATGAATAGGAAGAAGAATAATGAAGAAGAAGAGGAAGTGTTGTGTTCGCCGTGTGCGCCGGCGCCCTTCTACATCTTTTTTTTTGGTAAATTTCTTCGATTCTTCTTCTTTCTTTTTCTTTCTTCTTTTTTCTTCTTCTTTCAACTACATTCTTCATCTTCTTGTTTTTCTTCATCATTCTTTTTCTTTGTTCTTTATGCTTCTCCTACATTCTACTTCTTCATTCTTCTTCTTCTATATTCTTCTTTCTCATTCTTTTCTTCATTTTTCTTCTCTGTTCCTCATTCATCTTCTACATTCTTTTTCTTCATTCTTCTTCTTGTTCTTCTATGTTCTTCTTTCTTCTTTCTCGTTGTTTTCTTCATCTTTCTTCATCTTCTTCTTCTACATTCGTCTTCTTTTGCTTCATTCGTCTTCTTCAACATATTCTTCTTCTTTTTCTTATCACACCCCAATTCTGCAATATTCTGAATGGTTTGATGAACCATCAATAAATCAACGGCTCAACCAGGATCTCAAGTAGGCTATATCCATTTTATCTAAACCTCATACATCCACATTCATAATAAGAGTAAATACACAATAGCGGAAGTCTTATAATAAAATGAATTGAGAAATCTAAATATGATAATCATATTAAAATATCCAATTATACTGTTTCAACAGAGACATAAATAAAATACCAATTACATGTCTTTACTAATTCAAATAACTAAAATAAAATCTATTCGAATACGCATGAGTTGCACTCGCAAGAGGAGTCATGCGTATCCACTTCGTCTTCAACTTCCATTGCCGCCATGTGCCCGTACACTGGAGCGTTCACATAATCTTCGACGGTAGTACCTACATCATCAACTAAAATTTTTTGACGTCGAGAGGGTGAGCACACATCATGGCTCAGTAAGCAAACAAAACAATGCAACAATACATATGCATGCATTCAATTTATATCTGTGGTCTGGTTTAAAGTTTGCAATATGCAATAGAAAGGATTAGAGGTCAAAGGTTAATGTTTATTGACCCCTCCTTTATACACAGGGTGTGGAAGCCCGCCCAAAGGTTACCATTTATTGTCCTCCCCATCCACCCTACCATGAACATTGTATAACAAAGGTTAACGTTTATTGCTGTACAGTGCCATACCAACACGGAAACCCCTGCTGGCGAGGGCATGCAAACTGGGCTCGCAATTAATCAATCCTAATGCCAAACAGTGTATCCAAGGCCTCACCCCAGCATCCCTCAGAACGCCCATAGAGATAGAGCTAAGGCCCCCCGATAGAGTCAGAGACTTCAAGGACCAAGACCACCTCCCCTGATACTCTACGACGTAATAGTTCTGTTAAAGTAATGGCGATACGACGATGCTAATGCACAAGACTTGAGTTAGAGATAGAGCTAGAGTGCTGAGGCCCGACCTATGACACTCCCCCTGATACTTGCTCGCATCAAGTACACCAACCACACACATACATTCACATGCCTATTCCTATCATCATGGTCATTATCATGTTATAAACAATAAAGTAAATATGCATGATCAATAAATAGAAATATTAGATGACATGTTGAATGCACATTACAAGCATGTTCGCATAGAATCAAGCATAGCATTGGACTCAAGAAATAAAAATAGTCTATTATTAACCAATTAGTTTAGGTATTATTTCCTCACCTTAGCTTGCTAGTAGATCCTCTTTCAAGCTTTAAGAATCACCTTTATATTGATATTATATTGCTAGAAGACCTAACAAAGTCGATAGAATTTAGTTAGATTTTATTCCAATTTTTCCAACTTGCTGTTAACTGGGGGTAGCAGGACGGGTCGATGCTAGGGTAGTAGTATACTACGACCCCCTATAGTAGGGTCGATGCCAGGGTCGATGGGTCCATCGACCCTAGGTGCTTGACCCCCGTGGTTTGGTCGATAAATCACCTTTTGGTCCATTCTCTCTTGTTTGAATCCTATGGCTTTCTTCCATAGTCCATTCCATACACTTCCTATGGTTTAGAACTACTCATTACATATCATATGGTTTAGTTGAACTCCTCCATGGTTTCCATTGAAACTTAATCATGGATTGATGGTTTGGGATTTCTCCTACATCATACTTTTCTCATTAACTATTCTAAGTCTCACAAAATATATAGAATTAGTTTTCTTACCTGAGAAGAGTACTCCTTCTCTGAAACTCTTCTCCTTTTGCCTTCTTCTCTACTTTCCTTCTCTTCTCTTTCTCTCAATTCAATTAGGGTTCTAGAAGGAGTGAAAGAGGCTTAGGGACGTCCTTTATATAGAGTAGAAACTCTTAAAATAAGTCCCATTGAGATTAGGAAAGAGCCCAACCGAAATTAGGAAAGTTTCCAAATTTCTGTTTCTGGCGGCAACTGGGGGTCGATGATCCCGTCGACCCCTGGTTTTAAAATGTCCGACCCCCGGTTAAAAACTGAGGGTCTGACTTTTTATCTTGGGGGGTCCGACCCCACTTCACTGGGTCTGCGACCCTCGCCCCTTTTTCAGTGTTTTTGGGTCAGTTAAATTCCTGGGATCACGATCTCCTTCAAGCAATTGGTCCATTTGGCTCGACCATGATGGGTAGACTTGGTTCAAGGTGGTAAGACCGGGTTAGATTGA
Source organism: Protea cynaroides (assembly GCA_028583415.1). Classification (NCBI taxonomy): domain Eukaryota; kingdom Viridiplantae; phylum Streptophyta; class Magnoliopsida; order Proteales; family Proteaceae; genus Protea; species Protea cynaroides. The sequence continues at coordinate 34,117,615 of CM053265.1, forward strand.
CATGGGTCTTACATTCCTTCTTTTTTCTTTGCCATTTTTCAATCTTCATCTTCATTTTTCTTCTTTCTTTTGCTTCTTCGTTCTTCGTTCTTCTTCTTCTTCTTCTTCTTCATTCTTCTTCTTTTTCTTCCTTTTCTTCTGCTTCATCATTTTTCTTCATTATTTTTCTTCTTTCTCTTCCTCTTTCTTCTTCATTCTTTTTCATTCTTCTTCTTCATTCTTTATGTTTCGTCCTCTTCTTCTTATTCTTCCTTTTCCTTCTTCTACATTATTCTTCTTCATTTTCTTTTTCATTCAAAGATCACGGGCATAGTTTGCACCATTTTATGACAACATGGTTCACGATCATCTGCAATTAGGCATCCAAATTTTATTCTTCTGACAATCAGAGTTGCAAACCCACACTCAATCTCAACCGCACCTTCTAGATATAGAGGGAATCCAAATACAATTGTGCTAGAGAGTAGCTTAATCCTAAGAAGGAGTTGGGTCTTCAAATCAGACTGTCAGAAGAATAAAACTTGGACGCTAACACATGAGATGATCATAACCCATAGTGTCACAGAAAGGTGGAAAACAGAAGAAGAATGAAGAAGAAGAAAAATAAGAAGATGAATGAGAAGAAGAAAGTAGAAGAAGAGTGAAGAAGAAGAATGAAGAAGAATAAGGAAAAAGAAGATGGAAGAAGAAGAATGAAGAAGAAAAAGAAAAAATGACATGATGAAAGAAGAAGTTTTTGGGATCCTTGGATCTCCGATTGGGAAACCGTATCTAAGCTCCGTGGCTAGTCGGCGCTCTTTGGACTTTTCAAACTTAGCGAACTGAAACATCTGAGTAGCTAAAGGAAGGGAAATCAACCAAGACCCCGTTAGTAGCGGCGAGTGAGAGTGGATTGGGGGTTTTCAGAAAAAGAAAGACAAAGCTTCGTTCCGAAGCAAGTGAAGAAAACTACAGGGGTGGTCGTATGCTAGCTCGACCGCAGGGGAAGAAGAATAAAGAAGAAGAAGAGGAAGTGCGCCAGCCCCCTTCAGACGTCCGCCAAGCGCCCTTCTACATTTTTTTTTTGTGGTAAATTTCTTCTGATTCTTTTTCTTACTCTTTCATTCTTCTTTTACTTTTTCTTCTTCTTTCTTTTTCATACTTCTTCTTTCAACTACTTTCTTCATCTTCTTCATTTTCTTCATCATTCTTCTTCATTGTTCTTCAAGCTTCTTTTACATTCTTCTTCTTCATTCTTCTTCTTATGCGTCGTTTTTTCTCATTCTTTTCTTCATTCTTCTTCTACATTCTTCTTCTTCATTCTTCTTCTTATTCTTCAATGTTCTACTTTTTTCTTTCTCGTTGTTTTCTCCATTTTTCTTCATCTTCTTCTTCATTCATCTTCTTCCGCTTCATTCGTCTTCTTCTACTTATTCTTCTTCTTTTTCTTCTTTTTTCTTCGCCATTTTTCAATCTTTATTTTTTTTCTTCATCTTCATTCTTCTTCTTTCTTTTTCTTCTCCGTTCTTCTTCTTCATCTTCATCTTCATTCTTCTTCTTTTTCTTCCTTTTCTTCTACTTCATCTTTTTTTTTAATTATTTTTCTTCTTTCACTTCCTCCATCTTCTTCATTTTTCTTGTTTCTTCTTCTTCATTCTTTATGTTTCGTCCTCTTATTCTTATTATTCTTTTCCCTCCCTCTACATTCTTCTTCTTCGTTTTCTTTTTTGTTCAAAGAGCACGGGCACAGTTTGCACAATTTTATGACAACGTGGTTCACGATCATCTGCAATTAGGCATCCAATTTTTATTCTTCTGAAATCTGAGTTACAAACCCAACACTCAATCTCAACCGCACCTTCTAGATGCCGAGGGAATCCAAATGCGATTATGCAAGAGAGTAGCTTAATCCTAAGAAAGAGTTGGGTCTTAAAATCAGATTGTCAGAAAAATAAAACTTGGATGCTAACGCATGAGATGATAGTAACCCATAGTGTCACAAATAGATGGAAAATAGAAGAAGAACGAATAATAAGAAAAATAAGAAGATGAATGAGAAGAAGAAAGAAGAAGAATGAAGAAGAAGAATGAAGAAGAGGAAGGAATAAATTTCTTCTGATTCTTCTTCTTTCTTTTTCGTTCTTCTTGTACTTTTTCTTCTACTTTTTTTTTTCATTTTTCTTCTTTCAACTACATTCTTCATCATCTTCTTTTTCTTCATCATTCATTTTCTTTGTTCTTCATGCTTCTTCTACATTCTTCTTCTTCATTCTTCTTTTTCTACGTCCTTCTTTCTCATTCTTTTCTTCATTCTTCTTCTTCATTCATCATTCTTCTTCTCTGTTCCTCATTTTTCTTCTACATTCTTCTTCTTCATTCTTCTTCTTGTTCTTCTATGTTCTTCTTTTTTCTTTCTCATTGTTTTCTTTATTTTTCTTCATTTTCTTCTTCATTCATCTTCTTCTGCTTCATTCATCTTCTACTACTTAATCTTCTTCTTTTTCTTCTTTTATCCTCGCCATTTTCAATCTTCATCTTCTTTTTCTTCATCTTCATTCTTCTTCTTTCTTTTTCTTCTTCGTTCTTCTTCTTCTTCTTCTTCTTCTTCATTCTTCTTCTTTTTCTACAATTTCTAGTGCTTCATCTTTTTTCTTCATTATTTTTCTTCTTTCTCTTCCTCTTTCTTCTTCATTCTTCTTTCTTCTTTTTCATTCTTTATGTTTAGTCCTCTTCTTCTTATTCTTCTTTTTCCTCCTTCTACATTATTCTTCTTCGTTTTCCTTTTCATTCAAAGAGCACGGGCACAGTTTGCACCTTTTTATGACAACATGGTTCATGATCATCTGCATTAGGCATCAAAATTTTATTCTTCTGACAATCTGAGTTGCAAACCTAACACTCAATCTCAACCGCACCTTCTAGATGCAGAGGGAATCCAAATGCGAATGTGCTAGAGAGTAGCTTAATCCTAAGAAGGAGTTGGGTCTTCATATGAGATTGTCAAAAGAATAAAACTTCGACGCTAACACATGAGATGATTGTAACCCATAGTGCCAAAGAAAGGTGGAATATTGAAGAAGAATGAAGAAGAAAAAAAATAAGAAGATGAATGGGAAGAAAAAAAGTAGAAGAAGTATGATGAAGAAGAATGAAGAAGAAAAGGAAAAAGAAGACGGAACAAGAAGAATGAAGAAGAAATAGAAAAAAAAGGACATGATGAAAGAAGAAGTGGAAGAAGAAAAAAAAAAGAAGAGGAGGAAGTGCGCCAGCGCAGTTTAGAAGTACACCAGCACCCTTCAGAAGTGCATCAATGCCCTTCTACATCTTTTATTTTTTTTGTGGTAAATTTTTTCTGATTCTTCTACTTTCTTTTTCGTTATTCTTCTACTTTTTCTTCTTCTTTCTTTTTCATTCTTCTTCTTTCAACTACTTTCTTCATCTTCTTCTTTTTCTTCATCATTCTTTTTCTTTGTTCTTCATGCTTCTTCTACATTCTTCTTCTTCATTCTTCTTCTTCTATGTTCTTCTTTCTCGTTCTTTTCTTCATTCTTCTTCTTCATTCTTCTTCTTCTATGTTCTTCTTTCTCGTTCTTTTCTTCATTCTTCTTCTTCATTCTTCTTTCATCTTCTCTGTTCCTCATTCTTCTTCTACATTCTTCTTCTTCATTTTTCTTCTTGTTCTTCTATGTTCTTCTTTCTTCTTTCTCGTTGTTTTCTTCATTATTCTTCGTCTTCTTCTTCTTCATTCGTCTTCTTCTACTTCATTCGTCTTCTTTTACTTATTCTTCTTCTTTTTCTTCTTTTTTCTTCGCAATTTTTCAATCTTCAACTTCTTTTTCTTCGTCTTCATTCTTCTTCTTTCTTTTTCTTCTTCATTCGTCTTCTTCTTCTTCTTCATTCGTCTTCTTCTATGTTCTTCTTTCTCGTTCTTTTAATCATTCTTCTTCTTCATTCTTCTTTCATCTTCTCTGTTCCTCATTCTTCTTCTACATTCTTCTTCTTCATTTTTCTTCTTGTTCTTCTATGTTCTTCTTTCTTCTTTCTGTTGTTTTCTTCATTATTCTTCGTCTTCTTCTTCTTCATTCGTCTTCTTCTACTTCATTCGTCTTCTTTTACTTATTCTTCTTCTTTTTCTTCTTTTTTCTTCGCAATTTTTCAATCTTCATCTTCTTTTTCTTCGTCTTCATTCTTCTTCTTTCTTTTTCTTCTTCGTTCGTCTTCTTCTTCTTCTTCATTCTTCTTCTTTTCTTCCTTTTCTTCTTCTTTTTCTTTTTTCTTCATTAGTTTTCTTCTTTCTCTTCTTCTTTCTTCATCATTCTTCTTCTTTCTTCTTCTTCATTCTTCATGTTTCATCCTCTTCTTTTTATTCTTCTTTTTCCTCCTTTTACATTAATCTTCTTCCTTTTCTTTTTTATTCAAAGAGCATGGGCATAGTTTGCACCATTTTATGACAATATGGTTCACCATCATATGCAATTAGGGTTCCAAATTTTATTCTTCTGAGAATCTGAGTTTGAAACCCAATACTCAATCTCAACCGCACCTTCTAGATACGTAGCGAATCCAAATGCGATTATGCTATAGAGTAGCTTAATCCTAAGAAGGAGTTGGGTCTTCAAATCAAATTATCAAAAGAATAAAACTTGGATGCTAACATATGAGATGATCGTAAACCATAGTGTCACAGAAAGGTGGAAAATAGAAGAAGAATGAACAAAAAGAAAAATAAGAAGATGAATGAGAAGAAGAGAGAAGAGGAAGAATGAAGAATAAGAATGAAGAAGAAAAAAAGGGCGGCGGAAGGAGAAGAACGAAGAAGAAAAAGGAAAAAGGACATGATGAAAGAATAAGTGGAAGAAGAATAAAGAAGAAGAAGCGCGCCGCCGCCGCCTTTCCGAAGTGCGCCCACGCACTCTGAATGCATAAGCGCCCTTCTACATCTTTTTTTTTTTTGGTAAATTTCTTCTGATTCTTCTTCGTTCTTCTTCTACTTTTTCTTCTTCTTTCTTTTTCATTCTTCTTCTTTCAACAACTTTCTTCATCTTCTTCTTTTTCTCCATCATTCTTTTTCTTTGTTCTTCATGCTTCTTCTACATTCTTCTTCTTCATTCTTCTTCTTCTATGTTCTACTTTCTCATTCTTTTTCTTCATTCTTCTTGTTCATTCTTCATTCTTCTTCTCTGTTCCTAATTATTCTTCTATATTCTTCTTCTTCTTTCTTTTTCTTCTTCTTCTTTGTTCTTCTTTCTTCTTTCTCATTGTTTTCTTCATTCTTATTCATCTTTTGCTTCTTCATTCGTCTTCTTCTGCTTTATTCATCTTCTTCTACTTATTCTTCTTTTTTTCTTCATTGTTCTTCGCCATTTTTCAATCTCCATCTTCTTTTTCTTCATCTTCATTCTTCTTCTTTCTTTTTCTTCTTCGTTCTTCTACTTCTTCTTCTTCTTCATTCCTCTTCTTTTTCTTCCTTTTCTTTTGCTTTAAATTTTTTCTTCGTTATTTTTCTTCGTTATTTTTCTTCTTTATCTTCCTCTTTCTTCTTCATTCTTCTTATTTCTTCTTCTTTATTCTTCATGTTTCGTCCTCTTCTTCTTATTCCTCCATTCCCTCCTTCTACATTATTCTTCTTTATTTTCTTTTTCATTCAAAGGGCATGGGCGCAGTTTGCACCATTTTATGAAAACATGGTTCACGATCATCTACAATTAGGCATCCAAATTTTATTCTTCTGACAATCTGAGTAGCAAATCCGGATGCGATTGTGCTAAAGAGTAGCTTAATCCTAAGAAGGAGTTGGGTCTTCAAATCAGATTTTCAAAAGAATAAAATATGGATGCCAACACATGAGATGATCGTAACCTATAGTGTCACAGAAAGGTAAAAAATAGAAGAAGAATGAAGAAGAAGAAAAATAAGAAGATGAATGAGAAGAAAAAAGAAGAGGAAGAATGAAGAAGAAGAATGAAGAAGAAAACGAAAAAGAAGACGGAAGGAGAAGAATGAAGAAGAAAAGGAAAAAGAAGACAAAAGAATAAGAATGAAAAAGAAAAAAAAAAGACATGATGAAAGATGAATAGGAAGAAGAATAAAGAAGAAGAAGAGGAAGTGTTCAGAAGTGCGCCAGCGCACTTCAGAAGTGCGCCAGCGCCCTTCTACATCTTTTTTTTTTTGTGGTAAATTTCTTCTGATTCTTCTTCTTTCTTTTTCTTCTTCTTTCTTTTTCATTCTTCTTCTTTCAACTACATTCTTCATCTTCTTGTTTTTCTTCATCATTCTTTTTCTTTGTTCTTTATGCTTCTCCTACATTCTACTTCTTCATTCTTCTTCTTCTATATTCTTCTTTCTCATTCTTTTCTTCATTCTTCATTCTTCTTCTCTGTTCCTCATTCATCTTCTACATTCTTTTTCTTCATTCTTCTTCTTGTTCTTCTATGTTCTTCTTTCTTCTTTCTCGTTGTTTTCTTCATCCTTCTTCATCTTCTTCTTCTACATTCGTCTTCTTTTGCTTCATTCGTCTTCTTCAACTTATTCTTCTTCTTTTTCTTATCACACCCCAATTCTGCAATATTCAGAATGGTGTGATGAACCGTCAACAAATCAACGGTTCAACCAGGATCTCGAGTAGGCTATATCCATTTTATCTAAACCTCATACATACACATTCATAATAAGAGTAAATACACAATAGCGGAAGTCTTATAATAAAATGAATTGAGAAATCTAAATATGATAATCATATTAAAATATCCAATTATACTGTTTCAACAGAGACATAAATAAAATACCAATTACATGTCTTTACTAATCCAAATAACTAAAATAAAATCTATTCGAATACGCATGAGTTGCACTCGCAAGAGGAGTCATGCGTATCCACTTCGTCTTCAACTTCCATTGCCGCCATGTGCCCGTACACTGGAGCGTTGACATAATCTTCGACGGTAGTACCTACATCATCAACTAAAAATATTCGACGTCGAGAGGGTGAGCACACATCATGGCTCAGTAAGCAAACAAAACAATGCAACAATACATATGCATGCATTCAATTCATATCTGTGGTCTGGTTTAAAGTTTGCAATATGCAATAGAAAGGATTAGAGGTCAAAGGTTAATGTTTATTGACCCCTCCTTTATACACAGGGTGTGGAAGCCCGCCCAAAGGTTACCGTTTATTGTCGTCCCCATCCACCCTACCATGAACATTGTATAACAAAGGTTAACGTTTATTGCTATACAGTGCCATACCAACACGGAAGCCCCTGCTGGCGAGGGCTTGCAAACTGGGCTCGTAACTAATCAATCCTAATGCCAAACAGTGTATCCAAGGCCTCACCCCAGCATCCCTCAGAACGCCCATAGAGATAGAGCTAAGGCCCCCTGATAGAGTCAGAGACTACAAGGACCGAGACCACCTCCCCTGATACTCTACGACGTAATAGTTCATTTAAAGTAATGGCGATACGACGATGCTAATGCACAAGACTTGAGTTAGAGATAGAGCTAGAGTGCTGAGGCCCGACCTATGACACTCCCCCTGATACTTGCTCGCATCAAGTACACCAACCACACACATACATTCACATGCCTATTCCTATCATCATGGTCATTATCATGTTATAAACAATAAAGTAAATATGCATGAACAATAAATAGAAATATTAGATGACATGTTGAATGCACATTACAAGCATGTTTGCATAGAATCAAGCATAGCATTGGACTCAAGAAATAAAAATAGTCTGTTATTAACCAATTAGTTTAGGTATTATTTCCTCACCTTAGCTTGCTAGTAGATCCTCTTTCAAGCTTTAAGAAACACCTTTATATTGATATTATATTGCTAGAAGACCTAACAAAGTCGATAGAATTTAGTTAGATTTTATTCCAATTTTTCCAACTTGCTGTTAACTGGGGGTAGCAGGACGGGTCGATGCTAGGGTAGTAGTATACTACGACCCCCTATAGTAGGGTCGATGCCAGGGTCGATGGGTCCATCGACCCTAGGTGCGACCCCCGTGGGTTTGGTCGATAAATCACCTTTTGGTCCATTCTCTCTTGTTTGAATCCTATGGCTTCCTTCCATAGTCCATTCCATACACTTCCTATGGTTTAGAACTACTCATTACATATCATATGGTTTAGTTGATCTCCTCCATGGTTTCCATTGAAACTTAATCATGGATTGATGGTTTGGGATTTCTCCTACATCATACTTTTCTCATTAACTATTCTAAGTCTCACAAAATACATAGAATTAGTCTTCTTACCTGAGAAGAGTACTCCTTCTCTGAAACTCTTCTCCTTTTGCCTTCTTCTCTACTTTCCTTCTCTTCTCTTTCTCTCAATTCAATTAGGGTTATATAAGGAGTGAAAGAGGCTTAGGGACATCCTTTATATAGTGTAGAAACTCTTAAAATAAGTCCCATTGAGATTAGGGAAGAGCCCAACCGAAATTAGGAAAGTTTCCAAATTTCTATTTTTGGTGGCAACTGGGGGTCGATGAGGGGGTCGATGATCCCGTCGACCCCTGGTTTTAAAATGTCCGACCCCCGGTTAAAAACTGAGGGTCTGACTTTTTGTACTGGGGGGGTCCGACCCCACTTCACTGGGTCTGCGACCCTCGCCCCTTTTTCAGTGTTTTTGGGTCAGTTAAATACCTGGGATCACGATCTCCTTCACGCACTTGGTCCATTTGGCTCGACCATGATGGGTAGACTTGGTTCAAGGTGGTAAGACCGGGTTAGATTGACATGGGTCTTACATTCCTTCTTTTTTCTTTGCCATTTTTCAATCTTCATCTTCATTCTTCTTCTTTCTTTTGCTTCTTCGTTCTTCGTTCTTCTTCTTCTTCTTCTTCTTCTTCTTCTTCTTCATTCTTCTTCTTTTTCTTCCTTTTCTTCTGCTTCATCATTTTTCTTCATTATTTTTCTTCTTTCTCTTCCTCTTTCTTCTTCATTCTTTTTCATTCTTCTTCTTCATTCTTTATGTTTCGTCCTCTTCTTCTTATTCTTCCTTTTCCTTCTTCTACATTATTCTTCTTCATTTTCTTTTTCATTCAAAGATCACGGGCATAGTTTGCACCATTTTATGACAACATGGTTCACGATCATCTGCAATTAGGCATCAAAATTTTATTCTTCCAAAAATCTGAGTTAAAAACCCAAAACTCAATCTCAAATACACCTTCTAGATGCAGAGGGAATCCAAATGTGATTGTGCTAGAGAGTAGCTTAATCCTAAGAAGGAGTTGGGTCTTCAAATCAGACTGTCAGAAGAATAAAACTTGGATGCTAACACATGAGATGATCGTAACCCAAAGTGTCACAGAATGGTGGAAAATAGAAGAAGAATGAAGAAGAAGAAAAATAAGAAGATGAATGAGAAGAAGAAAGAAGAGGAAGAATGAAGAAGAAGAATGAAGAAGAAAATGAAAAAGAAGAGGGAGGAAGAAGAATGAAGAAGAAAAAGGAAAAAGGGCATGATGAAAGAAGAAGTGGAAGAAGAATAAAGAAGAAGAAGAAGAAAGAAGAAGAAGAACAAGAAGTCGCCAGCACCCTTCAGAAGTGCACCAGCGCATTTCAGAAGTGAGCCGGCGCCCTTCTACAACTTTTTTTTTGTGGTAAATTTCTTTTAATTCTTCTTCTTTCTTTTTCATTCTTCTTCTACTTTTTCTTCTTCATTCTTTTTCATTCTTCTTCTTTCAACTACTTTCTTCATCTTCTTCTTTTTCTTCATCATTCTTTTTCGTTGTTCTTCATGCTTCTTCTACATTCTACTTCTTCATTCTTCTTCTTCTATGTTCTTCTTTCTCATTCTTTTCTTCGTTCTTCTTCTTCATTCTTCATTCTTCTTCTCTGTTCCTCATGCTTCATTCTTCTTCTCTGTTCCTCATGCTTCTTCTACATTCTTCTTCTTCATTCTTCTTGTGCTTCTATGTTCTTTTTTCTTCTTTCTCGTGATTTTCTTCATTCTTCTTCATCTTCTTCTTCTTCATTCATCTTCTTTTGCTTCATTCGTCTTCTTCTACTTATTCTTCTTCTTTTTCTTCTTTTTTCTTCACCATTTTTCAAACTTCATGTTCTTTTTCTTCATCTTCATTCTTCTTCTTTCTTTTTCTTCTTCGTTCTTCTTCTTCTTCTTCTTCTTTATTCTTCCTCTTTTCCCCCTTTTCTTCTACTTCATCATTTTTCTTCATTATTTTTCTTCTTTCTCTTCATCTTTCTTCTTCATTCTTCTTCATTGTTCTTCTTTCTTCTTCTTCATTCTCCATGTTTGGTCCTCTTCTTTTTATTCTTCTTTTTCCTCCTTCGACATTATTCTTCTTCGTTTTCTTTATCATTCAAAGAGCATGGGCACAGTTTGCACCATTTTATGACAATATGGTTCACGATCATCTGCAACTAGCCATCCAAATTTTATTCTTCTGACAATCAGAGTTGCAAACCCAACACTCAATCTCAACCGCACCTCCTAGATGTAGAGGGAATCCAAATGCGATTGTGCTTGATAGTAGCTTAATCCTAAGAAGGAGTTGGGTCTTCAAATCAGATTGTTAGAAGATTAAAACTTGGATGCTAACACATGAGTTGATCGTAACCCATTGTGTCGCAGAATGGTGGAAAACAGAAGAAGAATGAAGAAGAAGAAAAACAAGAAGATGAATGAGAAGAAGAAAGAAGAGGAAGAATGAAGAAGAAGAATGAAGAAGAAAAGGAAAAAGAAAACAGAAGAAGAAGAATGAAGAAGAAAAAGAAAAAAGGACATGATGAATGAAGAAGTCGAAGAAAAATAAAGAAGAAGAAGAGGAAGTGCGCCAGCACCCTTCAGAAGTGCCCCGGCACCCTCTTACATCTTTTTTTTTTTTTTTATTTTTTACTTTTTTTTTGTGGTAAATTTCTTCTGATTCTACTTCTTTCTTTTTCATTCTTCTTCTACTTTTTCTTCTTCTTTCTTTTTCATTCTTCTTCTTTCAACTACTTTCTTCATCTTCATCTTTTTCTTCATCATTTTTTTTTGTTCTTCTTGCTTCTTCTACATTCTTCTTCTTCATTCTTCTTTTATGTTCTTCTTTCTCATTCTTTTCATCATTCTTCTTCTTCATTCTTCATCTCTATTCCTCATTCTTCTTCTACATTCTTCTTCTTCATTCTTCTTCTTCTTCTTCTATGTTCTTCTTTCTTCTTTCTCGTTGTTTTCTTCATTCTTCTTCATCTAATTCTACTTCATTCGTCTTCTTCTGCTTCATTCGTCTTCTTCTACTTATTCTTCTTCTTTTTCTTCTTTTTTCTTTGCCATTTTTCAATCTTTATCTTTTTTCTCTTCGTCTTCATTCTTCTTCTTTCTTTTTCTTTTTTGTTCTTTGTTCTTCTTCTTCTTCTTCTTCTTTATTCTTCTTCTTTTTCCTCCTTTTTTTCTGCTTCATCTTTTTTCTTCATTATTTTACTTATTTCTCTTCCTCTTTCTTCTTCATTCTTCTTCTTTCTTCTTCTTCGTTCTCCATGTTTTGTCCTCTTCTTCTTATTCTTCTTTTTCCTCCTTCTATATTATTCTTCTTCGTTTTCTATTTCATTGAAAGAGCACGGACACAGTTTGCACCATTTTATGACAATATGGTTCACAATCATCTGTCATTAGGCATCTAAATTTTATTCTTCTGACAAACTGAGTTGCAAACCCAACACTCAATCTCAACCGCACCTACTAGATGCAGTGGGAATCCAAATGAGATTATGCTAGAGAGTAGCTTAACCCTAAGAAGGAGTTGGGTCTTCAAATCAGATTGTCAGAAGAATAAAACTTGGATGCTAAGACATGAGATGATCGTAACTCATAGTGTCACAGAAAGGAGGAAAACAGAAGAAGAATGAAGAAGAAGAAAAATAAGAAGATGAATGAGAAGAAGAAAGAAGAAGAAGAAAGATGAAGAAGAATGAAGAAGAAGAATGAAGAAGGAAATGAAAAAGAAGAAGGAAGAAGAAGAATAAGAAAAAAGACATGATGAAAGAAGAGGTGGGCGAAGAATAAAAAAGAAGAAGAGGAAGTGCACCAGCGCACTTTAGAAGTGCGCCAGCACCCTTCAAAACTGTGGCAGCGCCCCTCAGAAGTGCACCAACGCCCTTCTACATCTTTTTTTTTTTTGTGGTAAATTTCTTCTGATTCTTCTTCTTTCTTTTTCATTCTTCTTCTACTTTTTCTTCTTCTTTCTTTTTCATTCTTCTTCTTTCAACTACTTTCTTCATCTTCTTCTTTTTCCTCATCATTCTTTTTCTTTGTTCTTCATGCTTCTTCTACATTCTTCTTCCTCACACTTTCTCTTCTATGTTCTTCTTTTTCATTCTTTTCTTCATTCTTCTTCTTCATTCTTCATTCTTCTTCTTTGTTCCTCATTCTTCTTCTACATTCTCCTTCTTTATTCCTCTTCTTCGTTTTCTATGTTCTTCTTTCTTCTTTTACGTTGTTTTCTTCATTCTTCTTCATCTTCTTCTTCTTCATTCGTCTTCTTCTGCTTCATTCGTCTTCTTCTACTTATTCTTCTACTTTTTCTCTTTTTTTCTTCACCATTTTTCAATCTTCATCTTCTTTTACTTCATCTTCATTCTTCTTCTTTCTTTTTCTTCTTCGTTCTTCTTCTTCTTCTTCTTCATTCTTCTTCTTTTTCTTCCTTTTCTTATGCTTCATCTTTTTTCTTCATTATTTTTCTTCTTTCTCTTCCTCTTTCTTGTTCTTCTTCGTCTTCCTTCTTCTTCATTCTTCATGTTTCGTCCTTTTCTTCTTATTCTTCTTTTTCCTCCTTCTACATTTTTCGTTCTTCTTCTACTTTTTCTTCTTCTTCTACTTTTTCTTCTTCTTTCTTTTTAATTCTTCTTCTTTCAACTACTTTCTTCATCTTCTTCTTTTTCTTCTTCATTCTTTATTCTTCATTCTCTATTCTTCATTCTTCTTCTTTGTTCTTCATTTTTTTTCTACATTCTTCTTCTTCATTCTTCTTCTTCTATGTTCTTTTTTCTCGTTGTTTTCTTCATTCTTTTTCTTCTTTCTTCATTCTTCTTCTTCATTCTTCATTCTTCATTCTTCGTTCTTCTTCTTTGTTCTTCATTCTTCTTCTACATTCTTCTTCTTCATTCTTCTTCTTTTATCTTCTGTTTTCTTCTTTCTAAGTCTTTTCTTCATTCTTCTTCGTCTTTATTCGTCCTGTTCTACTTATTCTTCCATTTTTTTCTTCGTTTTTCTTCGCCATTTTTCAATCTTCATCTTCTTCTTCTCTTACTTCGTCTTCATTCTTTATCTTTCTTTTTCTTCTTCATTCTTCATTCTTCTTCTTTCTATTCTTTTTCTTCTTCTTCATCTTTTTATTTTCCTTCTTTCTCTTCCTCTGTCTTCTTCATTCTTCTTCTTTCTTCATCTTCATTTTTTTCGTTTCCTCCTCTTCTTTTTTTTCTTTTCATCTTTCTGCTTCATTCTTCTTCTTCTACTTTTTCATTCAAAGAGCACGAGTACATTTTGCACCATTTTTTGACAGTAAGGTTTATGATCATCTCATGCAGTTAGCATCAATATTTTATTTTTCTGACAATTTAAGTTGCAAACCCAACACTCAATCTCAACCGCACCTTATAGATACAGAGGGAATCCAAATGCGATTGGGCTAATGAGTAGCTTAATCCTAAGAAGGAATTGGGTCTTTAAATCATATTGTCAGAAGAATAAAACTAGGATGCTAACACATGAGACGATCATAGCCCATAGTGTCATAGAAAGGTGGTAAACAGAAGAAGAATGAAGGAGAAAAAAAATAAGAAGATGAATGAGAGGAAGAAAAAAGAAGAAGAATGAAGAAGAAAAATGAAGAAGAAGAAGAAGGAAGAAGAAGACGAAAGAAGAAGAATGAAGAAGAAAAATAAAAAAGGACACGATGAAAGAAGAAGAGGAAGTGCGCCAGTGCACTTCAGAAGTGCCACAGCGCCCTTCTACATCTTTTTTTTTGTAATAAATTTCTTCTGATTCTTCTTCTTTCTTTTTTGTTCTTCTTCTACTTTTTCTTCATCTTTCTTTTTCATTCTTCTTCTTTCAACTACTTTCTTCATCTTCTTCTTTTTCTTCTTCATTCTTTATTCTTCATTCTTCTTCTTTGTTCTTCATTCTTCTTCTACATTCTTCTTATTCATTCTTCTTCTTCTATGTTCTTTTTTCTCGTTGTTTTATTCATTCTTCTTCTGATTCCTCTTCTTTTTTATTCTTCATTCTTCATTATTCTTCTTCGTTCTTCAATCTTTTTCTACATTCTTCTTCTTTATTCTTCTTCTTCGACGTTCTTTTTTTTTCTTTCTAATTCTTTTCTGCATTCTTCTTCATTTTCTTCTTCTTCATTCATCCTCTTCTACTTATTCTTCTATTTTTTCGTCGATTTTCTGTGCCATTTTTCAATCTTCATCTTTTTCTTCTTTTTCTTCATCTTCATTCCTTTTCTTTATTTTTCTTCTTCATTCTTCATTCTTTTTCTTTCTCTTCTTTTTCTTCTTCTTCTTCTTTTTATTTTCCTTCTTTCTCATACGCTGTCTTCTTCATTCTTCTTCTTTCTTCATCTTCATTTTTCTCGTTTCCTCCTCTTCTTCTTTTTCTTTTCGTCTTTCTGCTTCATTCTTCTTCTTCTATTTTTCATTCAAAGAGCACGAGCACATTTTGCAACATTTTATGACAGTACAGTTTACGATCATCTCATGTAGTTAGCATCAATATTTTATTCTTCTGACAATCTGAGTTGCAAACCCAACACTCAATCTCAACCACACCTTCTGAATACAGAGGGAATCCAAATGCGAGTGTGCTAGAGAGTAGCTTAATCCTAAGATGGAATTGGGTCTTCAAATCACATTGTCAGAAGAATAAAACATGGATGCTAACACACGAGATGATCGTAACCCTTAGTGTCACAGAAAGGTGGAAAACAGAAGAAGAATGAAGAAGATGAAAAATTAGAAGATGAATGAGAAGAAGAAAAAAGAAGAAGAATGAAGAAGAAGAATGAAGAAGAAGAAGGAAAAAGAAGACGGAAGATGAAGAATGAAGAAGAAAAAGAAAAAAGGATCTGATGAAAGAAGAAGAGGAAGTGCGCCAATGCCCTTCTACATATTTTTTTTTGTGGTAAATTTCTTCTGATTCTTCTTCTTTGTTTTTCGTTCTTTTTTTACTTTTTCTTCTCTTTTCTTTTTTATTCTTCTTCTTTCAACTACTTTCTTCATCTTCTTCTTTTTCTTCTTTATTCTTTATTCTACATTCTGTATTCTTAATTCTTCTTCTTTGTTCTTCATTCTTCTTCTACGTTATTCTTCTTCATTCTTCTTCTCCTATGTTCTTTTTTCTCGTTGTTTTCTTCATTCTTCTTCTTCTTCGTCTTCTTCTTCATTCATCATTCTTCATTTTTCTTCTTTGTTATTCATTCTTTATTTACATTCTTCTTCTTCATTCTTCTTCTTCTATGTTCTTTTTTCTTCTTTCTAATTCTTTTCTTCATTCTTCTTCATCTTCTTCTTCTTTATTCGTCCTCTTCTACTTATTCTTCTACTTTTTCTTCGTTTTTCTTTGCCATTTTTCAATCTTCATCTTATTCTTCTTTTACTTCATCTTCATTCTTTTTCTATCTTTTTCTTATTCATTCTTCATTCTTCTTCTTTCTCTTATTTTTCTTCTTCTTTATCTTTTTATTTTCCTTCATTCTCTTCCTCTGTCTTCTTCATTCTTCTTCTTTCTTCATCTTTATTTTTCTCGTTTCCTCCTCTTCTTCTTTTTCTTTTTGTCTTTCTGCTTCATTCTTCTTCTTCTGCTTTTTCATTCAAAGAGCACGAAGACATTTTGCACCATTTTATGACAGTAAGGTTTACGATCATCTCATGCAGTTAGCATCAATATTTTATTTTTCTGACAATTTAAGTTGCAAACCCAACACTCAATCTCAACCGCACCTTATAGATACAGAGGGAATCCAAATGTGATTGGGCTAATGAGTAGCTTAATCCTAAGAAGGAATTGGGTCTTTAAATCAGATTTTCAGAAGAATAAAACTAGGATGGGAACAAATGAGATGATCATAGCCCATAGAGTCATAGAAAGGTGGTAAACAGAAGAAGAATGAAGAAGAAAAAAAATAAGAAGATGAATGAGAATAAGAAAAAAGAAGAAGAATGAAGAAGAAGAATGAAGAAGAAAAATGAAGAAGAAGAAGGAAGAAAAAGATGGAAGAAGAAGAATGAAGAAGAAAAATAAAAAAGGACACGATGAAAGAAGAAGAGGAAGTGCGGCAGCGCACTTCAGAAGTGCCACAGTGCCTTTATACATCTTTTTTTTTTTCTAATAAATTTCTTCTGATTCTTCTTCTTTCTTTTTTGTTCTTCTTTTACTTTTTCTTCATCTTTCTTTTTCATTCTTCTTCTTTCAACTACTTTCTTCATCTTCTTCTTTTTCTTCTTCATTCTTTGTTCTTCATTCTTCTTCTTTGTTCTTCATTCTTCTTCTACATTCTTCTTATTCATTCTTCTTCTTCTATGTTCTTTTTTCTCGTTGTTTTATTCATTCTTCTTCTTCTTCGTCTTCTTTTTTATTCTTCATTCTACATTATTCTTCTTCGTTCTTCAATCTTCTTCTACATTCTTCTTCTTTATTCTTCTTCTTCTACGTTATTTTTTCTTCTTTCTAATTCTTTTCTTCATTCTTCTTCATCTTCTTCTTCTTCATTCACCCTCTTCTACTTATTCTTCTATTTTTTCGTCGATTTTCTGTGCCATTTTTCAATCTTCATCTTTTTCTTCTTTTTCTTCATCTTCATTCCTTTTCTTTATTTTTCTTCTTCATTCTTCATTCTTCTTCTTTCTCTTCTTTTCTTCTTCTTCTACTTTTTATTTTCCTTATTTCTATTACACTGTCTTCTTCATTCTTCTTCTTTCTTCATCTTCATTTTTCTTGTTTCCTCCTCTTCTTCTTTTTCTTTTCGTCTTTCTGCTTCATTCTTCTTCTTCTATTTTTCATTGAAAGAGCACGAGCACATTTTGCAACATTTTATGACAGTACGGTTTACGATCATCTCATGCAGTTAGCATCAATATTTTATTATTTTGACAATCTGAGTTGCAAACCCAACACTCAATCTCAACCACACCTTCTGGATACAGAGGGAATCCAAATGCGAGTGTGCTAGAGAGTATCTTAATCCTAAGATGGAATTGGGTCTTCAAATCAGATTGTCAGAAGAATAAAACATGGATGCTAACACACGAGATGATCGTAACCCTTAGTGTCACAGAAAGGTGGAAAATAGAAGAAGAATGAAGAAGATGAAAAATAAGAAGATGATTGAGAAGAAGAAAAAAGAAGAAAAATGAAGAAGAAGAATGAAGAAGAAGAATAAAGAAGAAGAAGGAAAAAGAAGACGGAAGATGAAGAATGAAGAAGAAAAAGAAAAAAGGATCTGATGAAAGAAGAAGAGGAAGTGCGCCAATGCCCTTCTACATTTTTTTTTTGTGGTAAATTTCTTCTGATTCTTCTTCTTTGTTTTTCGTTCTTTTTTTACTTTTTCTTCTCTTTTCTTTTTTATTCTTCTTCTTTCAACTACTTTCTTCATCTTCTTCTTTTTCTTCTTTATTCTTTATTCTACATTCTGTATTCTTAATTCTTCTTCTTTGTTCTTCATTCTTCTTTTACGTTATTCTTCTTCATTATTCTTCTCCTATGTTCTTTTTTCTCATTGTTTTCTTCATTCTTCTTCTTCTTCGTCTTCTTCTTCATTCATCATTCTTCATTTTTCTTCTTTGTTATTCATTCTTTATTTACATTCTTCTTCTTCATTCTTCTTCTTCTATGTTCTTTTTTTTTCTTTCTAATTCTTTTCTTCATTCTTCTTCATCTTCTTCTTCTTCATTCGTCCTCTTCTACTTATTCTTCTACTTTTTCTTTGTTTTTCTTCGCCATTTTTCAATCTTCATCTTCTTCTTCTTTTACTTCATCTTCATTCTTTTTCTATCTTTTTCTTATTCATTCTTCATTCTTCTTCTTTCTCTTATTTTTCTTCTTCTTTATCTTTTTATTTTCCTTTATTCTCTTCCTCTGCCTTCTTCATTCTTCTTCTTTCTTCATCTTCATTTTTCTTGTTTCCTCCTCTTCTTCTTTTTCTTTTTAGCTTTCTGCTTCATTCTTCTTCTTCTTCTTTTTCATTCAAAGAGCACGAACACATTTTGCACCATTTTATGACAGTAAGGTTTACGATCATCTCATGGAGTTAGCATCAATATTTTATTCTTATGACAATCTGAGTTACAAATCCAACACTCAATCTCAACCGCACCTTCTGGATACAGAGGGAATCCAAATGCGATTGTGCTAGAGAGTAGCTTAATCCTAAGAAGGAATTGGGTCTTCAAATCAGATTGTCAGAAGAATAAAAATTGGATGCTAACACATGAGATGATCATAACCCATAGTGTGACAGAAATGTGGAAAACAGAATAAGAATAAAGAAGAAGAAAAATAAGAAGATGAATGAGAAGAAGAAAGAAGAAGAAGAATGAAGAAGAAGAATGAAGAAGAAGAAGGAAAAAGAAGATGGAATAAGAAGAATGAAGAAGAAAAAGAAAAAAAGACATGATGAAAGAATAAGTGGAAGAAGAATAAAGAAGAAGAAGAGGAAGTGCGCCAGCACCCTTCAGAAATGCGCCAGTGACCTTCTACATCTTTTTTTTTATGGTAAATTTATTCTGATTCTTCTTCTTTCTTTTTGTTTTACTTCTACTTTTTTTCTTTTCTTCTTCTTTTCTTTTTCATTCTTCTTCTTTCAACTACTTTCTTCATCTTCTTCTTTTTCTTCATCATTCTTTTTTCTTTGTTCTTTATGCCTTCTTCTTCATTCTTCTTCTTCATTCTCCTTCTTCTATGTTCTTCTTTTTCATTCTTTTCTTCATTCTTCTTCTTCATACTTCATTCCTCTTCTTTGTTCCTCATTCTTTCTTCTTCTCTTCTTCTTTCTTCTTCTTCTTCTTCTTCTTCTTCTTTATTCTTTCTTCTTTCTTGTTCTCCGCCATTTTTCAATCTTCCTCTTCTTTTTCTTCATCTTCATTCTTCTTCTTTCTTTTTCTTCTTCGTTCTTCTTCTTCTTCTTCTTCTTCTTCTTCTTCTTCTTCTTCTTCTTCTTCTTTTTCTTCTTCTTCTTCTTCTTCTTCTTCTTCTTCATTCTTCTTCTTTTTCTTCCTTTTCCTCGGCTTCATCTTTTTTCATCATTATTTTTCTACTTTCTCTTCCTCTTTCTTCTTCATTGTTCTTCTTTCTTTTTCTTCGTTCTTCATGTTTCGCCCTCTTCCTCTTATTCTACTTTTTCCTCCTTCTACGTTATTCTTCTTCGTTTTCATTTTCATTCAAAGAGAACGGGCATAGTTTGCACCACTTTATGACAACATGGTTCACGATCATCTACAATTGGGCATCCAAATTTTATTCTTCTGACAATCTGAGTCGCAAACCCAACACTCAATCTCAACCGCACCTTCTAGATGCAGTGGGAATGGAAATGCGACTGTGCTAGAGAGTAGCTTAATAATTAGAAGGAGTTGTGTCTTCAAATCAAATTATCAGAAGAAAAAAACTTGGATGCTAACACATGAGATGATCGTAACCCAGTGTCACAAAAAGGTGGAAAACAGAATAAGAATGAAGAAGAAGAAAAATAAGAAGATGAAAGACAAGAAGAAAGAAGAAGAAGAGTGAATAAGAAGAAGGAAAAAGAAGACGGAAGAAGAAGAATGAAGAAGAAAAAGAAAAAAGGACATAATGAAGAAAAAGTGGAAGAAGAATAAAGAAGAAGAAGAGGAAGTGCGCCAGCCCCTTTTACATCTTTTTTTTTTTTGTGGTAAATTTCTTCTGATTCTTTTTCTTTCTTTTTGGTTCTTCTTCTACTTTTTCCTCTTCTTTCTTTTTCATTCTTCTTCTTTCAACTACTTTCTTCTTCTTCTTTTTTTTCTTCATCTTCTTTTTTCTCTTCATCATTCTTTTTCTTTGTTCTTCATGCCTCTTCTAAGTTCTTCTTCTTCATTCTTCTTCTTCTATGTTGTTCTTTCTCATTGTTTTCTTGATTCTACTTCTTCATTCTTCTTCTCTGTTCCTCATTCTTCTTCTACATTCTTCTTCTTCATTGTTCTTCTTCTTCTTCTTCTATGTTCTTCTTTCTTTTTTCTCGTTGTTTTCTTCATTCTTCTTCATCTTCATCTTCTTCATTCGTCTTCTTCTGCTTCATTCGTCTTCTTCTACTTATTCTTCTTTTTCTTCTTTTTTCTATACCATTTTTCATTCTTCATCTTCTTTTTCTTCATCTTCCTTCTTCTTCTTTCTTTTTCTTCTGCGTTCATCTTCTTCTTCTTCTTCATTATTCTTCTTTTTCCTCCATTTCTTCTGCTTCATCATTTGTCTTCATTATTTTTCTTCTTTCTCTTCCTCTTTCTTCTTCATTCTTCTTCTTTCTTCATTCTTCACGTTTCGTCCACTTCTTCCTACTCTTCTTTTTCCTCCTTCTACATTATTGTTCTTCGTTTTCTTTTTCATTCAAAGAGCACGGGCACAGTTTGCACCATTTTATGACAACATGGTTCACGATCATCTGCAATTTGGCATCCAAATTTTATTCTTCTGATAATCTGAGTTTTAAACCCAACAATCAATCCCAACCGCACCTTCTAGATGCAGAGAGAATCCGAATGCGATTGGGCTATATAGTAGCTTAATCCAAAGAAGTAGTTGGATCTTCAAATCAAAATCAGATTATCAGAAGAATAATACATTGATGCTAACACATGAGATGATCGTAACCCATAGTGTCACAGAAAGATGGAAAACAGAAGAAGAATGAAGAAGAAGAAAAATGAAAAGATAAATGAGAACATTTAAGAAGAAGAAGAATGAAGAAGAAGAAGGAAAAAGAAGACGGAAGAAGAAGAATGAAGAAGAAAAAGAAGAAAGGACATGAAGAAAGAAGAAGTGGAAGATGAATAAATAAGAAGAGGAAGTGCACCAGCGCAACTTTAGAAGTGCGCCAATGCCCTTCTACATCTTTTTTTTTTTTTGGGTTAAATTTCTTCTGATTCTTCTTCTTTCTTTTACGTTCTTCTTCTACTTTTTCTTCTTCTTTCTTTCTTATTCTTCTTCTTTCAACTACTTTCTTCATCTTTTTTTTTTTCATCATTCTTTTTCTTTATTCTTCGTGCCTCTTCAACATTCTTCTTCTTCATTCTTCTTTATCTATTTTCATCTTTCTCATTCTTCTTCTTCATTCTTCATTCTTCTTTCTTCTATTCTTCTTCTACATTCTTCTTCTTCTTCTTCTTATGTTCATCTTACTTCTTTCTGTTGTTTTTTTCATTCTTCTTCATCTTATTCTTCCTCTTTGTCTTCTTTCTGCATCATTCATATTATTCTACTCATTCTTCTACTTTCAACTACTTTCTTCATCTTCTTCTTTTTCTTCATCATTCTTTTTCTTAGTTCTTCATGCTTCTTCTACATTCTTCATCTTCTTCTTCTGCTTCAATGTTCTTCTTTCTCATTCTTTTCTTCATTCTTCTTCTTCATTCTTCATTCTTCTTCTCTGTTCCTCATTCTTCTTCTACATTCTTCTTCTTCATTCTTCTTCTTCTTCCTTTATGTTCTTCTTTCTTCTTTCTCCTTGTTTTCTTCATTCTTCTTCATCTTCTTCTTCTTCATTCGACTTTTTCTGCTTTATTCCTCTTCTTCTATTAATTCTTCTTCTTTTTCTTCTTTTTTCTTCGCCATTTTTCAATCTTCATCTTCTTTTTCTTCATCTTCATTCTTCTTCTTTCTTTTTCTTCTTTTACTTCTTCTTCTTCTTCAACTTCTTCTTCGTTCTCCTTCTTTTTCTTCCTTTTCTTCTGCTTCATCTTCTTTCTTCATTATTTTTCTTATTTCTCTTCCTCTTTCTTCTTCATTCTTCTTCATTCTTCTTCTTCATTTTTCATGTTTCGTCCTCTTCTTCTTATTCTTCTTTTTCCTCCTTCTACAATGTTCTTCTTTGTTTTCTTTTTCATTCAAAGAGCACGAGCACAGTTTGTACAATTTTATGACAACATGGTTCACGATCATCTGCAATTAGGCTTCTAAATTTTCTTCTTCTGGCAATCTAAGTTGCAAACCCAACACTCAATCTCAACCTCACCTTCTAGATGCAGAGGGAATCCAAATGCGATTGTGCTAGAGAGTAGCTTAATCCTAAGAAGGAGTTGGGTCTTCAAATCAGATTGTCAGAATAATAAAACTTGGATGCTAACACATGAGATGATCATAACCCATAGTGTCACAGAAAGGTGGAAAACAGAAAGAAAAATGAAGAAAACGAAAAATAAGCAGATAAATGAGAAGAAGAAAAAAGAATGAAGAATGAAGAAGAAGAATAAAAAAGAAGATTGAAAAAGAAGACGGAAGAAGAAGAATGAAGGAAAAAAAAAAGAAAAAAGGACATGATGAAAGAAGAAGTGGAAGACGAATAAAGATGAAGAAGAGGAAGTGCGCCTGCGCACTTCACAAGTGCACCAGCGCCCTTCTACATCTTTTTTTTTTGTGGTAAATTTCTTCTGATTCTTCTTCTTTCTTTTTGGTTCTTCTTCTACTTTTTCTTCTTCTTTCTTTTTCATTCTTCTTCTTTCAACTACTTTCTTCATCTTCTCCTTTTTCTTCATCATTCGTTTTCTTTGTTTTGCATGCTTCTTCTTCATTTTTCTTCTTTCTATGTTCTTCTTTCTCATTCTTTTATCCATTCTTCTTCTTCATTCTTGATTCTTCTTCTATGTTCCTCATTCTTCTTCTACATTCTTCTTCTTCATTCTTCTTCATATTCTTCTATGTTCTTCTTTCTTCTTTCTTGTTGTTTTCTTCATTCTTCTTCATCTTCTTCTTCTTCATTCATCGTCTTCTTCTGCTTCATTCGTCTTCTTCTACATATTCTTCTTCTTTTTCTTCTTTTTTCTTCACCATTTTTCAATCTTCATCTTCTTTTTCTTCATCTTCATACTTCTTCTTTCTTTTTCTTCTTTATTCTTCATCTTCTTCTTCTTTGTTCTTCTTCTTTTTCTTCCTTTTCTTTTGTTTCAGCTTTTTTCTTCATTATTTTTATTCTTTTCCTTCCTCTTTCTTTTTCATTCTTCTTCTTTCTTCTTCTTCATTCTTCATGTTTCGTCCTCTTCTTCTTATTCTTCTTTTTCCTCCTTCTACTTTATTCATCTTCTTTTTCTTTTTCATTCAAAGAGCACGGGCACAGTTTGCAACATTTTATAACAATATGATTCATGATCATCTGCAATTAGGCATCCAAATTTTATTCTTCTGACAATCTTAGTTGCAAACCCTACACTTAATCCCAACCGCACCTTCTAGTTGCAGAGGGAATCCAAATGCGATTGTGCTACAGAGTAGCTTAATCCTAAGAAGGAGTTGGGTCAATCAAAATCAGATTGTCGAAGAATAAAACTTGGATGCTAACACATGAGATGATTGTAACCCATAATGTCACGAAAAAGGTGTAAAATAGAAGAAAAAAAAAAAAAGATGAATGAAAGAAGAAAAGAAATTTAAAAGAAGAAAAGAAGAAAGAAGAAGAAGGAGAAGAAAGAAGAAGAAGAAGAAGAATGAAGAAGAAAAAGAAAAAAGGACATGCTGAAAGAAGAAGTGGAAGAAGAATAAAGAAGAAGAAGAGGAAATGTGCCAACGCCCTTGGCGTTCTTTCGCGCTTCCAGGTTTTCTCCCTACCTTTTTCATCATCTTTTTTTTTTTGTGGTAAATTTCTTTTGATTCTTTTTCTTTCTTTTTCGTTCTTCTTCAACTTTTACTTCTCCTTTCTTTTTCATTCCTTTCTTTCAACTACTTTCATCATCTTTTTCTTTTTCTTCATCATTCTTTTTCTTTGTTCTTCGTGCTTCTTCACATCTTCTTCTTCTATGTTCTTCTTTCTCATTCTTTTCTTCATTCTCCTTCTTCATTCTTCATTCTTCTTCTCTGTTCCTCATTCTTCTTCTACATTCTTCTTCTTCATTCTTCTTCTTCTTCTTCTATGTTCTTCTTTCTTCTTTCTCATTGTTTTCTTCATTCTTCTTCATCTTCTTCTTCTTTATTCGTCTTCTTCTTCTGCTTTATTCCTCTTCTTCTACTTAATTCTTCTTCCTTTTTCTACTTTTTTTTCTTTGTCATTTTTCAATCTTCTTCTTCTTTTTCTTCATCTTCATTTTTCTTCTTTCTTTTTCTTCTTCGTTCTTCTTCTTCTTCTTCCTCATTCTTCTTCTTTTTCTTCCTTTTCTTCTGCTTCATCTTTTTTCTTCATTATTTTTCTTCTTTCTCTTCCTCTTTCTTTTTCATTCTTCTTCTTTCTTCTTCATTCTTCATGTTTCGTCCTCTTCTTCTTATTATTCTTTTTCCTCCTTCTACATTATTCTTCTTTATTTTTTTTTCATTCAAAGAGTACGGGCACAGTTTGCACCATTTTTGGACAATATGGTTCACGATCATTTGCGATTAGGCATCCAAATTTTATTCTTCTGACAATCTGAGTTGCAAACCCGACACTCAATCTCAAACGCACCTTCTAGTTTAAGAGGGAATCCAAATGTGATTGTCCTAGAGAGTAGCTTAATCCTACGAAGGAGTTGGGTCTTCAAATCAGATTGTCAGATGAATAAAACTTCGATGCTAACACATGAGATGATCGTAACCCATAGTGTCACGGAAAGGTGGAAAACAGAAGAAGAATGAAAAAAAAGAAAAAAAATAAGAAGATGAATGAGAAGAAGAAGAAAGAAAAGAATGATGAAGAAGAAAGAAGATAAAGAATGATGAGAAGAAGAATGAAGAAGAAGAGGGAAAAGAAGACAGGAAGAAGAATGAAGAAAAAGAAGAAAGGGACATGATGAAAGAAGAAGTGGAAGAATAATAATGAAGAAGAAGAGGAAGTGCGCCGCGCCCTTTAGAGTGCGCCAACACATTTCAGTGCGCGCCGGCCTTCTACATCTTTTTTTTTGTGGTAAATTTCTTCTGATTCTTCTTTCTTTTTCGTTCTTCTTCTACTTTTCCTTCTTCTTTCTTTTTCGTTCTTTTTCTTACAACTACTTTCTTCATCTTCTTCTTTTTCTTCATCATTCTTTTTTTTTGTTCTTCATGCTTCTTCAACATACTTCTTCTTCATTCTTCTTCTTTCTATGTTCTTCTTTCTCTTTTTTTTTTCTTCATTCTTCTTCATTCATTCTTCATTCTGTCCTCATTCTTCTTCTACATTCTTCTTCTTCATTATTCTTCTTCTTCTTCTATGTTCTTCTTTCTACTTTCTTGTTGTTTTCTTCATTCTTCCACATCTTATTCTTCTTCATTCGTCTTCTACTGCTTCATTAATCTTCTTTTACTTATTCTTCTTCTTTTTTTTTCTTTGCCATTTTCAATCTTCATCTTCTTTTTCTTCATCTTAATTCTTCTTCTTTCTTTTTCTTCTTTGTTCTTCTTCTTCTTCTTCCTTTTTCTTCTTCTTTTTCTTCTTTTTTTTTCTTTATTCTTTTTCTTTCTCTTCTCTTTTTTTTCTTCATTCTTTTTCTTCTTTCTTCTTCTTTCTTTTTCATTAAGCATGTTTCATCCTCTTCTTCTTATTCTTCTTTTCCCTCCTTCTACATTATTTTTCTTCATTTTCTTTTTCATTCAAAGAGCACGCGGGAACAGTTTGCACCATTTTATTACAACATGGTTCACGAAAATCTGCAATTAGGCATCCAAATTTTATTCTTCCGAGAATCTGAGTTGCAAACCCAACACTCAATCCCAACCGCACCATCTAGTTGAGGCAGGGAATCCAAATGCGATTGTGCTAGAGAGTAGCTTAATCCTAAGAAGGAGTTGGGTCTTCAAATTAGATTTTGAGAAGAATAAAACTTGGATGCTAACACATGAGATGATTGTAACCCATAGTGTCACGAAAAGGTGGAAAATAGAAGAAAAATGAAGAAAAGATGAAAAATAAGAATATGAATGAGAAGAAGAAAGAAGAAGAAGAAGAATAAAGAAGGAATGAAGAAGAAAAAGAAAAGAAAAAGAAGAAGAATAAGAAGAAAGAAAGAAAAAAAAAAAAGGACATGATGAAAGAAGAAGTGGAAGAAGAATAAAGAGGAAGAAGAGGAATGTGCACCAGCGCCCTTGAGAAGTGCGCCCACGCCCTTCAGTGCGCCACCACACCCGTTCGCCAACACCCTTCTCAACATTTTTTTTTGTAAATTTCTTCTGATTCTTCTTCTTTCTTTTTTGTTCTTCTTAAACTTTTATTCTTCTTTCTTTTTCATTCTTTTTCTTTCAACTACTTTCTTCATCTTCTTATTTTTCTTCATCATTCTTTTTCTTTGTTCTTCATGCTTCTTCTTCATTCTTCTTCTTTATTCTTCTTCTTTCTATGTTCTTCTTTCTTATTCTTGTCTTCATTCTTCTTCTTTGTTCCTCATTCTTCTTCTACATTCTTCTTCTTCATTCATTCTTCTTCTTCTTCTTCTATGTTCTTCTTTTCTTTTTTCTTTTTTCTTCATTCTTCTTATCTTTCTTCTTTCTTCTTTCTGTTGTTTTCTTCATTCTTCTTCATCTTCTACTTCTTCATTCATCTTCTTCTTCTTCATTCGTCATTTCTCTACTTATTCATTTTACCTTTTCTTCTTTTTTCTTTGTCATTTTCAATCTTCTTTTTCTTTTTCTACATCCTCATTCTTCTTCTTTCTTTTTTCTTCTTCGTTCTTCATTCTTCTTCTTTTTCTTCCTTTGTTTCTGCTTCATCTTTTTCTTCATTATTTTTGTTCTTTCTCTTCCTCATTCTTCTTCATTCTTTTTCTTTCTTCTTCTTCATTCTTTATGTTTTGTCCTCTTCTTCTTATCTTCCTTTCCTCCTTCAACATTATTCTTCTTCATTTTCTTTTTCATTCAAAGAGCACGGGCACAGTTTTCACCATTTTATGACAACATGGTTCACGATGATCTGCAATTAGGCATCCAAATTTTATTCTTCGACAATCTGAGTTGCAAACCCAACACTCAATCTCTACCCGCACCTTCTAGTTTAGAGGGAATCCAAATGCGACTGTGCTAGAGAGTAGCTTAATCCTAAAAAGGAGTTGGGTCTTCAAATCAGATTGTCAAAAGAATAAAAATTGGATGCTAACACAAGAGATGATCGTAACCCATAGTGCATAGAAAGATGGAAAACAAAACAAGAATGAAGAAGAAGAAAAATAAGAAGATGAATGAGAAGAAGAAGAAAGAAGAAAAGAATGAAGAAGAAGAATGAAGAAGAAAAAAAAAAAGACGGAAGAAGTAGAATGAAGAAAAAAAAAAAAAAGGGACATGATGGAAGAAGAAGTGGAAGAATGGTAAAGAAGAAAAGAGGAAGGCAAAGTGTGCCAGCACCCTTCTACATCTTTTTTTTTTTTTTTTTTTTTTTTTTTCTTTGATTCTTATTCTTCTTTTTCGTTTCATTCTTCTTCTACTTTTCTTCTTCTTTCTTTTTCATTCTTCTTCTTTCAACTACTTTCTTCATCTTCTTCTTTTTCTTCATCATTCTTTTTCTTTGTTCTTCATGCTTCTTCTACATTCTTCTTCTTCATTCTTCTTCTTTTATGTTCTTCTTTCTCATTCTTTTCTTCATTCTTCTTCTTCATTCTTCATTCTTCTTCTCTGTTCCTCATTCTTCTTCTACATTCTTCTTCTTCATTCTTCTTCTTCATTCTTCTTCTTCTTCTTCTTCTATGTTCTTCTTTCTTCTTTCTCATTGTTTTCTTCATTCTTCTTCATCATCTTCTTCTTCATTCGTCTTCTTTTGCTTCATTCATCTTCTTCTACTTATTCTTCTTCTTTTTCTTCTTTTTTCTTCTCCATTTTTCAATCTTTATTCGTCTTCTTCTTCATTCTTCTTCTTTTACTTCATCTTTTTCTTTCATTATTTTTCTTCTTTCTCTTCCTCTTTCTTCTTCATTCTTCTTCTTTCTTCTTCTTCATTCTTCATGTTTCGTCCTCTTCTTCTTATTCTTCTTTTTCCTCCTTCTACATTATTCTTCTTCGTTTTCTTTTTCATTCAAAGAGCACGGGCACAGTTTGCACCATTTTATGACAACATGGTTCACGATCATCTGCAATTAGGCATCCAAATTTTATTCTTCTGACAATCTGAGTTGCAAACCCAACACTCAATCTCAACCGCACCTTCTAGATGCGGAGGGAATCCAAATGCGATTGTGCTAGAGAGTAGGTTAATCCTAAGAAGGAGTTGGGTCTTCAAATCAGATTGTTAAAAGAATAAAAATTGGATGCTAACACATGAGATGATCGTAACCCATAGTGTGACAAAAAGGTGGAAAACAAAAAAAGAATGAAGAAGAAGAAAAAATAAGAAGATGAATGAGAAGAAGAAAGAAGAAGAAGAAGAATAAAGAAGAAGAAGAAGAAGAGAAAAAAGAAGGAAGAAGAAGAATGAAGAAGAAAAGGAAAAAGGACATGATGAAAAAGAAGTGGAAGAAGAATAAAGAAGAAGAAGAGGATGTGCGCCAGAGCCCTTGAGTCTTGCCGCGCCTAGCTGCCCTTTTTTCTTTTCCTTTTTTTGGGTAAATTTTTTTTTAAATTCGTTTTCTTTCTTTTTTAGTTCTTCTTTTACTTTTTCTTCTTTTTTCTTTTTAATTCTTCTTCTTTCAACTACTTTCTTCATCTTCTTCTTTTTCTTCATCATTCTTTTTTTTGTTCTTCATGCTTCTTCTACATTCTTCTCCTTCTTTCTTCTTCTTTTCTATGTTCTTCTTTCTCATTCTTTTCTTCATTCTTCCTCTTCATTCTTCATTCTTCTTCTTTGTTCCCCAATCTTTTTCTACATTCTTCTTCTTCATTCTTCTTCTTCTTCTTCTATGTTCTTCTTTCTTCTTTCTTCTTTCCGTTGTTTTCTTCATTCTTCTTCATCTTCTTCTTCTTTATTCGTCTTCTTCTGCATCATTCGTCCTTCTTACTACTTATTCTTCTTCTTTTTCTTCTTTTTCCTCACCATTTTTCAATCTTTATCATCTTTTTCATACGTCTTCATTCTTCTTCTTTCTTTTTCTTCTTATTTATTCTTCTTCTTCTTTTCTTCTTCTTCTTCTTCTTCTTCTTCTTCTCATCTTCCGCTTTTTCTCATCTTTTTCTACTTCATTTTTTTTCTTTTTTTTCTCCTTTCTCTTTCTTTCTTCTTTATTCTTCTTCTTACTTCTTTTTCATTCTTCATGTTTTGACCTCTTTTTCTTATTCTTCTTTTTCCTCCTTCTACATTATTCTTTTTTGTTTTCTTTTTCATTCAAAGAACACGGGCACAGTTTGCACCATTTTATGACAATATGGTTCACAATCTTCTACAATTAGGCATCCAAATTTTATTCTTCCGACAATTTGAGTTGCAAACCCAACACTCAATCTCAACCTCACCTTCTAGATGCGGAGGGAATCCAAATGCGATTGTGCTAGAGGGTAGCATAATCCTAAGAAGGAGTTGGGTCTTCAAATCAGATTGTCGAAAAGAATAAAACTTGGATGCTAACACATGAGATGATCGTAACCCATAGTGTCACAGAAAGTTGGAAAACAAAAAAGAATGAAGAAGAAAAAAAATAAGAAGATGAATGAGAAGAAGAAGAAGAAAGAAGAAGAATGTAGAAGAAGAAGGAAAAAAAAGACAGAAAGAAGAAGAATGAAGAAGAAAAAGAAAAAAGGACATGATGGAAGAAGAAGAATAAAGAAAGAATAGGAAGTGCGGAAGAGGAAGAGGAGCAAGTCTTGCGCCAGCGCCCCTTTACATCTTTTTTTTTTTTTTTGGGGTAAATTTTTTCTGATTCTTTTTCTTTCTTTTTAGTTCTTCTTCTACTTTTACTTCTTTTTTCTTTTCATTCTTCTTCATTGAACTACTTTCTTCATCTTCTTCTTTTTATTCATCATTCTTTTTCTTTGTTCTTCATGCTTCTTTTACATTCTTCTTCTTCTTCTTCTTTGTTCTTCTTTCTTTCTCATTCTTTTCTTCATTCTTCCATTCTTCATTCTCCATTCCCCTTTCTTTTCTACATTCTTCTTCTTCATTCTTCTTCTTCTTCCTCTTTTATGTTCTTCTTTCTTCTTTCTCTTTGTTTTCTTCATTCTTCTTCATCTTCTTCTTCTTTATTCGTCTTCTTCCTGCATTCGTCTTCTACTAGTTATTCTTCTTCTTTTTCTTCTTTTTTCCTCACCATTTTTAATCTTTATCTTCTTTTTCAATCTTCATTCTTTTTCTTTCTTTTTTTCTTCTTCTTCTTCTTCTTTTTCTTCTTCTTCTTCTTCTTCTTCTTCTTCTTCTTCTTCTTCTTCTTCTTCTTTCTCTTCTTCTTTTCTTCCTTTTCTTCTATTCATTTTTTTCTTTAATTTTTTCTCTTCTTTCTCTTCCTCTTTCTTCTTCATTCTTATTCTTTCTTCTTCTTCATTCTTCAAGTTTAGTCCTCTTATTTTTATTCTTCTTTTTCCTCCTTCTACATTGTTCTTCTTCGTTTTCTTTTTCATTCAAAGAGCACGGGCACAGTTTGCACCATTTTATGACAACATGGGTCACAATCATCTACAATTAGGCATCTAAATTTTATTCTTCTGACAGTTTGAGTTGCAAACCCAACACTCAATGTCAACCTCACCTTCTAGATGCAGAGGGAATCCAAATGTGATTGTGCTAGTGGGTAGCATAATCCTAAGAAGGAGTTGGGTTTTCAAATCTGATTGTCAGAAGAATAAAACTTGGATGCTAACACATGAGATGATCGTAACCCATAGTGTCACAGAAGAAGAAGGAAGAAGAATGAAGAAGAATGTCGAAGAAGAAGGAAAAAGAAGACGAAAGAAGAAGAATGAAGAAGAAAAAGAAAAAAGGACATGATGAAAGAAGAAGAATAAAGAAGAAGAAGAGGAAGTGAGCCCTTAAGTCTGAGGCCTTGTGAGCACCCCTTCGAGTGCTTGACGCCTTTTATCTTTTTTTCTTTTTGTGGTAAATTTTTTCTGATTCTTTTTCTTTCTTTTTAGTTCTTCTTCTACTTTTACTTCTTTTTTCTTTTTCATTCTTCTTCATTGAACTACTTTCTTCATCTTCTTCTTTTTCTTCATCATTCTTTTTCTTTGTTCTTCATGCTTCTTCTACATTCTTCTCCTTCATTCTTCTTCTTCTACGTTTTCTTTCTCATTCTTTTCTTCATTCTTCCTCTTCATTCTTCATTCTTCTTCTCTGTTCCCCATTCTTTTTCTACATTCTTCTTCTTCATTCTTCTTCTTCTTCCTCTATGTTCTTCTTTCTTCTTTCTTCTTTCTCGTTGTTTTCTTCATTCTTCTTCATCTTCTTCTTCTTTATTCGTCTTCTTCTGCTTCATTCGTCTTCTACTAGTTATTCTTCTTCTTTTTCTTCTTTTTTCCTCACCATTTTTCAATCTTTATCTTCTTTTTCTTCGTCTTCATTCTTCTTCTTTCTTTTTCTTCTTCGTTCTTCTTCTTCTTCTTCTTCTTCTTCTTCTTCTTCTTCTTCTTCTTCTTCTTCTTCTTCTTCTTCATTCTTCTTCTTTTTCTTCCTTTTCTTCTACTTCATCTTTTTTCTTCAATTTTTTTCTTCTTTCTCTTCCTCTTTCTTCTTCATTCTTATTCTTTCTTCTTCTTCATTCTTCAAGTTTAGTCCTCTTCTTTTTATTCTTCTTTTTCCTCCTTCTACATTGTTCTTCTTCGTTTTCTTTTTCATTCAAAGAGCACGGGCACAGTTTGCACCATTTTATGACAACATGGTTCACGATCATCTACAATTAGGCATCCAAATTTTATTCTTCTGACAATCTGAGTTGCAAACCCAACACTCAATGTCAACCTCACCTTCTAGATGCAGAGGGAATCCAAATGCGATTGTGCTAGAGGGTAGCATAATCCTAAGAAGGAGTTGGGTTTTCAAATCTGATTGTCAGAAGAATAAAACTTGGATGCTAACACATGAGATGATCGTAACCCATAGTGTCACAGAAAGGTGGAAAACAGAAGAAAGATGATGAAGAAGAAAAAAAAGAAGATGAATGAGAAGAAGAAGGAGAAGAAGAATGAAGAAGAATGGAAAAGGAAAAAGAAGACGAAAGAAGAAGAATGAAGAAGAAAAATAAAAAAGACATGATGAAAGAAGAAGTGGAAGAAGAATAAAGAAGAAGAAGTGAAAGTGCGCTGGCGCACTTCTAGAAGCAGAGGAAGTGCCCTAGCTCACTTTAGAAGTGTGCCAGCGCCCTTCAGAAGTGCGCCAGTGCTCTTCTACATCCTTTTTTTTTTATGGTAAATTTCTTCTGATTCTTCTTCTTTATTTTTCGTTCTTCTTCTACTTTTTCTTCTTCTTTCTTTTTTATTCTTCTTCTTTCAACTACTTTCTTCATCTTCTTCTTTTTCTTCATTATTCTTTTTCTTTGTTCTTCGTGCTTCTTCTATATTCTTTTTCTTCATTCTTTTTCTACTATCTTCTTCTTTCTTATTCTTCTTCTTCATTCTTCATTCTTCTTCTCTGTTCCTCATTCTTCTTCTACATTCTTCTTCTTCATTCTTCTTCTTCTTCTTCTATGTTCTTCTTTCTTCTTTCTCATTGTTTTCTTCATTCTTCTTCATCTTCTTCTTCTTCATTCGTCTTCCTCTGCTTCATTCGTCTTCTTCTACTTATTCTTCTTCTTTTTCTTTTTTTTTCTTCACCATTTTTCAATCCTCATATTTTTTTTCTTCATCTTCATTCTTCTTCATTCTTTTTCTTCTTCGTTCTTCGTTCTTCGTTCTTCTTCTTCTTCTTCTTCATTCTTCTTATTTTTCTTCATTTTCTTCTGCTTTACCTTTTTTCTTCATTATTTTTCTTCTTTCTCTTCCTCTTTCTTCCTCATTCTTCTTCCTTCTTCTTCTTCATTCTTCATGTTTCATCCTCTTCTTCTTATTCTTCTTTTTCCTCCTTCTACATTTTACTTCTTCGTTTTCCTTTTCATTCAAAGAACACGGGCACAGTTTGGACCATTTTATAATAACATTTTTCACGATCATCTGTAATTAGGCATCCAAATTTTATTCTTCTGACAATCTGAGTTGCAAACCCAACACTCAATCTCAAAAGCACCTTCTAGATGCAGAGGGAATCCAAATGCGATTATGCCAGAGAGTAGCTTAATCCTAAGAAGGAGTTGGGTCTTCAAATCAGATTGTCAGAAGAATAAAATTTGGATGCTAACAAATGAAATGATCGTAACCCATAGTGTCACAGAAAGGTGGAAAACAAAAGAAGAATGAAGAAGAAGAAAAATAAGAAGATGAATGAGAAACAGAAAGAAGAAGAATGAAGAAGAATAAGGAAAAGGAAGAAGGAAAAAGAAGACGGAAGAAGAGGAATGAAGAAGAAAAAGAAAAAAGGACATGATGAAAGTAGATGTGGAAGAGGAATAAAGAAAAAGAAGAGGAAGTGCACCAGCGCACTTTAGAAGTGTGCCAGCGCCCTTCTACATTTTTTTTTTGTGGTAAATTTCTTTTGATTCTTCTTCTTTCTTTTTCGTTCTTCTTCTACTTTTTCTTCTTCTTTCTTTTTCATTCTTCTTTTTTCAACTACTTTCTTCATCTTCTTCTTTTCTTCATCATTCTTTTTCTTTGTTCTTCATGCTTCTTCTACATTTCTTCTTCTTTATTCTTCTTCTTATATGTTCTTCTTTCTTATTCTTTTCTTCATTCTTCATTCTTCTTCTTTGTTCCTCATTCTTCTTCTACATTCTTCTTCTTAATTCTTCTTCTTCTTCTTCTTCTATGTTCTTCTTTTTTCTTTCTCGTTGTTTTCTTCATTCTTCTTCATCTTCTTCTTCTTCAATCGTCTTCTTCTGCTTCATTCATCTTCATCTACTTATTCTTCTACTTTTTCTTCTTTTTTGTTCGCCATTTTTCTTCATCTTCTTTCTTTTTCTTCTTCGTTCTTCTTCTTCTTCTTCTTCTTCTTCTTCTTCTTCTTCTTCTTCTTCTTCTTCTTCTTCTTCTTCTTTTTCTTCCTTTTCTTCTGTTTCATGTTTTTTCTTCATTCATCTTCTTCTTGTGATCTAAGCAACCTGCAATTACAGAGATGAGACAACGGAGTTGGGCGACTAAGCCCATGGTACACTCCGATGCCTATGTTAGATTCCCAATATAAACAGTCAAGAGATAGCAGGAAACTATCTCTATTTTAGAAAAAGAGAGAAACGATGAGAGTATTTGGGTGTACGAAAATGATTGTGAGAGAGAGATTATGAATTGTGAGATGAGATGATTTACCTTGGGGGGTCGTCCCCTACTTATGGAGATTGGGAAGAGGCATGGAGTCACTAGGATTCAGGGAAATAGATCGCCAATAGGACTGTCAAGTATCGCTCTGAGGGATACCCAGGTCATAGACTCCGAGTAAGAGTGGGAGACCGTAGCCAAGGAAGCTAAGTCCGTCAACAGGGACAGTGACTCGTGTCACCCTATGAGTGGTCGTAGAGCCGTGAAAGTCAGTGTCATATCACACTAGGTGAAGGACTCCCCTGTCGTGACATAGTTGTTTTAGGACTCTGACCTCCTACCAGAAACTTAACCGGGTAGGTCTATACCTCTGACCAGTATCGTGTCATAAAAGGACTGTGACTCCAAGCGGTATAAGCCGAGCACAATGCATCATATGCGGTCGACTCCGACGATGAGTGTTGACACGTGTATGATTTTAAGTGGATGATGTTTTTCCCACATAACAGATGCCCCTTGCGCTGTCGGATTCAAGGAATTTGATAGTGCAAATATACCGAAAAAAATGCCAAGATCCGCTCGGATACCTTGAAAGTATGATCAGTCGCAAACGTTGGTCATACCAACATCCCCCGAGAATTCCCCACCATGATCTAAATTCACATTTGGGTGGATGGCAATTGTCACCAACCGCCCACACGACCAGTCGATGTGCGGAACTCGAGGTGTCAGACTCATGAACCGTCGTTCTGCTCAACCGTAGATCTTCAAGCAATTCGAACTGCCACGCCCATCCAATGGCCACAAACGGCGCACCTCAGGACGAAGCGCAATAAATAGCCGTTACAATAGCGAACGGTCGGCTCCATCAGACAGTGGAGATTAAATCCGATCGTCTCGAGAAATGGCGCCATAAATATCTCGTCATCATTGCGGATGACGTCAGCCTGTCACGTCGTGCCCGACGCGGCAGACGTTGGCCACTACTGTTCCACCACGTGGTCGGAACCCGAAAAGCCAGTTTTCAAACTCGACGCCTATAAATACTTCTCAAACACTTTCATTCGATCATTTGGTAGAGCGGAGACCGGAGTCTTCTTTGCGTGGTCGGAGTTTTGACAAGTCTTCAAGTAAATCGTGCATTTCTTCCGTCATTTCCAAACAGTAAGTCTTCTCACCCTGTCCTTCCTTTCCATTTCTCTTCCATTTCACCATTTCATGCTTAGTAGTTCTTGTTCGTCCAATAGTGTCAAACCTTTAGGAAGAGTGAAAGAGAGTGAAACCATGGCCCAGTACAGGACCTCATCTTCGGAGAGGTCGTCCGACTCTATGGATGGGTTCTCCGTTGCCCCAGAGCCTCCTAGTAGGAAGAGGAGGGCTCGAGACTCCGTTAGCCAGGAGTTTGGGTCAGAGACCACCGAGTGGGCGGACTCTGGTGGAAGGGCCATTGCTCAAAAATCTTCGAAAGTCATCCCTTCGGCTTCCA
Source organism: Protea cynaroides (assembly GCA_028583415.1). Classification (NCBI taxonomy): domain Eukaryota; kingdom Viridiplantae; phylum Streptophyta; class Magnoliopsida; order Proteales; family Proteaceae; genus Protea; species Protea cynaroides. The sequence goes on from CM053265.1 coordinate 34,153,379, forward strand.
ATCCGGCATCTGAAGAAGAACTTGAGCAGAGATCCTCTGACGCCGTCGAGCGTAGTCACCCAGCTGGCACTTCTGCTCGACGGGCTCCTCGCCAGAAGAGTGGTGGTCCAATCATTCCTCCTTCGACAAACTCTCTGCATGGAGGGTGCCGAGCAAGGTCGTCTTCGAGATGGCTTTGTCCCAAATCCGCAAAGCCTACCAGTTGGAGGAGCCGATGACCGATGTCTTGGTCCGACTCCCATCCTCTGAGGAGAGGGCCTACAGCCTGAACGTTTTGGAGGTTTGCAGGTATGAGCATGCCCTAAATTCTGGCCTCTGTTTTCCCCTTCACCCCCTCGTAGTCAACATTTTGAAGACGTATCGCATCGCCCCGTCTCGGCTGACTCCGAACGGGTGGCGGTGTATTTACGTCTTCATCATGTTCGTCGTCCGCATAGGAGAAACTCCGACCGTGAACTTGTTCCGGTTGTTCTTCTAGTTTTCTAGTCTGATCGAGACCCGCTCCATGAGTGGGTGATACTACTTCAGTCAGAGGAGTGTGAAAAAGCTCCCGCTGATATCTCAGAAGCCCTCTTCCATCCACAAGTGGAAAGAGAAATTCTTCTTCGTAGTCCCCCGACGGGTGGCCCTGCTTTGCCCTTGTCCAACGTGTGGCTGGTGGTCGACGTGACAGGGTTCAACAAGGTCCCTTTCCTGACCACAGAGGAGAGATGGGCCCAATGCAAGGTGCTGGAGGGCCAGACAGTCTGGTATGTCGACCTGGCGGATCCCGTGAAGTTGGCCGAGCACAGCCTACTAGGTGAGTTTTGATTCTAACTGTTGAACTCCGATCGTCCATTTTATTATAGTAACTGACTGTTTGCTTTTCTATTTTGTCGCAGTGAACTTATCCAATGACCAACTGGTCGCTCGGATCCTACGGAAGCGGGCTGCCGATGCCGGTAGGGCGATTGATCGGATAAACGATCAAACAGGCGTGGCCCCTCCAAAGGCACGTGTGACAGCAGAGGACCCCAAGGGCAAGAGGCCCATGGTTGAGGGTCCGCCCAAGAAGAAAATTCAGTCGGCCCAAGAGTTGTCGGACGACATTTACAAGTCCAGGCCGATAGTACGGGTTGGTCGGCCTGACAAACACAAGAAGGGGGCTGCGACGAAGGAGGTCCAACCCCTCCGGGCGACGAAGGTGGTCGATCTGACCCTGACCACCGATCCCAAGGTGCAAGGGGGGCTGTTCCCCCATGGAAGGGTGACTCCGAGAAGAAGGCGGAGGCGGCTAAGAAGGCGGAGGCGGCGACCTTCGTTCCACAGCTTGGGCTGAAGGACACTGACTCGGTGTTTAAAAGCGCGAGGGTGGCGAGGATCATGCTGACGGAGAATCGCCTCCCAGAGGACGTCGTGCTCTCTTCCTCCTTAGAGATGTCCAATCTTTTGAACAGGAGCTTCCTTCCCGTCACCCAGGTAAGATGGTTAACATTTTTCTTTCTGATTATACTTTACTTTTTTTTATGCTTGACTGTTAACTAACTATTCCATCCTTCTGGTATGCAGGGTAGCAACCTCGTGGCCGACCTCAGCCAGAAAGCTGCGGGCTTGGCGGTTGACATGGATGAGAAGGAGGAATTGGAGTCTTCTTTGAGGGAGGCTCTGACGGCCGTCGAGGACAAGTTGAAGGACAAGACCTCCGAGGCCAAAGGCCTCGTTTTAGAGAAGACCAATCTCCAGGCTTCACTGGACAAGGCTGAGGATGCCCTTACGGAGGAGCACAAGAGGGTCCATCAGGCCGAGGAGAAACTGCAGGCGACCGAGGATGCCAGACGGACGGCTAAGGATGATGCCAAGAAGGCCAAGGAGGCATTAGCTAGGGCGGAGGAGCTTCAGGCCGAGATCCGGGACCAGGCAGTGGCTGACTACCGGTCATCTTCGTAATATGCAAACGACTTGGAAGAGGCTGCCAGTGGGTTCTTCCAAAAGGGAGCTGCTTACTTGAAGGAATAGCTCCTTGAGAAGGGTGCTGCCTTCAACTGGTTGAACTTTTCGATCTTGGCCGAAGAAGAATTGGTGGAGCCGACCGTGCGTATGGAGGCCAAGGACGTGCAGGAGGATGACTTACCTCCTTACAAAGTCTCCTAGACATCGATCGTCGAGCTTCCAGACGTGCAGATGCCAAGCGACGTCCCCACTGATCCCGCTGCCCAGGACGGGCCAGCTTGAGTGGTCTTTCGCCCGTGGGGGCTGCCTTATAGATTTTTTTTTTGTTTGTAATTGTTACACCCCTCCGTGGGCTTTGTACTATTGCCCCTTGGGGGTTTTTATAAATAAAACTCACTTTTTCTCATTCTTTTTGTGTTGTATTATTTTTCCACTGCTCGGACTTTGTTCCTTTGTTGTTGTATTGTCCCTACCCCGGAAGTGTTGTCGGCTTGACAATTGGGCATGCCGAGAACATTTAAGTCTTTACTGAAATGGCTAAGGCATTGGAAACTAGGGATGGTCCTTTGAGTAGCCGAGCGTGGGTAGGGTAGAAGTACTCCGCTCCTATCAGTTTTGCTTGAGGTTATGCTCGAGCAACCGCATGGTACTCATACCTTCTTGGGAGTGTGAGTAGGCGGTGTAAAGCGTGGTCTGTAGGCTACCGTTGCTTGGTTGTGGGCAGGGGTAGGCAGAAATGTCAAACAACTGCATGCTGGTCATACCGGCATGTGGGCATAAACAAGCGGTGTCAAGTTTGATCTGCGTGCTACCCTTGCCTGCTTGTGGGCATAGATAGGCAGAATGATTGAGCACTTGTGTGCTGCTCACACCTGCTTGTGGGTGTGAGCAGGCAGTGTCAATTGTGATCAGTATGCTACCCTTACCTGCTTGTGGATATGGGTAGGCAGATCGGATGATCGTCTGCGTGCTACTCAAGCCTGCTTGATGGTATGAGTAGGCAGAGTCACAGAAGGCCAACATGCTACTCAGGCCTGCTTGAGGGTGCGGGTAGGTCGGCTGTACCAAAAGGAATGGCTATGTCAAGTACTGCTAGCTGTGTTCTGGATGAAAGTACTTCTTGAATTAAAATAAATTAAGCGGGTGCCCCTAGGAGGTCCTGTGTACAACTAGACCAGTGAACTTAAAAAATTAAAAACTAACATATTGACTTGGATAGGTCGGCCGACAGGACCAAAACTTAACAATAAGACTAATAACCATTCACTGGTAGTACTTGCGAAGGTTGGTGGCGTGCCAAGTCCTCGGTATTTCTTCACCGTCGAGGGTGGCCAGCTTGTATGACCGTGGTTGGTCGGTTCTGAGAACGCGATAAGGACCTTCTCAGTTTTGTGCCATCTTTCCTTCATTGGTGGGCTCCAAGACTGCGGCTTTTCTGAGGACAAGATCTCCGACCTTGAACTTCTTTGGTCGGACTATCTTATCGTAATGCCGAGCGGTTGACTGTTGGGAAGCAGCCATCCTGAATGCCGCCGACTCTCGCACATCCTCTAGATTGTCCAAGTTAGTTCGGAGGTCATCTGAGTTGGTGTCCTCATTGAAGTTTAGTATCCGGAAAGTGGGATGAAATACTTCGACTGGGACGACTGCCTCCGTTTCGAAGGCAAGCATGAAGGGAGTTTCGCCCATTGGTGTCCTACTAGTCGTCCTATATGACTAGACTATACTTGGAAACATGTCGACCCATTTCTCCTTTTGTTCTGCCACCATCTTCTTCAGACCATACAATATGGTTTTATTTGTCGCCTCAGTCTGTCCGCTTGTTTACGGGTGGCCGACCGACCCAAACCGATGGTCGATCCGAAACTCTGCGCAGAACTCTGCGAATGCTGCGCTGGCGAACTGAGTACCATTGTCCCTTACAAGGATTCTGGGCACACCGAATCTGTACACGACGGAGTGCCTGAAGAATTGCCCTACCTTGGCTACATCAATTCTGGCAACAGCTTCAACTTCAATCCACTTTGTGAAGTAGTCGATGGCCACTATGACATACTTCCGCTGATAAGTTGCCTTGGGGAAGGGCCCCATGATATCCATGCCCTAGATGGCAAAAGGGAGAGGACTTGTGATCGGTTGCAGAGGTGTGACAAGGGCATGTGGGACTGGTGCATAGAACTGGCACTTGTCGCACTTGCGTACTAGCTCGATGCAGTCGTCATGCATCTACTTCTGCATCTCTGGTTGCCTGACTTCATAGTCGCCCTTTACTTGTCGAATGACCAGCTGCGAGTCACCCTGAACTATGAGGCTCCGAATAGCCAGGCTTTTTGCTAGTTTGAGGCCGGTCAGCAAAGCTTCATATTCGGCTTCGTTGTTTGTCGCCCAGAATCCGAATCTCACTGCTGATCAAATTTTGAAGCCTTCCGGACTAGTCAGTATTACTCCCGCACCTGCTCGACCATCCATGGAGGATCCATCTACCTACAGTATCCACGGGCCTTCGGTTGGTTCGAGGGCACTTACCACCTGAGGTTCTACAACTTCTCCCTCCGGCAGGGTGCTCTCGACAACAAAGTCTGCCAATGCCTGGGCTTTGATGGCGGTTCTGGGGACGTACTTTATATCGAACTCGCCTTGCTCCACTGCCTAATTTACTAGCCGGCCAGATATGTCCGGCTTTGATAACACCTTTTTTAGAGGTGTGTTGGTAAGCACTGAGATAGGGTACACCTGGAAGTATGGTCGGAGCTTTCTTGCTGCCGTTACTAGGGCGAGCGCCAATTTTTCAATGGGCTTGTACCTGGTCTCTGCGTCCAACAGCACCTTGCTCACATAGTATATCGGTTGTTGGACCCTATCTTCTTCTCTCAGCAGCACGGCACTCACCGTGCGGTTGAAGACTCCGAGATAAACTTGTAACTCGTCTCCGGGATTGGGCTTTACTAGTAGGGGTGATGAGGACAAGTAAACCTTGAGATCCTCGAAGGCTTTCTGGCACTTTGCAGTCCATTCAAACTTCCCAGCTCCTTTCAAAGTCTTGAGGAAGGGAGGCATCGTTCGGCCGACTGTGACACGAAGTGGCCGAGTTCTGCTATGCGACCGTTCAGCTCCTATACTTGCTTGGGTCTGGTCAGCGCGGCCATGTTTATGACGGCCATGATCTTCGAGGGGTTAGCTTTTATTCCCTCTCTGAGACTATGAAACCCAAGAATTTCTCAGATGCGACTCCAAAGGCACACTTTGTGGGGTTCAACTTCATGTTGTGGTTGCGGAGGACCTGGAATGCTTTGCCGAGGTCGGCTAGGTGATGATCGGCTTGCCGACTCTTTACTAAGAAGTCGTCGACGTATACTTCCATGTTTCGGCCGATCTGGTTTTTAAACACTTTGTTCACCAACCTTTGGTAGGTGGCTCCCATGTTCTTTAGGCCAAAAGGCATGACTGTGTAGTAGAAGAGCCCCTGGTTGGTGACGAAGGAAGTGCACTCCTCGTCTGCCTTCCTCATCTTGATCTGATTCTACCCTGAGTATGCATCAAGGAAACTGAGCTGCTCGTGCCCGACTGTGGCATCTATTAATTGGTCGATGCGCGGTAGTGGATAGCTGTCTTTTGGATAGGCCTTGTTGAGGTCTGTGAAATCTATGCAGATCCTCCACTTCCCGCTTGCTTTGGGCACCATGACCACGTTGGCCAGCCAGTCTGGATAGTTTACCTTTCGTATGAAGCCGGCCGTTAGCAACTTCTGGTCTTCCTCGTCTATCACAGACTGTCGGGCAGGTACGAAGCTACTCTTCTTCTGTCTGACTGGTTGGTGCTGGGGGTTGACAGCCAAGTGGTGTTCTATCACCTCTCTAAGAATTCCTGGAATCTTAGAGGCCGACCAGGCAAATACGGCAAGGTATTGCCTCAGGAATTCTATCAGCTCTTCTCTCTGGTACTCAGGTACCAAAGAACCAACCTAGAACGTCTTTTCGGACTGATCGTCTGCCATAGGGATTTGCTCCAATTCCTCGACGGGCTTTGTCCTGCTCAGTGGATCAAAGTCCCGGACATCCACTATGTTAACTGGTGCTGCTTTCAGCGCTCTTTGACTATTCTTCAGCTCGATGGCGTACCATCTTCTGGATGTCACCTGATCAGTTTGGCATTCTCCGACCCCATTCTATGTCGGGAACTTCATCACCGGGTAATAGGTAGACATGCATGCCTTGAGCTTGTTCAATGATGGTCGGCCGAGGATTACATTATGTGCGGATGGCCAATCAACCACCATAAATTCGACCATAATCTTCTGTTGCCTGGGTTTTTGGCCGAGTATCATTGGCAATTGAATGCCTCCTTTCACCGTGACCGGGTCCCCGAAAAAGCTAATAAGGTCAAAGGTGATCGGCTGGAGCTGGTCGTCTCCTATCTGCATCCTTTGATACGCGTGGTAGATTATGATATCATCCGAGCTCCCTGTGTCTACCAAGCAATTGGCGACATCGCAGTGTTCGATCCCGGCCGTGAAGACAACGGCATCTTCGTGGGGGACCGTCACGTTGACGAGGTCTTCATCGCTGAATGTGATGATTTCTCCAGTCCGAGCATTTTTGGATGGCCACTCCATTTTCGCCACTAATCGTAAGTAAGCTTTGGCCGACCTTCCTGATGTGTTCCCGGCTGACGGTCCCCCTATGATTGTGAGGAATGTCTTTCCCTCGGCCTCGGGCTCCTTTGTAATGGTATAGACGCCATTATCCCCAGGAATGCGCAGCCCCATAGCTGTTCGTGGTCGGTCCTTCGGTTGGGGACTACCAACGAATCGCCGACTGGATTTTCGTCTTTTTGACACCGGGTGGGACTTCCTTCACCTTCTTCTGCCCCTTTTCTCTGGTTCAGACAAGGATGGGAGAGACACGAACTGGATATGCTGTCTGCCTCCCAATCGTTCCTTCACCGGTATTCTGGTTGGCTCTATTCCAGATGACCTTCCGATCATACCAAACTGAACGGCACCGACCCACTGTCTAGGGCCGCAGGGCCTCCCTCTGGATCATGGTCGTCCCTTTGATCCTCGTTTTGGTCCACAACCGCGTCCGCTCAACAGCTATTTAACTGCTGGTTCCTCCGAGGTGGAGGTGGTAGCCCGCAATCTCTCCGAGCTGGCGCTGGTCCGCTGCCAGCGTCTCTGACATACATTCTTCTTCTTCATTCATCTTCTTCTTCATTCTTCTTCTTCTTCTATGTTCTTCTTTCTTCTTTCTCATTGTTTTCTTCATTCCTCTTCATCTTCTTCTTCTTCATTCATCTTCATCTGCTTCATTCGTCTTCTTCTACTTATTCTTCTTCTTTTTCTTCTTTTTTCTTCTCCATTTTTCAATCTTCATCTTCTTTTTCTTCTTCTACATTCTTCTTCTTTCTTTTTCTTCTTCGTTCATCTTCTTCTTCTTCTTCATTCTTCTTCTTTCTCTTCCTTTTCTTCGGCTTCATCTTTTTTCTTCATTATTTTTCTTCTTTCTCTTCCTCTTCCTTCTTCATTCTTCCCCTTTCTTCTTCTTTATTCTTCATGTTTCGTCCTCTTCTTCTTATTCTTCTTTTTCCTCCTTCTATATTATTCATCTTCGTTTTCTTTTTCATTCAAGGAGCACCGGCACATTTTGCACCATTTTATGACAATATGGTTCACGATCATCTGCAATTAAGCAACCAAATTTTATTCTTCTGACAATCTGAGTTGCAAACCCAACATTTAATCTCAACCGCACCTTCTAGATGCAGAGGGAATCCAAATGCGATTGCACTAGAGAGTAGCTTAATCCTAAGAAGGAGTTGGGTCTTCAAATCAGATTGTCAGAAGAATAAAACATGGATGTTAACACATGAGATGATCATAACCTATAGTTTCACAGAAAGGTGGAAAATAGAAGAAGAATGAAGAAGAAGAAAAATAAGAAGATGAATGAGAAGAAGAAAGAAGAAGAAGAATAAAGCAGAAGAAAGAAGAAGAAGAAGGAAGAAGAAAACGAAAGAAAAAGAATGAAGAAAAAAAAAAGAAAAAAGAACATGATGAAAGAAGAAGTGGAAGAAGAATAAAGAAGAAGAATAAAGAAGAAGAAGAGGAAGTGCGCCCGCGCACTTCAAAAGTACGCCTGCGCTGTTCTAAATCTTTTTTTTTTTGGTAAATTTCTTTTGATTCTTCTTTTTTCTTTTTCGTTCTTCTTCTACTTTTTCTTCTTCTTTCTTTTTCATTCTGCTTCTTTCAACTTCTTTCTTCGCCTTCTTCTATTTCTTCATCATTCTTTTTCTTTGTTCTTTATGCTTCTTCTACATTCTTCTTCTTTATTCTTCTTCTTCTATGTTCTTCTTTCTCATTCTTTTCTTTATTCTTCTTCATTCTTCTTCATTCTTCTTCTCTGTTCCTCATTCTTCTTCTACATTCTTCTTTTTCATTCTTTTTCTTGTTCTTCTATGTTCTTCTTTCTTCTTTCTCGTCGTTTTCTCCATTCTTCTTCATCTTCTTCTTCTTCATTTTCTTCTTCTACTTCATTCGTCTTCTTCTATTTATTCTTCTTCTTTTTCTTCTTTTTTCTTCGCTATTTTTCAATCTTCATCTTCTTTTTCTTCATTCTTCTTCTTTCTTATTCTTCTTCGTTTCTTCTTCTTCTTCTTCTTCTTCTTCTTCTTCTTCTTCTTCTTCTTCTTCTTCTTCATTTTTCTTCTTTTTATTCATTTTCTTCTGCTTTATTTTTTTTTTCTTCATTATTTTTCTTCTTTCCATTCCTCTTTCTTCTTCATTCTTCTTCTTTCTTCTTCTTTATTCTTCATGATTCATCCTCTTTCTCTTATTCTTCTTTTTCCTCCTTCTACATTATTCTTCTTTGTTTTCTTTTGGTAATTCAAAGTGCACGGGCACAGTTTGCACCATTTTATGACATTATGGTTCACGATCATCGGTAATTTGGCATCCAAATTTTATTCTTCTGACAATCTGACTTGCAAACCCAACACTCAATCTCAACCGCACCTTCTAGATGCAGAGGGAATCCAAATGCGATTGCGCTAGAGAGTAGGTTAATCCTAAGAAGGAGATGGGTCTTCAAATTAGATTGTCAGAAGAATAAAACTTGGATGCTAACACATGAGATGATCGTAATCCATAGTGTCACAGAAAGGTGGAAAACAGAAGAAGAATGAAGAAGAAGAAAAATAAGAAGATGAATGAGAAGATGAAAGAAGAAGAATGAAGAAGAAGAATGAAGAAGAAGAAGGAAAAAGAAGACGGAAGAAGAAGAATGAAGAACAAAAAGAAAAAAGTACAAGATGAAAGAAGAAGTGGAAGAAGAATAAAGAAGAAGAAGAGGAAGTGCGCTAACGCACTTTAGAAGTGCGCCAACGCCCTTCTACATCTTTTTTTTTTCGTGGTAAATTTCTTCTGATTCTTCTTTCTTTTTCGTTCTTCTTCTTCTTTTTCTTCTTCTTTCTTTTTCATTCTTCTTCTTTCAGGTACTTTCTTCATCTTCTTCTTTTTCTTCATCATTCTTTTTCTTTGTTCTTCATGCTTCTTCAACATTCTTCTTCATCATTCTCCTTCTTCTATGTTCTTTTTTCTCATTCTTTTTTTCATTATTCTTCTTCATTCTTCATTCTTCTTCTCCATTCCTCATTCTTCTTCTACATTTTTCTTCTTCATTTTTCTTCTTCTTCTTCCTCTATGTTCTTCTTTCTTCTTTATCGTTGTTCTCTTCATTCCTCTTCATGTTCTTCTTATTCTTCATTCATCTTCTACTGCTTCATTCGTCTTCTTCTACTTATTCTTCTTCTTTTTCTTCTTTTTTCTTCTCCATTTTTCAGTCTTCAACTTCTTTTTCTTCTTCTTCATTCATCTTCTTTCTTCTTCTTCTTCGTTCTTCTTCTTCTTCTTCTTCTTCTTCTTCTTCTTCTTATTCTTCTTCTTCATTCTTCTTCTTTTTCTTCCTTTTCTTCTGCTTCATCTTTTTTCTTTATTATTTTTCTTCTTTCTCTTCCTCTTTCTTCTTCATTCTTCTTCTTTCTTCTTCTTCATTCTGTATGTTTCGTCCTCTTCTTCTTATTCTTCTTTTTCCTCATTCTTCATTATTCTTCTTCATTTTCTTTTTTCATTCAAAGAGCACAGGCACAGTTTGCACCATTTTATGACAACATGGTTCTCGATCATCTGCTATTAGGCATCCAAATTTTATTATTCTGACAATCTGACTTGCAAACCCAACACTCAATCTCAACCACACCTTCTAGATGGAGGGAGAATCCAAATGTGATTGTGCTAGAGAGTAGGTTAATTCTATGAAGGAGTTGGGTCTTCAAATCAGATTGTTAGAAGGACAAAACTTAGATGCTAATATATGAGATGATCGTAACCCATAGTTTCATAGAAAGGTGGAAAATAGAAGATGAATGAATAAAAAAAAAAAAGAAGATGAATGAGAAGAAGAATGAAGAAGAAGAATGAAGAAGAAGAAGGAAGAAGAAGAAGGAAAAAGAAGACGGGAGAAAAAGAATGAAGAAGAAAAAGAATAAAAGGACATGATGTAGGAAGAAGTAGAAGAAGAATAAAGAAGAAGAAGAGGAAGTGCACCAGCACAATTGAGAAGTGTGCCCGCGCCGTTCTACATTTTTTATTTTTGTGGTAATTTTTTTCTGATTCTTCTTCTTGTTTGTTTTTTTTTTTGGGTAAGTAGATAATTTTATTAAAACCCGAAAAGGAGAACCATATAAACAACCTGCATAGCAGGAAAGGGCACTAACCCTCCAAAAAGTGCCACAAAACAGAGAATAAAATACAAATTATAATCCGATACACTCGGACCCTAGAAACACCTAGTGAACATCTATGTTCCAACTGGTACAAATGAACATCTCTAATCGATTGGATGGTTTTATGAAAGTTAAAGAGGAAATTTTTTCTTCAACCTCCCTCATGATCTCATTTGCCACCACTTCTTTTGATTTTGAAACTCTGGAAAAATTCTGGTGTTGTGCTCGCTCCATATGTGATAGACCATGGCATTGAAGGTAATTTTGGGAATGCTCCATAAACTGTTGCTCTTAGTCTTGATGGAGGCTACCTTAGCAGCTTCAATAACACACGTAGAAGGGCCTGTACATCTCTGCCTGCATTTGGAAATGCATTTTCTCCATATGAACTTGGAGTAATCGCATTAAAAAAAAAAGATGATTTGTACAATCATTACCATTCCCACATAAGCAGCACATGGAAGGGGCAGAAATGTTTCGAATCAGAAGCTGGTATACAATGGGGAGAGCATCCAAACAAGCACGCCAAGTAACAAAGGAATTCTTCGGAGTGTTAGAGGGGAACCATATGGCCCTATGCCATGTTACTTTAGGACTATGCATCCTCACTGCCTTCCATCCTTCCTTGATGGAGAATTCGGATCTAGTACCATTTTCCTTTATCCAATGTATTCTATCCAAAGTATTCGTTGGATGCCAATGCATTTGATTCATATCATCCTAAACTCTCCTGAAACTCTGGATATCATTATGAGGGCAAGCCTTATAATTTGTCCCTTCCCAGTAGTCACTAACCATAGCCATTTTATTTTCTTCAGTCACATAATTCGAGGCATTTGGAACTTTATTCCATAAGGCTTCGCCTTCCATCCATGGATCTAGCCAGAAGTAGGTTCTATCACCAGATCCCATATAGTACTCCACTTTGGGCTTCAATAAATCTCGATGCTTAAGAAGGCTTCTCCAAAACCAAGAGTAGTTCTTTGATATCTTAACTGTCCACACTGAGTCCTTCTTAAGAAAATTTTCCTTGCCCATTGGACCCATAGAGTCTTTTTATTGGATATAAAATTCCATAACTGCTTCATAACTCCTGCTTTACACATGTCTTGCACTCTTCTTATTCCCAGCCCCCCTTCTTCTTTAGGGAGACAAATCTTGGCCCAACTAACATAGTGGATCTTCCTCTTCAGATCAGGACCTGACCATAAAAAATTTGCAAAAAGGGATTCAATTGCATTACTCGTCTTTTTGGGGATCCCAAATAAACCAGCCCAATAGAAATAGCATCCTTGAAGCACCGAAGAAATGAGTTGAATCCGCCCTGCATAAGAAAGGAATCTGCATTTCCATCCCTCAATTTTGCTCTTGATCTTCTCTAAGATGGGCTCACAATCTCTGCTAGTAAGGCTGGAAGTAACCAGAGGGATTCCAAGATGAGAAATAGAGAAAGCTCCTTCTACGAATCCACTTTTAGCAATAAGCTCATTTTTGATATCTTCTGGACACCTCCAATAAGAATAGCAGACTTCCTGATGTTGATCCTTAGACCTGAGAATTTCGTGAATTGTTGAAGAATCTGGAGAACACCAGAAATGGATACTTGATCAGTTTTTGCAAAGATCATAAGATCATCTACAAATAAAAGATGAGTAATGGATAGGGCTTTGCATCTGTGAGGGATAGAGAATACTCTTCTCCTATAAGCATCTTCTAACAAACCAGATAAGGGTCCATTGCCAAAGTGAAGAGATATGAAGAGATAGGATTACCCTGCCTTAGACCCCTCTGACCCTTGAAATACCCAGCTGGGCTTCCATTCACTAGAACAAAAAACATAGGGGTATGAATGCAAGCACTTATCCATTTTAGCACCAACTCAGGAAATCCCATTTTCCTTAAAACATATAGGAGGTAATTTCTGTCAAGTGTATCATAAGTTTTGCGCAAATCAACCTTTAGAACGGAAGTAGGGGGCAAGAAGATCTTTCCATTCCTCTCACAATTTCAAGACACAACAGGATGTTATCTGCTATGCATCTATCTTTGATAAAAGCAGACTGATTAGAAGCCACCAAAGGCTGGATGATCATCTGCAATCTGTTAGCGAAATCAGCAAAAGTATGTGGACACTCTGTTTTAGGGATCAAGCAGATGAAGGTATTATTTGCATCCCTAGGCATGTAAGGATTGGAGAAAAACCATTTGATAGCAGAAGTTACCTCTTTCCCAACAGTACTCCAGGAATACTTGAAGAAAGTGGCATTGAATCCATCAAGACCCGGAGCTTTGTTACCATCAAAGGAGAAGACAGTTTTTTTGATCTCCTCATCCTTAATCGGCTGCAGCATAACTTCCTTCTGGGAATCAGACAGACCATTGTTCACCACCAAATTTTGAAACACTGAGTCAGCAAAAGCACCTACCCTGCAGGAGGAGAATAGGTTTCTAAAATAATTTTTGGCCTCCTTCTTAATAAGGCTAGGATCCTTTATTCTCACACCCTAGGAGTCAATGATAGTATCATAGGAATTCTTGTAATGATGACATCTCATACTTTGATGGAAAAATTTGTTGTTCTTGTCCCCAAGGTTAAACCAACTGATTCTTGATTTTTGCCTAAGGAATTTTTCTTCTCTTTCCAAAGCTCTTGTTAGATATAATATAACATCCTTTTCTTTATAGGCCAAGCTACTATCATTAGGATTGGAAGACATACTAGATTGAATAGCTGCCAACTCCTCTTCAGCAATATGGACTGCTTCATGAAAATCTCCAACAATCTTCTTATTCCACTCTCTGAAAGCATTCTTGACATTCTTCAATCAAGCTGCAACTACAGACAAAGGAGAGAGATAATTCCTAATAGGCTCAGACCAAGCCTTATCAATCAAAGGGATAAATTCAGGTTTGTCCACCCAAGCATTAATGAACTTAAAGGGCTTGGCTCCAAAATTCTTCTCTTTTCGAATCTTCAATAGAATGGGACTGTGATCAGAAATGTAGGGATCAAGGAAGACAGCTTCTGAATTTTGGAATTGATCAATCCATTCATGGTTAACAAAAGACCGATCAAGCTTAGAACAAATTATATTTGCTCCAACTTGATTACTAGACCATGTGAAGGCATGCCCAGACCATTTTAGATCAAAGAGGTTACAATCGAATATACAATCATTGAAAGCTGATGTATGCTGCAAGTTGACCCCATTTCCACCACTCTTTTCTTCATTGCTTCTAATGACATTGAAATCTCTAAATATAACCCAAGGCATTGATACCGAATTTCCAAAAGTAACAAGGCTTTGCCACAAGCTAACTCTGCTAATAGGATCATTAGATCCATATACTGCAGTTAAGAGAAGATGGGAGTTAGAATTACCAGAGTCACCTTGCAAGATCACTTGATTCTCAGCTAGAATTTTTTCCACTTTGTACACAGAAGGATCCCACCACACAATGATTCTAGGAGGATCCAATCCATCATCATTATAAAGATACTCCCATCCCTACATTATAGAAGATAGAGAGAAATTAATTTTACATTTTGTCAATTTCGGTTCTGATAAGCAACACAGCCTTGATTTGAATTTCTTAATAGTCCTCTTTACTGCATTCTTTTTAACAGGACAATTAAGCCCTCTAATATTCCATGAAATCATGTTCATCATAAAACTTAACATCTGGAGGAGTTTTCCAAATTCATTTTCTCCTCCCAGGTAGAACCTAGAGAGATTCCCTTCCTTAAATCACAGAGATCAGCTCTATCATCACCTTCATCTCCATTCACCATAAGACATTCATCTTCATTTGTTATTCCATCAACTTCATTTTTTTCATTTCCAAGTTGGCCCCCATTCACCTCCGAAGCAACATCAACCAGGAGAGGGTTGTTTCCTCAATCATCATCGTCTTAGGCAGGTTTGCAACTCAATAATTTATCAACAAAAGCAGGGGTGGATTGAACATCGGGTAAAGTGAAGGGGATAGAACATGGGAGCCTGAAGAGGCCCAGCGGACAGCAGACCTCTTCTGACCAACAACAGGACTGGGGGGGACCGAAATGGTGGTCGGAGGGGCTACAGGTCTTGAGGAAGAACCAAGGACATCAGGATGGCCAAGGGGGATAACGGGATGATTGTGAGAGTGATCAGTTGGAAAGAGAGAGGAAGAGAAGTGACCTTTAGAAACTTTAGACTTGGATAATAAAGAGCATCGAGAGGGATAGGGAGTATGCCCAGCAGAGGAAAGAAGGTTGGTCGAGACAGGAGGGGCAGGGAGGACAGAGGGGGCAGGGGGGACAGTCCGAACATCACCAGTAGTAAGACACTCGAACTGGTTAAGGGAGCAGAGGACAGCATCAGGGGAGGAAGGAGATTTTAAAATATTTACAAGATTATAGAAATTCAAGGACTGGGAGGGTTTTGGGATGAAAGAAGCAGCAGAATTTGACCTATCAGGGTTCGACACGAGAGCTTTGGGCTGACACTCACACAAAGGAGGAGGCAGGTTGGTCAAATTGCTGGTCTGGATCAATCTACCACGAAACCCACCGGATCTCTTCTTCTTGACCCGAAATGGAAGCCATCCCTGATCCAACTGATTACAAGATTCAGGACTCTCATGAGGAGTAGCCACAGGGTCACCAGGCATCCTACCAATATCAAGAGCCTCATCTTCAACAATGGCCGAAGGACCAGCTTCGTCTACGGAGAGCTTCACTTCTGAAGATTTCAGATTTTCTGCAGTACTAGACTTCAACATACAGGCATTTTCAGGATGACCGAAAACTCCACAAGTTATGCAATGAGGGGGCCTCCAAACATATTTAACCGGCTGGAAAAAACTATTACCCTCATCGTCTTCAATAGTGATAGAATCAAGCAAAGGAGACTCACCTGAGAATTCAACACAAACCCTTGCAAAGACCCATCGATTTTTCAAGGCGGTGGTGCTGTCAGTGTAGAGAGGAACTCCTAGAATTGAGCATATCACACTTAACGAATCTTCCCCCCACAAGTGAAGAGGTAAACCAGGTAGAGACACCCATAGCGGCACCTTTTTGAGACCAAGCACACCTCCAGTGTGCAAGCTCCTTTCCCATTGCATAAGGAACATAGGCTGCCCTCCCACATAGAAAACTCCATATTCCAGAATGAGGTCACGATCCACAATATCAGAAAATCGAAAAGCATAACCTCCTTGAATTAGTTGTAGAATCTCCACATATCCGGACAGTTTCCATTGCCTAAGAAGGCTCGATTTAACGAAAGTGAAAGCAGGTCTTTTGCCTAGAAAAAAACCCACAAGGGTGTTATCCAGGACCTGCAACTCCCCTGCAACAACACTCTCTGAGCATACTCCAATAGGATGACTGTCCCGGATGACAGGGGGTATGAATCGGAGATGGAATTTTTTTGGAGGTCTAGTGTAGGACCCATATCAAACTAACCCGGTCTTATCACCTTGAACTAGGTTTACCCATCATGGTTGAGTCAAATGGACCAAGGGCGTGAAGGAGACCATGATCCCAGGTATCAAATCAACCCTAAAACACTCAATTTAAGGGGAGGGTTGCATACCCAGCAAAGGAGGGTCGGACCCCCCAAGATAGAAAGTCAGACCCTCAGTTTTATAGGGAGGCTCGGACACCTTAGGAACCCTAGGGTCGACGGGATCATCGACCCTCCCATCGACCCTCAGTTGCCGCCGAAACTGAAATTAGGAAATTTCCTAATTTTCGATTTGGATTCTTTCCGAATCTCAAAGGGACTTATTTTAGGATGTTTCTACTCTATTTAAAGGACGTCCCTAAGCCTCTTTCACTCCTTTTACAACCCTAATTAAATTGAGAGAAAGAGAAGAGAAGGAAAAGGAGAAGAAGAGAAGCAAGGAAAAGAAGATAGCAAAAAGGAGAAGAGTTGCAGAGAGGGAGTAATCTTCTCAGGTATGGATACTAATTCCATGAGTTTCTACAGACCTTAGGTTAGATAATGATGAGAGTATGATCTCGGAGAAACCCAAACCATCAACCCATGGTTAGGTTTTCATAGAAAACTATGGGAGATTACATGAAAGCTATCTAGGTGGATGATTCATGGTTCTAGAGAAATGAATGAATGTTGAATGGACTGTAGGAGAAAGCCATAGGACCCCAAACACGAAGGATGGACTAAAAGGAGGGAAATTGACCAAAATCCATCGAGGGTCGCACAGAGGGTCGATGATCATCCGACCCTATGTGATCCTGAGGATCGACCCTCAGTGTTCGGGAAGTCCAGATTGGGGAGGGTCATACCCAGGGTCGATCATGACTCCGACCCTACCTCCGACCCTCAGTTAACAGAATGGTTTTTAAATTCTGAATAAATTCTAATTAAATTTTATCGGCTTTGTTAGGTCTTCTAGAAATTTAATAACATTATAAAGGTGATTCTAAAGCTTGGAAGAGTATCTATTAGCAAGCTAAGGTGAGGGAACAAGACCTAAACTAACTGGTTAATAATAAACTATTTTAATTCTTGAGTCCAATGCCATATTGATTCTATGCGTGTATGCTTGTGTGTGCATTCAACATGCCATCCAATATTTCTATTAATTGTTCATGCATATTTACTTTACTGCTTATAACATGATGATGATGATGATGATAGGAATAGGCATGTGAATGTTTGTGTTTGGCCACTGTATATGGTGAGGGTAGGGATGGTATCAACCGGTACAACCATGACCGTTCTTCATGGGGTGTATATTGTGCCATGGTCTACTTAAGTCATGTCCACTGATGTCGTCGTATCGCCATTACCTTAGCAGAACTATTATGTCGTAGAGCATCAAGGGAGGTGGTCTCGGTCCTTGTAGTCTCTGACTCTACCGGGGGGCCTTAGCTCTATCTCTATGGATGTTCTGAGGGATCCTGGGGTGAGGCCTTGGATACACTATTTGGCATTAGGATTGGTTAGTTGCGAGCCCAGTTTGCAACCCTAGCCAGCAGGGGTTTATTTGTTGGTATGGTATCAACCGGTACAGCCATGCCATTTTCATGGGGTGTATATTGTGCCATTTTGGGTGTTGTGGGCGACAGTACAGGAGTCATTGGGCATATCCACACACTTGTGTATAGAGGTGCGGTGGCCACCTATCCTTTCTATAGCACAGTGCAAACTTTAAACCGTACCAAAGATATAAATTGATTGCATGCATATGTATTGTTGCATTATTTTGTTTGCTCACTGAGCCATGATGTGTGCTCACCCTTCGACGTCGAATATTTTTAGTTGATGATGCAGGTTTAACCGTTGAAGATTATATAAATGCTCCAAAGTACGGGAATGTTGCAGCGATGGTAGCTGAAGATGAAGTGGATATACATGAAATCTCTTGCGAGTGCAACTTATGTGTATTCGATTAGATTTGTAGTGTATTCATTTGGATTTATTAAAGACATGTATTGGATATTTATTTATTTATGTCTTAGTTGATACAGAATAATTTCGTTATTTAAATATTGATATCACAATAGATTCTCAGTTCATTTTATTATAAGACTTTCGCTATTTGTTTTATTTACTCTGATTATTTATGTGGATGTATGGAGTTTAGATAACACGGATATAGCCTACTCGAGATCCTGGTTGAACCGTTGGTTTATTAGCGGTTCATCACACCATTCTGAATAGTGCGGAATTGGGGTGTGACAACTTGGTATCAGAGAATCTCAGGCCTTGTCCGCTGAACTAGCATACATTCAAGACAATTGTGAACTGAGATAGGATAAAAGTAAAAACTTTAATACAAACATACTATAAGCACAAGTGATGGTTGAGACCAAATTTAAAAATAAAATAATGCATCTATTAAAGGAGAAACAATTTTACATACAATATGAGAGACACAAATGTATATACATAACTAAAGCAGAGTACAGTCCACAACCCAGACAGTTACTCTGTAGTACAAGGGAAAATATACACTCAAGAAGCTGGACGTGAAGGAGGAGGCAGTGCCTCGCGGTCTCTGTCATAGTCCTCGGCATAGACTCTGGTCAACCAGGCCACCTGGGTCTGAGTCGCCTGAAGACTAGCTGTAAGATCAGCCACCCGCTGATCAGTCCGACGCTGGGCATCCAGCAACTCCTCTATCCTCATATCAGATCTGCGCTGAGCCTCTCTGGTCTCATGCAACATCTCCATCATATCAGAAGGTGGGCATGAAGGACCAGCCGCATGAGAAGGACCAGTCTCAGGTGAAGGATCCACCGCAGAAGAAGTACCAACTCCAGCCGCATGCGTAGGTGAAGGCGGTGGTATCGAGTCGACATCCATATACATGCGGTCATCATCATCGGCAGGATCCGCATGAGCTCTAGCAGCGGCAGCAGCTGCCTCAGCGTCAGCAATCTCGATGCAAGTGTGAGGGCGCACCATCTCGTTCCTCTCCTCGTCACTGACTTGGGCATCCCACATACCCATCTTGCAGACAGCCTCCCAATCTAGAGGCGACGAAAAGGTTTTCTCCTGAATCTTCTCATCCACCAAATCAACCCCCAGGCGAGTAAGCAGAACAGTGGTCATATGTCCATAGGGTAGATTACCCCTATGACTGGGCAGTGTGGCACTGATCATAGTCTGCATGATGATGTAAGGAAGGCAGACGGGCTGCCTAGTGCATATGTTGTACAACAGATACTAGGTCAGCTGAGAAACCCTCTCGTAATGGCCACTCTGCGAAATCAGATTATGCTGGATAATCTTGCAGAAGACCCGTGGAGCCAGACGCATATAACAAGCTCTCATCTGCCAGCGATCAGGTCGTAGCAGTTGACTATCAATCTCAGCCCTCATCTCCATGGAAATGAACTGGGGCACTCCAGGCACACAGTAAACCATAGGGCCATCATAGGGAATGCCCAGTAGATCGGCCAACTGCCGATAGTCAAATGAAATGTTCACTCCCTTTACATAGCTAATGATGCGTAGCTCGTGACCCCTATCCACATCATTGTAATCCCCCACCACCTGGAGATTACAATAAAACTGTCGCACTAAATCCGGGCATGTGCACAAGTCGTAAGTGATGACAGGGAGCCACACCGTATCACCAAATGCTCTCTCCACATTGAACAGGGCTAGCTCAGCCAAGTTCACCATACGACCACCCTCTACTTTCTTACGAGCGTAGTGGGCATACTATGCCTCGGTTTCATTGGAGCGGAAGCAAAGCAGATCATGAACTCTGGGTACCTTAGTACGAGCCATGGTATCTGCAAAGAAAAAAATAGATAATGAGTTAATAGGATAAAAATCCAAAGTTTGACATTATAACGACATAAGTAGCCAAAAGCCTCACTTGTCACCCATACACGTGGGCAGGAGGACTTACGTAGGTTCTAACATATCCTACAACACACATATAGTAGAAAATTTTAACTAATGAGGTCCAATTTGAAGAAATTTCAACAAATAAAAAATTTCGACAAATTAGGACAAAAAGAGGAAAAATCCAAGTTCTCGATAACCAACCGATGAAACTCAAAAAATTTTTAGGGCTTTCGTTCCTCGAGACACCAATAACAAAAGCCCACAATAAAAATTGAATTTTTACTGTTGGAAAAAGTTTAATTTGAAAAATACGGATTAATTAGACCAAAACCTAGAAATGAAAACCTAAAAATAGGTAAAAATGAGAAAACATACCTGTAGGGATGATGTTGATGTTGAAACACGGATCCAAATTGACCAAAATAGCGGAGTGGCACTGTAGCAACTCAGAGGTGAGAGATGAGTCGAAACGGGAGGGAAATAAGAGAGAATGAACCCAGAATCGGATCTTAAAGGTCTGATTTTTGGTCTGAGGGTCGGACAATTCGACCAGGACCATCGACCCTCGGATCGACCCTCCCATCGACCCTCGGCTCTCGAGAATCTGACAGAAAACCCAGGGTCGGATACTGAGGGTCGGATACCCATCGACCCTCACATTGACCCTCGGCTCTCGGGAAGAATAGGTCATTCTCAGGGGCGGATACTGAGGGTCGGACATACCATCGACCCCCACCATCGACCCTGCATAGAAAAGACAGTATTTTTCATAAAATGAGCTGGAAATTTTGAAATTTTACATCGGTTAACGTGCCTACATGAAGTATAAATGATTGTCTTACCTATTTTGATGATTTTCAGGCACCACCAATCTCAGAAGAAATTATGTCTGGACGTAGAGTAACCAGACAGAGCCAAAATGCAGTTCCACCACCACCACCTTGTGGAGGAAACTAACCAGGAGAATATATATGTACCAGAAAACCCAGATCAGGAAAATCCTACAAACTTGCCACCTCCACCACCAGAGTTAGCAACAGTGGTGATGAATTTAGCACAGCAGCTGCAACAGATGCAACACGCACAGGCTCAAATGCAAGTTGCAATGGGAATCATGTTCCAAGCCGCACATGCTACACCCATGCAGACGGGACAAGCCAGTGTAGCACCGGTGGGTAACCACCCAGCACCTCAAACACCTCAACCACCAGCTGCACAGATTCCAGTACCAGGTCCGGAAGCAGCTCAGGTTAACTATCAGTATCCACAACCCATGTTTGGGGCATACCCCCAAAATCAGCTGGATCACTCTCGACTGGTTGAGAGATTTCTGAAGATGAAGCCCAAGGAATTTAACGGTAAACCGTCGGATCCGTTATGGCCAGCACATTGGATCGACGAGATGGAGAGAAACTTTCTTATGATGACTATCACTGAAGAAGAAAAAGTACTATGTGCCACCTTCATGCTAAAGGGTGACGCACATCATTGGTGGAAATCTACTAGGACTTACCTATTGACCAAGCACGCCCTACTGACTTGGGCTATCTATAAAGAAGCGTTCTTCGAGAAGTATTTTCCCCGAAGCTTCAGAGACTCTATGGAGAAGGAATTCCTGAGTTTATATCAGGGACAGATGTCCGTGGATGCATATCAACAGCGTTACGAAGAGCTGTATTTCATTGCACCACTCAGCATGTAGGAAGAAGACACTAAGACACGTAGGTTTGTCACAGGACTGAGAGGAAGCATCAGAGAGCACGTTCTGGGCTTGGAAAAGAAGATATACAATGAAGCTGTCCAAATTGCTCGAGTCATAGAATCGAGCCAAAAAGAAAGCTACTTTACACAGAACAGAGGCATAAAAAGACCAGCCGGAAATGCCTATAATAGAGGGGACAACAAGACATTTAAACCCTTTCGTGCTGAAGGCTTTACTGCTGCATCCAAGACTACCCCGGTAACGCAATAGCAACCAAAGCCAAATTCTGAAGGTTCGAGATGTTACAACTGCAATCAAGTGGGACATATGATGAGAGAGTGTCCTAAACCCAGGAAGCAACAACATCAAGGATGAGTATATGCTGTGACATCCGAGGATGCTGCCGCATCACCCGATGTGGTCACAGGTATGACTGGAACCTTTTTAGTTGTAATTACATTGTATGAGCATGTAGACTAAGTAAAAATAAATCACAGGTATCATACATATAAATGGCGTACCTGCCAGAGTACTCTTTGATTCAGGAGCTACTCATTCCTTTTTATCTGTGTCATTCGAAAAGAAGTTGAATTTACCCATCAAAACATTGGACTACAAACTACTTCTACGGTCACCAATGGGATTAGAAGTGGAATTAGAGAAAGGTTATGGACCATGTCCAGTTCTCATTGGCGAGAAAACCTTAGATGCAACCTTGATACAACTTGAGATGGCAGACTTTGACGTCATCTTGGGAATGGACTGGTTACGGCATTCTACAAACCTATTATGCGCCGAAAAGAAGCTAACATTCAAAGACAAAGAACGAGGAGAATTCAGTTTTTCAGGAACCAAACTTCCCCGTAGACGCAAGCTTATACTCTTAGCACTGAAGGCTAAGAAGTTCCTTGAGAAGGGGGCAGTCGAGTATCTAGTATCAGTGGTCGACCTAACCAAGGAAGAACCACGACTGGAAGATATTGATGTAGTGTGGGACTATTCCGACGTATTTTCGGAGGAACTACCAGGATTACCACCCGACCGAGCCACAGAGTTTGTGATAGATCTTATACCCGGAGCCGCACCAGTATCAAAAGCACCTTATAGAATGGCTCCTACTGAACTGAAGGAATTGAATGTGCAACTACAAGAACTGCTGGACAAGGGTTATATTCGACCCAGTATATCACCATGGGGAGCACCGGTATTATTCGTAAGGAAGAAGGACGGTAGCGTTCGATTATGTATCGACTATCGGGAGTTGAATAAACTGACAATCAAGAATCGATATCCACTACCTCAGATCGATGACTTGTTCGATCAGTTGCAAGGAGCAAAGGTATTTTCTAAGATCGATCTTCGGTCAAGTTATCATCAGTTGAAGATTAAAGAGGGTGATATTCCTAAAATAGCTTTCAGGACCAGATACAGACATTATGAGTTCTTGGTCATGTCTTTCGGATTAACAAACGCACCAGCAACTTTCATGGAACTTATGAACCGAGTTTTCCACGACATGTTGGATACGTCGGTTATAGTATTCATTGATGATATATTGGTATATTCCAAGGACAAAGAAACCCATATCAAGAACCTAAACGCCGCCCTACAGCGTTTAAGGAAAGAGAAGTTATATGCCAAATTTACCAAGTATGAGTTTTGGCTAAGTGAAGTCGCCTTCCTAGGCCATGTAGTATCCGCAGAAGGTATCAAAGTGGACCCCAGCAAGATCGAGGCTATTGTAAAGTGGGAAGCACCAAAGAGCGTTTCAGAAATTAGAAGTTTTCTGGGTCTCGCCGGTTATTATCGGAGATTCGTGGAAGACTATTCCCGGATTGCCGTACCTCTCACCAGTCTGACTAAGAAAGGGGAAAAGTTTGTGTGGACGGATAAATGTGAGAAGAGCTTCCAAACATTGAAGACCAGATTGATATACGCTCTGATTTTGACTATTCCTGTTCCAGGACAGACATTTACCTTATACACTAATGCGTCAGGACTGGGATTAGGATGTGTGCTTATGCAAGGAGAGCAAGTAATTGCTTATGCCTCAAGACAGTTAAAGATACATGAGAAAAATTATCCAACTCATGATCTAGAGTTAGCGGCAGTAGTACATGCTGTCAAGATATGGAGACATTACCTACACGGGGAGAAATTTCAGATTAAGTCAGACCATAAAAGTCTTATTTATTTAATCAGAAGGAATTGAATATGAGACAAAGAAGATCGCTGGAACTATTGAAGGACTATGATTGTGATATCCAGTATCATCCGAGGAAAGCTAATGTAGTAGCAAATGCGTTGAGCAGAAAGGCAATGATAAAACCTCAGGAGAGGTTAGTACAACCGCAGCAATGTGCACTACCGGAATGGTATTCAATCACGGCAATGAGCAGTATGTGATAGATACAACGGATGGATTAGCCAACCAAAGGTTTATTCATCGATTTTTAAATATGTTCGCTGCATTGAAAATTATACCGGATATAATGGATGAAGTAAAGACAGCTATCAAATCAGATCCTTATCTGAGAACAGTACAAGAAGATATCGAGAAGGGTAGGACTAATCCTGAGTTCACCTTGGACGAAGAGAAAGTACTGAAATACAAAGGAAGAATATGTGTACCTGAAACAGTAAGTGTGGACATTAGACACCGACTGATGAAAGAAGCCCATACAACCATCTATTCGATACATCCTGGAAGTACAAAAATGTATCATGATTTAAAGAAACTGTATTGGTGGAGAGGAATGAAAGCAGATGTAGCTATGTTCGTGTCTCAATGCCTAAATTGTCAGAAAGTAAAAGCTGAACGACAACGACCCGCAGGACTGTTACAACCGTTACCAGAATCAGCATGGAAATGAGACTGCATCACTATGGACTTCGTCACGGGATTCCCACTGACTCCTCGAGTAGTTGACACAGTTTGGGTGATTGTAGCCCGTCTAACTAAAACAGCTCGTTTCATACCAATACGACCTCAGTATACACTGAAAAGGTTAGTAAAGCTGTATGTGGATAATATTGTTCGATTACACGGTAAACCAGAAAGTATTGTGTCCGACAGAGATCCACGATTTACTTTCAAGTTTTGGGAGGGATTGCAAAAGGCTATGGGAACAACATTGAAGTTTAGTACCGCGTTCCACCCACAGACAGACGGACAGTCAGAGCGTACAATCTAGATTCTAGAAGATATGCTACGAGCATGTGTAATTGATTTCAAGGGATCATGGGATGAAAGACTACCACTGATCGAGTTCGCTTATAACAATAGCTATCAGGCTACTATTCAGATGTCACCTTATGAAGCTCTGTATGGCAGAAAGTGTCGAACTCCTTTGTTTTGGAATGAAGTGGGAGAACGTAGTATTGTTGGACTGGAGTTTGTTGAAGAGACTTGTCGAGTGGTTGACATTATCAAGGAAAGAGTGAGAACAACTCAGACCCGTCAGAAGCAATATGCAGATACTCGACGCAGAGATCTTGAGTTCACTGTAGGTGATAAAGTATTCTTGAAGGTATCGCCTATGCGAGGGTTGAAAAGGTTCGGACAAAAAGGGAAACTAAGTCCAAGATATGTCGGGCCGTATGAGATCTTAGCTAAGCGTGGGAAAGTGGCTTATCAGTTAGCACTACCACCATCTATGTCAAATGTGCATGACGTATTTCATATTTCCCTATTGGAGAAGTATGTCAAGGATCCAACACAGGTGTTGACAGTAGATTTATCGAATTGACTGATGATTTGATGTAAGACCCGTGTCAATCTAACCCGGTCTTACCACCTTGAACCAGGTTTACCCATCATGGTCGAGTCAAATGGACCAAGGGCGTGAAGGAGATCGAGATCCCAGGTATCAAATCGACCCAAAAATACTTAAAATAGGGGAAGGGTCGCATACCCAGCTAAGCAGGGTCGGACCTCCCAAAACAGAAAGTCAGACCCTCAGTTTTGGAGGGAGGGTCGGACAGCTTAAGACCCTAGGGTCGACGGGATCATCGACCCTCCCATCGACCCTCGGATTCTGCCGAATATAAAAATTAGGAAATTTCTATATTTTTCGATTGGGATTCTTTCCAAATCTCAGAGGGACTTATTTAGGATGTTCCTACTCTATTTAAAGGAAGTCTCTAAGCCACTTTCACTCCTTTCACAACCCTAATTGAATTGAGAGAAAGAGAGGAGAAGGAAAAGAGGAAGAAGAGAGGCAAGGAAGAGAACCTAGCAAAAAGGAGAAGAGTTACAAAGAAAGATTCATCTTCTCAGATATGGATACTAATTCCATGAGTTTCTACAGACCTTAGGATAGTTATTG
>CM053265.1:34179935-34225872 GCA_028583415.1 Protea cynaroides
CCCTCCCCTTAAATTGAGTGTTTTAGGGTTGATTTGATACTTGGGATCATGATCTCCTTCACGCCCTTGGTCCATTTGACTCAACCATGATGGGTAAACCTGATTCAAGGTGATAAGACCGGGGTAGTTTGATATGGGTCTTACACTAGACCTCTAAAAAAATTCCATCTCCGATTCATACCCCCTGTCATCCGGGACAGTCATCCTATTGGAGTATGCTCAGAGAGTGCTGTTGCAGGGGAGTTGCAAGTCCTGGATAACACCCTTGTGGGTTTTTTTCTAGGCAAAAGACCTGCTTTCACTTTCGTTAAATCGATCCTTCTTAGGTAATGGAAACTGTCCAGATATGTGGAGATTCTACAACTAATTCAAGGAGGTTATCCTTTTCGATTTTCTGATATTGTGGATCGTGACTTCATTCTAGAATATGGAGTTTTCTATGTGGGAGGGCAGCCTATGTTCCTTATGCAATGGGAAAGGAGCTTGCACACTGGAGGTGTGCTTGGTCTCAAAAAGGTGCCGCTATGGGTGTCTCTACCTGGTTTACCTCTTCACTTGTGGGGGGAAGATTCGTTAAGTGTGATATGCTCAATTCTAGGAGTTCCTCTCTACACTAACAGCACCACCGCCTTGAAAAATCGATGGGTCTTTGCAAGGGTTTGTGTTGAATTCTCAAGTGAGTCTCCTTTGCTTGATTCTATCACTATTGAAGACGATGAGGGTAATAGTTTTCTCCAGCCGATTAAATATGTTTGGAGGCCCCCTCATTGCATAACTTGTGGATTTTTTGGTCATCCTGAAATGCCTGTATGTTGAAGTCTAGTACTGTGGAAAATCTGAAATCTTCAGAAGTGAAGCTCTCCGTAGACGAAGCTGGTCCTTCGGCCATTGTTGAAGATGAGGCTCTTGATATTGGTAGGATGCCTGGTGACCCTGTGGCTACTCCTCATGAGAGTCCTGAATCTTGTAATCAGTTGGATCAGGGATGGCTTCCATTTTGGGTCAAGAAGAAGAGATCCGGTGGGTTTCGTGGTAGATTGATCCAGACCAGCAATTTGACCAACCTGCCTCCTCCTCTGTGTGAGTGTCAGCCCAAAGCTCTCGTGTCGAACCCTGATAGGTCAAATTCTACTGCTTCTTTCATCCCAAAACCCTCCCAGTCCTTGACTTTCTATAATCTTGTAAATATTTTAAAATCTCCTTCCTCCCCTGATGCTGTCCTCTGCTCCCTTAACCAGTTCGAGTGTCTTACTACTGGTGATGTTCGGACTGTCCCCCCTGCCCCCTCTGTCCTCCCTGCCCCTCCTGTCTCGACCAACCTTCTTTCCTCTGCTGGGCATACTCCCTATCCCTCTCGATGCTCTTTATTATCCAAGTCTAAAGTTTCTAAAGGTCACTTCTCTTCCTCTCTCTCTTTCCAACTGATCACTCTCACAATCATCCCGTTATCCCCCTTGGCCATCCTGATGTCCTTGGTTCTTCCTCAAGACCTGTAGCCCCTCCGACGACCATTTCGGTCCCCCCCCCAGTCTTGTTGTTGGTCAGAAGAGGTCTGCTGTCCGCTGGGCCTCTTCAGGCTCCCATGTTCTATCCCCTTCACCTTTACCCGATGTTCAATCCACCCCTGCTTTTGTTGATAAATTATTGAGTTGCAAACCTGCCTGGGACGATGATGATCGAGGAAACAACCCTCTCCTGGTTGATGTTGCTTCGGAGTTGAATGGGGGCCAACTTGGAAATGAAAAAAATGAAGTTGATGGAATAACAAATGAAGATGAATGTCTTATGGTGAATGGAGATGAAGGTGATGATAGAGCTGATCTCTGTGATTTAAGGAAGGGAATCTCTCTAGGTTCTACCTGGGAGGAGAAAATGAATTTGGAAAACTCCTCTAGATGTTAAGTTTTATGATGAACATGATTTCATGGAATATTAGAGGGCTTAATAGTCCTGTTAAAAAGAATGCAGTAAAGAGGACTATTAAGAAATTCAAATCAGGGCTGTGTTGCTTATCAGAGCCGAAATTGACAAAATGTAAAATTAAATTCTCTCTATCTTCTATAATGTAGGGATGGGAGTATCTTTATAATGATGATGGATTGGATCCTCCTAGAATCATTGTGTGGTGGGATCCTTCTGTGTACAAAGTGGAAAAAATTCTAGCTGAGAATCAAGTGATCTTGCAAGGTGACTCTGGTAATTCTAACTCCCATCTTCTCTTAACTGCAGTATATGGATCTAATGATCCTATTAGCAGAGTTAGCTTGTGGCAAAGCCTTGTTACTTTTGGAAATTCGGTATCAATGCCTTGGGTTATATTTAGAGATTTCAATGTCATTAGAAGCAATGAAGAAAAGAGTGGTGGAAATGGGGTCAACTTGCAGCATACATCAGCTTTCAATGTTTTTATATTTGATTGTAACCTCTTTGATCTAAAATGGTCTGGGCATGCCTTCACATGGTCTAATAATCAAGTGGGAGCAAATAGAATTTGTTGTAAGCTTGATCGGGCTTTTGTTAACCATGAATGGATTGATCAATTCCAAAATTCAGAAGCTGTCTTCCTTGATCCCTACATTTCTGATCACAGTCCCATTCTATTGAAGATTCGAAAAGAGAAGAATTTTGGAGCCAAGCCCTTTAAGTTCATTAATGCTTGGGTGGACAAACCTGAATTTCTCCCTTTGATTGATAAGGCTTGGTCTGTGCCTATTAGGAATTATCTCTCTCCTTTGTCTGCAGTTGCAGCTTGATTGAAGAATGTCAAGAATGCTTTGAGAGAGTGGAATAAGAAGATTGTTGGAGTTTTCATGAAGCAGTCCATATTGCTGAAGAGGAGTTGGCAGCTATTCAATCTAGTATGTCTTCCAATCCTAATGATAGTAGCTTGGCCTATAAAGAAAAGGATGTTATATTATATCTAACAAGAGCTTTGGAAAGAGAAGAAAAATTCCTTAGGCAAAAATCAAGAATCAGTTGGTTTAACCTTGGGGACAAGAACAACAAATTTTTCCATCAAAGTATGAGATGTCGTCATTACAAGAATTCCTATGATACTATCATTGACTCCTAGGGTGTGAGAATAAAGGATCCTAGCCTTATTAAGAAGGAGGCCAAAAATTATTTTAGAAACCTATTCTCCTCCTGCAGGGTAGGTGCTTTTGCTGACTCAGAGTTTCAAAATTTGGTGGTGAACAGAGGTCTGTCTGATTCCCAGAAGGAAGTTATGCTGCAGCCGATTAAGGATGAGGAGATCAAAAAAACTGTCTTCTCCTTTGATGGTAACAAAGCTCCGGGTCTTGATGGATTCAATGCCACTTTCTTCAAGTATTCCTGGAGTACTATTGGGAAAGAGGTAACTTCTGCTATCAAATGGTTTTTCTCCAATCCTTACATGCCTAGGGATGTAAATAATACCTTCCTCTGCTTGATCCCTAAAACAGAGTGTCCACATACATTTTCTGATTTCGCTAACAGATTGTAGATGATCATCCAGCCTTTGGTGGCTTCTAATCAGTCTGCTTTTATCAAAGATAGATGCATAGCAGATAACATCATGTTGTGTCTTGAAATTGTGAGAGGATGGAAAGATCTTCTTGCCCCCTACTTCCATTCTAAAGGTTGATTTGCGCAAATCTTATGATACACTTGACAGAAATTACCTCCTATATGTTTTAAGGAAATTGGGATTTCCTGAGTTGGTGCTAAAATGGATAAGTGCTTGCATTCATACCCCTATATTTTTTGTTCTAGTGAATGGAATCCCAGCTGGGTATTTCAAGGGTCAGAGGGGTCTAAGGCCGGGTAATCCTTTCTCTTCATATCTCTTCACTTTGGCAATGGACCCTTATCTGGTTTGTTAGAAGATGCTTATAGGAGAAGAGTATTCTCTATCCCTCACAGATGCAAAGCCCTATCCGTTACTCATCTTTTATTTGTAGATGATCTTATGATCTTTGCAAAAACTGATCAAGTATCCATTTCTGGTGTTCTCCAGATTCTTCAACAATTCACGAAATTCTCAGGTCTAAGGATCAACATCAGGAAGTTTGCTATTCTTATTGGAGGTGTCCAGAAGATATCAAAAATGAGCTTATTGCTAAAAGTGGATTCGTAGAAGGAGCTTTCTCTATTTCTCATCTTGGAATCCCTCTGGTTACTTCCAGCCTTACTAGCAGAGAATGTGAGTCCATCTTAGAGAAGATCAAGAGCAAAATTGAGGGATGGAAATGCAGATTCCTTTCTTATGCAGGGCGGATTCAACTCATTTCTTCGGTGCTTCAAGGATGCTATTTCTATTGGGCTGGTTTATTTGGGATCCCCAAAAAGACGAGTAATGCAATTGAATCCCTTTTTGCAAATTTTTTATGGTCAGGTCCTGATCTGAAGAGGAAGATCCACTATGTTAGTTGGGCCAAGATTTGTCTCCCTAAAGAAGAAGGGGGGCTGGGAATAAGAAGAGTGCAAGACATGTGTAAAGCAGGAGTTATGAAGCAGTTATGGAATTTTATATCCAATAAAAAGACTCTATGGGTCCAATGGGCAAGGAAAAATTTTCTTAAGAAGGACTCAGTGTGGACAGTTAAGATATCAAAGAACTACTCTTGGTTTTGGAGAAGCCTTCTTAAGCATCGAGATTTATTGAACCCCAAAGTGGAGTACTATATGGGATCTGGTGATAGAACCTACTTCTGGCTAGATCCATGGATGGAAGGCGAAGCCTTATGGAATAAAGTTCCAAATGCCTCGAATTATGTGACTGAAGAAAATAAAATGGCTATGGTTAGTGACTACTGGGAAGGGACAAATTAGAAGGCTTGCCCTCATAATGATCTCCAGAGTTTCAGGAGAGTTTAGGATGATATGAATCAAATGCATTGGCATCCAACGAATACTTTGGATAGAATACATTGGATAAAGGAAAATGGTAATAGATTTGAATTCTCCATCAAGAAAGGATGGAAGGCAGTGAGGATGCATAGTCCTAAAGTAACATGGCATAGGGCCATATGGTTCCCCTCTAACACTCCGAAGAATTCCTTTGTTACTTGGTGTGCTTGTTTGGATGCTCTCCCCACTGTAGACCAGCTTCTGATTCGAAACATTTCTGCCCCTTCCATGTGCTGCTTATGTGGGAATGGTAATGATTGTACAAATCATCTTTTTTTTTTAATGCAATTACTCCAAGTTCATATGGAGAAAATGCATTTCCAAATGCAGGCAGAGATGTACAGGCCCTTCTACGTGTGTTATTGAAGCTGCTAAGGTAGCCTCCATTAAGACTAAGAGCAACAGTTTATGGAGCATTCCCAAAATTACCTTCAATGCCATGGTCTATCACATATGGAGTGAGCACAACACCAGAATTTTTTCCAGAGTTTCAAAATCAAAAGAAGTGGTGGCAAATGAGATCATGAGGGAGGTTGAAGAAAAAATTTCCTCTTTAAATTTCATAAAACCATCTAATCGATTAGAGATGTTCATTTGTACCAGTTGGAACATAGATGTTCACTAGGTGTTTCTAGGGTCCGAGTGTATCAGATTACAATTTGTATTTTATTCTCTGTTTTGTGGCACTTTTTGGAGGGTTAGTGCCCTTTCCTGCTACGCAGGTTGTTTATATGGTTCTCCTTTTCGGGTTTTAATAAAATTATCTACTTACCCAAAAAAAAAAACAAACAAGAAGAAGAATCAGAAAAAATTTACCACAAAAATAAAAAAATGTAGAACGGCGCGGGCACACTTCTGAAGTGCGCGGGCGCACTTCTCAATTGTGCTGGTGCACTTCCTCTTCTTCTTCTTTATTCTTCTTCTACTTCTTCTTACATCATGTCCTTTTATTCTTTTTCTTCTTCATTCTTTTTCTCCCGTCTTCTTTTTCCTTCTTCTTCTTCCTTCTTCTTCTTCATTCTTCTTCTTCATTCTTCTTCTCATTCATCTTCTAATTTTTTTTTATTCATTCATCTTCTGTTTTCCACCTTTCTATGAAACTATGGGTTACGATCATCTCATGTATTAGCATCTAAGTTTTGTCCTTCTAACAATCTGATTTGAAGACCCAACTCCTTCATAGAATTAAGCTACTCTCTAGCACAATCACATTTGGATTCTCCCTGCATCTAGAAGGTGTGGTTGAGATTGAGTGTTGGGTTTGCAAGTCAGATTGTCAAAATAATAAAATTTGGATGCCTAATAGCAGATGATCGAGAACCATGTTGTCATAAAATGGTGCAAACTGTGCCTGTGCTCTTTGAATGAAAAAAGAAAACGAAGAAGAATAATGAAGAAGGAGGAAAAAGAAGAATAAGAAGAAGAAGACGAAACATGCATAATGAAGAAGAAGAAAGAAGAAGAATAAAGAAGAAAGAGGAAGAGAAAGAAGAAAAATAATAAAGAAAAAAGATGAAGCAGAAGAAAAGGAAGAAAAAGAAGAAGAATGAAGAAGAAGAAGAAGAAGAAGAAGAAGAAGAAGAAGAAGAACGAAGAAGAAAAAGAAAGAAGAAGAATGAAGAAGAAGAAAAAGAAGTTGAAGATTGAAAAATGGAGAAGAAAAAAGAAGAAAAAGAAGAAGAATAAGTAGAAGAAGACGAATGAAGCAGTAGAAGATGAATGAAGAATAAGAAGAACATGAAGAGGAATGAAGAGAACAACGATAAAGAAGAAAGAAGAACATAGAGGAAGAAGAAGAAGAAAAATGAAGAAGAAAAATGTAGAAGAAGAATGAGGAATGGAGAAGAAGAATGAAGAATGAAGAAGAATAATGAAAAAAAGAATGAGAAAGAAGAACATAGAAGAAGGAGAATGATGAAGAAGAATGTTGAAGAAGCATGAAGAACAAAGAAAAAGAATGATGAAGAAAAAGAAGAAGATGAAGAAAGTAGCTGAAAGAAGAAGAATGAAAAAGAAAGAAGAAGAAAAAGAAGAAGAAGAACGAAAAAGAAAGAAGAATCAGAAGAAATTTACCACGAAAAAAAAAGATGTAGAAGGGCGTTGGCGCACTTCTAAAGTGCGTTAGCGCACTTCCTCTTCTTCTTCTTTATTCTTCTTCCACTTCTTCTTTCATCTTGTCCTTTTTTCTTTTTGTTCTTCATTCTTCTTCTTCCGTCTTCTTTTTCCTTCTTCTTCTTCATTGTTCTTGTTTCATCTTCTCATTCATCTTCTTATTTTTCTTCTACTTCATTCTTCTTCTATTTTCCACCTTTCTGTGACACTATGGATTACGATCATCTCATGTGTTAGCATCCAAGTTTTATTCTTCTGACAATCTGATTTGAAGACCCATCTCCTTCTTAGGATTAACCTACTCTCTAGCGCAATCGCATTTGGATTCCCTCTGCATCTAGAATGTGTGGTTGAGATTAAGTGTTGGGTTTGCAAGTCAGATTCTCAGAAGAATAAAATTTGGATGCCAAATTACCGATCATCGTGAACCATAATGTCATAAAATGGTGCAAACTGTGCCTGTGCACTTTGAATTACCAAAAGAAAACAAAGAAGAATAATGTAGAAGGAGGAAAAAGAAGAATAAGAGAAAGAGGATGAATCATGAAGAATAAAGAAGAAGAAAGAAGAAGAATGAAGAAGAAAGAGGAAGGGAAAGAAGAAAAATAATGAAGAAAAAAAAGATAAAGCAGAAGAAAACGAAGAAAAAGAAGAAAAATGAAGAAGAAGAAGAAGAAGAAGAAGAAGAAGAATAAGAATAAGAAGAAGAAGAAGAAGAAGAAGAAGAAGAAGAAGAAGAAGAAGAAGAAGAAGAACGAAGAAGAATAAGAAAGAAGAAGAATGAAGAAAAAGAAGATGAAGATTGAAAAATAGCGAAGAAAAAAGAAGAAAAAAAAGAAGAATAAATAGAAGAAGACGAATGAAGTAGAAGAAGAAAATGAAGTAGAAGAAGAGAATAAAGAAGAAGAAGATGAAGAAGAATGGAGAAAACGACGAGAAAGAAGAAAGAAGAACATAGAAGAACAAAAAAAAGAATGAAAAAGAAGAATGTAGAAGAAGAATGAGGAACAGAGAAGAAGAATGAAGAAGAATGAAGAAGAAAAAAGAAAAGAATGAGAAAGAAGAACATAGAAGAAGAAGAATAAAGAAGAAGAATGTAGAAGAAGCATAAAGAACAAAGAAAAAGAATGATGAAGAAATAGAAGAAGGCGAAGAAAGAAGTTGAAAGAAGCAGAATGAAAAAGAAAGAAGAAGAAAAAGTAGAAGAAGAACGAAAAAGAAAAAAAGAAGAATCAAAAGAAATTTACCAAAAAAAAAAGATTTAGAACAGCGCAGGCGTACTTTTGAAGTGCGCGGGCGCACTTCCTCTTCTTCTTCTTTATTCTTCTTCTTTATTCTTCTTCCACTTCTTCTTTCATCATGTTCTTTTTTCTTTTTTTTTTCTTCATTCTTTTTCTTTCGTTTTCTTCTTCTTCTTCTTCTTCTTTCTTCTGCTTTATTCTTCTTCTTCTTTCTTCTTCTCATTCATCTTCTTATTTTTCTTCTTCTTCATTCTTCTTCTATTTTCCACCTTTCTGTGAAACTATGGTTTTGATCATCTCATGTGTTAACATCCATGTTTTATTCTTCTGACAATCTGATTTGAAGACCCATCTCCTTCTCCTTCTTAGGATTAAGCTACTCTCTAGTGCAATCGCATTTGGATTCCCTCTGCATCTAGAAGGTGCGGTTGAGATTAAATGTTGGGTTTGCAACTCAGATTGTCAGAAGAATAAAATTTGGCTGCCTAATTGCAGATGATCGTGAACCATATTGTCATAAAATGGTGCAAAATGTTCCGATGCTCGTTGAATGAAAAAGAAAACGAAGACGAATAATATAGAAGGAGGAAAAAGAAGAATAAGAAGAAGAGGACGAAACATGAAGAATAAAGAAGAAGAAAGGGGAAGAATGAAGAAGGAAGAGGAAGAGAAAGAAGAAAAATAATGAAGAAAAAAGATGAAGCCGAAGAAAAGGAAGAGAAAGAAGAAGAATGAAGAAGAAGAAGAAGATGAACGAAGAAGAAAAAGAAAGAAGAAGAATGTAGAAGAAGAAAAAGAAGATGAAGATTGAAAAATGGAGAAGAAAAAAGAAGAAAAAGAAGAAGAATAAGTAGAAGAAGATGAATGAAGCAGATGAAGATGAATGAAGAAGAAGAAGATGAAGAGGAATGAAGAAAACAATGAGAAAGAAGAAAGAAGAACATAGAAGAAGAAGAAGAATGAAGAAGAAGATGAATGAAGAAGAAGAATGTATGTCAGAGACGCTGGCAGCGGACCAGCGCCAGCTCGGAGAGATCGCGGGCTACCACCTCCACCTCGGAGGAACCAGCAGCTAAATAGCTGTCGAGCGGACGCGGTTGTGGACCAAAACGAGGATCAAAGGGACGACCATGATCCAGAGGGAGGTCCTGCGGCCCCAGACAGTGGGTCGGTGCCGTTCAGTTTGGTATGATCGGAAGGTCATCTGGAACAGAGCCAACCAGAATACCGGTGAAGGAACGATTGGGAGGTAGACAGCATATCCAGTTCGTGTCTCTCCCATCCTTGTCCGAACAAGAAAAAAGGGGCAGAAGAAGGTGAAGGAAGTCCCAACCGGTGTCAAAAAGACAAAAATCCAGTCGGCGATCGTTGGTAGTCCCCAACCGAAGGACCGACCACGAACAGCTATGGGGCTGCACATTCCTGGGGATAATGGCGTCTATACCATTACAAAGGAGCCCGAGGCCGAGGGAACGACATTCCTCACAATCATAGGGGGACCGTCAGCCGGGAACACATCAGGAAGGTCGGCCAATGCTTACTCACGATTAGTGGCGAAAATGGAGTGGCCATCCAAAAATGCTCGGACTGGAGAAATCATCACATTCAGCGTTGAAGACCTCGTCAACGTGACGGTCCCCCACGAAGATGCCGTTGTCTTCAAGGCCGGGATCGAACACTGCGATGTCTCCAATTGCTTGGTAGACACAGGGAGCTCGGATGATATCATAATCTACCACGCGTATCTAAGGATGCAGATAGGAGACGACCAGCTCCAGCCGATCACCTTTGACTTTATTAGCTTTTTTGGGGACCCGGTCACAGTGAAAAGAGGCATTCAATTGCCAATGATACTCGGCCAAAAACCCAGGCAACAGAAGATTATGGTCGAATTTGTGGTGGTTGATCGGCCATCCGCACATAATGTAATCCTCGGCCGACCATCATTGAACAAGCTCAAGGCATGCATGTCCACCTATTACCCGGTGATGAAGTTCCCGACATAGAATGGCGTCGGAGAATGCCGAACAGATCAGGTGACATCCAGAAGAAGGTACGCCACCGAGCTGAAGAATAGTCAAAGAGCGCTGATAGCAGCACCAGTTAACATAGTGGATGTCCGGGACTTTGATCCACTGAGCAGGACAAAGCCCGTCGAGGAATTGGAGCAAATCCCTATGGCAGACGATCAGCCCGAAAAGATGTTCTAGGTTGGCTCCCTGCTACCTGAGGACCAGAGAGAAGAGCTGATAGAATTCCTGAGGCAATACCTAGACGTATTTTCCTGGTCGGCCTCTAAGATTCCAGGAATTCTTAGAGAGGTGATAGAACACCACTTGGCTGTCGACCCCCAGCACCAACCATTCAGACAGAAGAAGAGTAGCTTCGTACCTGCCCGACAGTCTGTGATAGACGAGGAAGACCAGAAGTTGCTAACGGTCGGCTTCATACGAAAGGTAGACTATCCGGACTGGCTGGCCAACGTGGTCATGGTGCCCAAAGCAAGCGGGAAGTGGAGGATCTGCATAGATTTCACAGACCTCAACAAGGCCTATCCAAAAGACAGCTATCCACTACCGCGCATCGACCAATTAATAGATGCCACAGTCGGGCACGAGCAGCTCAGTTTCCTTGATGCATACTCAGGGTAGAATCAGATCAAGATGAGGAAGGCAGATGAGGAGTGCACTTCCTTCGTCATCAACCAGGGGCTCTTCTACTACACAGTCATGCCTTTTGGCCTAAAGAACATGGGAGCCACCTACCAAAGGTTGGTGAACAAAGTGTTTAAAAACTAGATCGGCCGAAACATGGAAGTATCTGTCGACGACTTCTTAGTAAAGAGTCGGCAAGCCGATCATCACCTAGCCGACCTCGGCAAAGCATTCCAGGTCCTCCGCAACCACAACATGAAGTTGAACCCCACAAAGTGTGCCTTTGGAGTCGCATCTGAGAAATTCTTGGGTTTCATAGTCTCAGAGAGGGAATAAAAGCTAACCCCTCGAAGATCATGGCCATCATAAACATGGCTGCGCCGACCAGACCCAAGCAAGTATAGGAACTGAACGGTTGCATAGCAGAACTCGGCCACTTCGTGTCACAGTCGGCCGAACGATGCCTCCCTTCCTCAAGACTTTGAAAGGAGCTGGGAAGTTTGAATGGACTGCAAAGTGCTAGAAAGCCTTCGAGGATCTCAAGGTTTACTTGTCCTCATCACCCCTACTAGTAAAGCCCAATCCCAGAGACGAGTTACAAGTTTATCTCGGAGTCTTCAACCGCACGGTGAGTGCCGTGCTGCTGAGAGAAGAAGATTGGGTCCAACAATCGATATACTATGTGAGCAAGGTGCTGTTGGACGCAGAGACCAGGTACAAGCCCATTGAAAAATTGGCGCTCGCCCTAGTAACGGCAGCACGAAAGCTCCGAGCATACTTCCAGGTGAACGCTATCTCAGTGCTTACCAACACACCTCTAAAAAATGTGTTATCAAAGCCAGACATATCTGGCCGGCTAGTAAATTAGGCAGTGGAGCAAGGCAAGTTCGATATAAAGTACGTCCCCAGAACCACCATCAAAGCCCAGGCATTGGCAGACTTTGTTGTCGAGAGCACCCTGCCGGAGGGAGAAGTTGTAGAACCTCAGGTGGTAAGTGCCCTCGAACCAACCGAAGGCCCGTGGATACTGTAGGTAGATGGATCCTCCATGGATGGTCGAGCAGGTGCGGGAGTAATACTGACTAGTCCGGAAGGTTTCAAAATTTGATCAGCAGTGAGATTCGGATTCTGGGCGACAAACAACGAAGCCGAATATGAAGCTTTGTTGACCGGGCTCAAACTAGCAAAAAGCCTGGCTATTCGGAGCCTCATAGTTCAGGGTGACTCGCAGCTGGTCAATCGACAAGTAAAGGCCAACTATGAAGTCAAGCAACCAGAGATGCAGAAGTAGATGCATGACGACTGCATCTAGCTAGTACGCAAGTGCGACAAGTGCCAGTTCTATGCACCAGTCCCACATGCCCTTGTCGCACCTCTGCAACCGATCACAAGTCCTCTCCCTTTTGCCCTCTAGGGCATGGACATCATGGGGCCCTTCCCCAAGGCAACTTATCAGCGGAAGTATGTCATAGTGGCCATCGACTACTTCACAAAGTGGATTGAAGTTGAAGCTATTGCCAGAATTGATGTAGCCAAGGTAGGGCAATTCTTCAGGCACTCCGTCATGTACAGATTCGGTGTGCCCAGAATCCTTGTAAGGGACAATGGTACTCAGTTCGCCAGCGCAGCATTCGCAGAGTTCTGCGCAGAGTTTCGGATCGACCATCGGTTTGGGTCGGTCGGCCACCCGTAAACAAGCGGACATACTGAGGCGACAAATAAAACCATATTGTATGGTCTGAAGAAGATGGTGGCAGAACAAAAGGAGAAATGGGTCGACAAGTTTCCAAGTATAGTCTAGTCATATAGGACGACTAGTAGGACACCAATGGGAGAAACTCCCTTCATGCTTGCCTTCGGAACGGAGGCAGTCGTCCCAGTCGAAGTATTTAATCCCACTTTCCGGATACTAAACTTCAATGAGGACACCAACTCAGATGACCTCCGAACTAACTTGGACAATCTAGAGGATGTGCGAGAGTCGGCGGCATTCAGGATGGCTGCTTCCCAACAGTCAACCGCTTGGCATTACGATAAAATAGTCCGACCAAAGAAGTTCAAGGTCGGAGATCTTGTCCTCAGAAAAGCCACAGTCTTGGAGCCCACCAATGAAGGAAAGATGGCACTAAACTGAGAAGGTCCTTATCGCGTTCTCAGAACCGACCAACTAGGGTCATACAAGCTGGCCACCCTCGACGGTGAAGAAAACCGAGGACTTGGCACGCCACCAACCTTCGCAAGTACTACCAGTGAATGGTTATTAGTCTTATTGTTAAGTTTTTGTCCTGTCGGCAGACCTATCCAAGTCAATATGTTAGTTTTTAATTTTTTAAGTTCCCTGGTCTAGTTGTACACAGGACCTCCTAGGGGCACCCGCTTAATTTATTTTAATTCAAGAAGTACTTTCATCCAGAACACAGCTAGCAGTACTTGACATAGCCATTCCTTTTGGTACAGCCGACCTACCCGCACCCTCAAGCAGGCCTGAGTAGCATGTTGGCCTTCTATGACTCTACCTACTCATACCATCAAGCAGGCATGAGTAGCACGCAGACGATCATCCGATCTGCCTACCCATATCCACAAGCAGGTAAGGTGCCTATCTATGCCCACAAGCAGGCAAGGGTAGCACGCAGATCAAACTTGACACTGCTTGTTTATGCCCACATGCCGGTATGACCAGCATGCAGTTGTTTGACAGTTCTGCCTACCCCTGCCCACAACCAAGCAACGGTAGCCTGCAGACCACGCTTTACACCGCCTACTCACACTCCCAAGAAGGTATGAGTACCATGCGGTTGCTCGAGCATAACCTCAAGCAGAACTGATAGGAGCGCAGTACTTATACCCTACCCGCGCTCGGCTACTCAAAGGACCATCCCTAGTTTCCAATGCCTTAGCCATTTCAGTAAAGACATAAATGTTCTCGGCATGCCCAACTGTCAAGCCGACAACACTTCCGGGGTAGGGACAATACAACAACAAAGGAACAAAGTTCGAGCAGTGGAAAATAATACAACACAAAAAGAATGAGAAAAAGTGAGTTTTATTTATAAAAACCCCCAAGGGGCAATAGTACAAAGCCCACGGAGGGGTGTAACAATTACAAACAAAAAAAAATCTATAAGGCAGCCCCCGCGGGCAAAAGACCACTCAAGCAGGCCTGTCCTGGGCAGCGGGATCAGTGGGGACGTCGCTCGCCATCTGCACATCCGGAAGCTCGACGATCGATGTCTGGGAGACTTTGTAAGGAGGTAAGTCATCCTCCTGCACGTCCTTGGCCTCCATACGCACGGTCGGATCCACCAATTCTTCTTCGGCCAAGATCGAAAAGTTCAACCAGTTGAAGGCAGCACCCTTCTCAAGGAGCTATTCATTCAAGTAAGCAGCTCCCTTTTGGAAGAACCCACTAGCAGCCTCTTCCAAGTCGTTTGCGTACTACGAAGATGACCGGTAGTCAGCCACTGCTGTCACACCCCAATTCCACACTGTTCAGAATGGTGTGATGAACCGCCAAATAACCAACGGTTCAACCAGGATCTCTAATAGGCTATCCCCGCGTTATCCAAACTTTACACGCATCCACAATCATAATCAGAGTAATACACAATAGCGAAAAATTTATAAATAATATGAACTGAGAACTAGAATGATACCCATAAATAATATCAAATTATTCTGTGTTTAACTAAGACATAAATATTTAAATACCAAATACATGTCTTATAAATCCAATGAAGAAACCTACAAAAATCTCTAATCGAATACACACGAGTTGCACTTGCAAGAGGAGTCGTGTGTATCGTCTTCAGCTCCAACTTCCATAGCTGCTACAGTTCCATACGCGGACAGGTTCATATAATCTTCAACCGTATAACCTGCATCATCAACTAAAAAAAATATTCGACGTCGAGGGGTGAGCACACAACACGGCTCAGTGAGTAGCCAAAACAATGCAACAATACATATGCATGCAAAAAGTTAATTCATATCTTTGGTCTTGGTTTATAGTTTGCAAAGTACAATAGAAAGGTTGGGTGATCAAAGGTTAACGGTTATTGATACCGCCTCTATACACAGGGTGTGGAAGCCCGCCCGAAGGTTAACGGTTATCGTCGTCCCCATCCACCCTACCAGAACATTATACAACAAAGGTTAACGGTTATTGCTATATATTGCTATACCAACACGTAAGCCCCTGTTAGCGAGGGCTTGCAAACTGGGCTCTCTACTAACCAATCCTAATGCCAAACAGTGTATCCAAGGCCTCACCCCAGCATCCCTCAGAACATCCATAGAGATAGAGCTAAGGCCCCCCGGTAGAGTCAGAGACTACAAGGACCGAGACTACCTCCCCTGATACTCTACGACATAATAGTTCTGCTAAGGTAATGGCGATACGACGATGCCAATGCACAAGACTTGAGTTAGAGATAGAGCTAAAGTGCTGAGACCCGCCAAAGGTTAACGTTTATTGACGTTCTCATCACACCTCCCCTGATACTCGCTCGCATCAAGCACATCAACCACACACATACAAGCACATGCCTATTCCTATCATCATCATCATCATCATGTCATAAACATTAAAGTAAATATGCATGAACAAGTAATTGAAATATTGGATGGCATGTTGTATGCACATTACAAACATATTCACATAGAATCAAACATGGCATAGGACTCAAGAAATAGAAAACAGTTTATTATTAAACAATTTAGTTTGGGATTAAGGTTCCTCACCTTGACTTGCTAAAAGATATTTTTCCAAGCTTTAGAATCACCTTTATAATGTTATTATATTGCTAACAAACCTAACAAAGTCGATAGAATTTAATTAGAATTAATTCAGAATTTAAAAACCATTCTGTCAACTGAGGGTCGATGCTAGGGTCGACGGGTCTATCGACCCTCCCTCCATTCTGAACTTCCCGAATGCTGAGGGTCGATGGTCAGAAACACCTTGGGTCGGATGGTCTATCGACCCTCGGTGCGACCCTTGGTGCACTCTGGTCCAATTTCCACTTTTAATCCATTCTTCGTGTTTGGGGTCCTATGGCTTGCTTCCTACATTCATTCAACAGTCATTCCATGGTCTAGAACCATGTATAAACCGTCTAAATAGTTTTCGTGCATCCTCCTATGGTTTTCCATGAAAGCCTAACCATGAATGGATGGTTTGGGTTTCTCCGAAATCCTACACTCAACCATATCTAACCTAAGGTCTGTAGAAACTCATGGAATTAGTATCCATACCTGAGACGATTACTTTTCTCTGCAATTTCTTCCCCTTTTTGCTAAGCCTTCTTCCTAGCTTTCTTTCTTCCTCTTTGCCTTCTTCTCTCTTTCTCTCAATTCAATTAGGGTTGTGAAAGGAGTGAAAGTGGCTTAGGAACGTCCTTTAAATAGGCTAGGAATGTCCTATAATAATCCCATTGAGATTTGGAAAGAATCCCAATTGAAAATTAGGAAATTTCTTAATTTTAGTTTTCGTCAGAAACCGAGGGTCGATGGGATGGTCGATGATCCCGTCGACCCTAGGGCCTTTAGCTGTCCGACCCTCCCTTCAAAACTGAGGGTCTAACTTTCTGTTTTCGGAGGTCCGACCCTGCTTCACTGGGTATGCGACCCTCCCCTAGAATTAAGTATTTTTGGGTCGATTTCGTACCTGGGATCTCGATCTCCTTCATGCCCTTGGTCCATTTGACTCGACCATGACGGGTAAACCTGGTTTAAGATCGTAAGACCGGGTTAAATTGACACGGGTCTTACAACTCCCCCCAACTTATAAAAATTTCGTCCTCGAAATTGTAAGTACCTTCCGAATCAAATAAGTCAGGGTATTGCTTTCTCAGAGCGTTTTCTTCTTCCCATGTAATCTCTTCCATGTCTCTACTTTTCCATGTGACCTTAACATAGTAGATATCTCTGTTGCGTAGACGTTGAACCTTTTGACTAGTGATTTCCGTTGGTATTACTTCAAATGTCAAATCATCAGTCAGTTTTGAAAAATCTACTGTGTCCGAACCTCTTCAATCCTCGCATAGGCGATACTTTCAAAAATACTTTCTCGCCTACGGCAAACTCTAGATCTCTTCGTCGAGTATCTGCGTATTGCTTCTGACGGTTCTGAGCTACTCTTACTCTTTCCTTGATGATGTCGACCACTCGACAAGTCTCTTCAACAAATTCTGGTCCAACAATACTACGTTCTCCAACTTCATTCTAAAACAAGGGAGTTCGACACTTCCTACCATACAGTGCTTCATAAGGTGACATCTGTATAGTAGCCCGATAGCTGTTATTGTAAGCGAACTCGATCAATGGTAACTTTTCGTCCCATGATCCCTTGAAATCTGAACTTTAATGTTGTACCCATAGCCTTTTGCAGTCCTTCCCAAAATTTGGAAGTAAATCGTGGGTCTCTATCGGACACAATGCTTTCTGGAACACCATGTAACCGAACAATATTATCCACATACAGCTTTGCTAACCTTTTGAGTGTATATTGGGGTCGTATCGGTATGAAGCGAACTGTTTTAGTCAGACGGTCTACAATCACCCAAACTGCGTCAACTACTCGAGGAGTCAATGGTAGTCCTGTGACGAAGTCCATAGTGATGCAGTCCCATTTCCATGCTGGTTCTGGTAATGGCTGTAACATCATGATACATTTTTATACTTCAAGGATGTACCGAGTAGATGGTGGTATGGGCTTCTTTCATGAGTCGGTGTCTAATGTCCACATTTTCTGTTTCGGGTACACATATTCTTCCTTTGTATTTCAGTACCTTCTCGTCATCCAAGGTGAACTCAGGGTTAGTCCTACCTTTCTCAATATCTTCTTGTACCGTTTCTCAGATAAGGATCTTCTTTGATAGCTGTCTTCACTTCATCCACTATATCCGGTATAATCTTCAATGCCGCGAACATATTTGAAAACCGATGAATGAATCCTTGGTTGGTTGGTCCATCCGGTGTATCGATCACATACTGCTCGTTACCGTGGTTGAATACCATCCCGGTAGTACACATTGCTGTAGTTGTGCTAGTTTCTCCTTGAGATTTTATCATTGCTTTTCTACTCAATGCGTCTGCTACTACGTTCGCTTTTCCCGGATGATACTGGATATCACAATCATAGTCTTTCAATAGTTTCAGCCATCTTCTTTGTCTCATATTTAACTCCTTCTGATTAAATAGATACGTAAGGCTTTTATGGTCCGACTTATTCTGAAATTTTTCTCCGTATAGGTAGTGTCTCCATATCTTGACAGCATGTACTACTGCCACTAACTCCAAATCATGAGTAGGGTAATTCTTCTCATGTACCTTCAACTGTCTCGATGCATATGCAACTACTTGTTCTCTTTGCATAAGCACACATCCTAATCCCAATCTCGATGCATCAGTGTATAAGGTAAAGGTCTGTCCTAGAACGGGAATGGTTAAAATTGGAGCGGATATCAATCTGGTCTTCAGTGTTTGAAAGCTCTTTTCACACTTATCCGTCCATACAAACTTTTCTCCTTTCTTGGTCAAACTGGTAAGAGGTACGGCAATCCGAGAATAGTCTTCTACGAATCTCCGATAATATCCAGCTAGACCCGGGGAAACTTCTAATTTTTGAGACGCTCTTTGGTGCTTCCCACTTCACAATAGCTTCGATCTTACTAGGGTCCACTTTGATTCCTTCTGCGGATACTACATGGCCTAGAAAGGCGACTTCACTTAGCCAAAACTCACA
Source organism: Protea cynaroides (assembly GCA_028583415.1). NCBI lineage: Eukaryota > Viridiplantae > Streptophyta > Magnoliopsida > Proteales > Proteaceae > Protea > Protea cynaroides. Next base: position 34,198,580 of record CM053265.1, read on the forward strand.
CTTCAAAAATTTGGCGTATAACTTCTCTTTCCTTAAACGCTGTAGGGCTGCGTTTAGGTTCTTGACATGAGTTTCCTTGTCCTTGGAATATACCAATATGTCATCAATAAATACTATGACCGACGTATCCAACATGTCGTGGAAGACCCGGTTCATAAGTTCCATGAATGTTGCCGGTGCGTTAGTCAGTCCGAAGGACATCACTAAGAACTCATAATGTCCGTATCTTGTCTTGAAGGCTGTCTTCGGAATGTCCCCTTCTTTAATCTTCAGTTGATGATAGCCTGATCGAAGATCGATCTTTGAAAATACCTTCGCTCCTTGTAACTGATCGAACAAGTCATCGATCCTGGGTAGTGGGTATCGATTCTTGATGGTCAATTTATTTAATTCTCGATAGTCGATACATAATCGAACACTTCCATCCTTTTTCTTTACGAACAACACCGGTGCTCCCCATGGAGATATACTGGGTTTAATATAACCCTTATCCAGTAGTTTTTGTAATTGCACTTTTAATTCCTTCAGTTCCATAGGAGCCATTCTATAAGGTGCTTTTGACACTGGTACGGCTCCGGGTAGCAGGTCTATTACAAACTCCGTGGCTCGATCGGGTGGTAGTCCGGGTTATTCCTCTGGAAATACATCAGGAAAATCCCGCACGACATCAATATCTTCCATTCGTGGCACGTCCTTAGTTAGGTCGACCACTGATACTAGATATCCGACCGCTCCTTTCTCAAGGCACCTCTTAGCCTTTGATGCTGAGAGTATGAGCTTACGTCTCCTAGGAAGTTTGGTTCCCGAGAAACTGAATTCTGCTCCTTCTTTGTCCTTGAACGTTAGCTTTTTCTCGGCGCATAACAGATTTGCGGAGTGCCGAGCTAACCAATCCATTCCTAAGATGACGTCAAAGTCTGCCATCTCAAGTTGTATTAAGGTTGCATCCAAGGTCTGCTCTCCGATGAGAACTGGACATGGTCCATAACATTTCTCTAATTCCACTTCTAATCCCATCGGTGACCGTACAAGTAATTTGTAGTCTAATGTTTTGATGGGCAGATTGGTCTTCTTTCCAAACGACACAGCTATAAATGAATGAGTAGCTCCTGAATCAAAGAGTACTCTGGCGGGTACGCCATTGATAGGTACGATACCTGTGATTCGTTTTTACTTAGTCTACATACTCAATCAGTGTGATTATAATCTTAAAGTTTCGGTCATACTGTGACCACATCGGGTGATGCGGATGCATCCTCTGATGTAACAGCATATACCCGTCCTTTATGTAACTGCTTCTTGGGTTTTGGGCACTCTTTTGCCATATGCCCTGGTTGGTTGCAGTTATAACACATCGGGCCTTCAACATTTGGCTTTGGCTGTGATTGAGCTGCGGGGATAGTCTTGGTTGCAGCATTAAAATTCTGAGGACGGAAAGGTTTATACGTCCTGTTATTGCTTCCATTATAAAAATTCCCAGCTGGCCTTTTCATGCCTTTGTTTTGAGTGAAATAACTCTCTTTCTGCCTCGATTCAATCACTCGAGCAATCTGAACAGCTTCATTGTATATGTTCTTCTCTAATCCCAAAACATGTTCTCTTACTTCCTCTAAGTCCCGCGACGAATCTACGGGTTTTTGTGTCTTCTTCTTGCATACTTAGTGGTGCGAAGAAAAACAGCTCTTCATAACGCTGTTGGTACGCATCCACCGACATCTGTCCCTGATAAAGACTCAGGGAACTCCTTTTCCATCGAATCTCTGAAACTTCGTCGAAAATATTTCTCAAAGAAAGCTTCTTTATATATAGCCCAAGTCAGTGGGGCGTGCTTAGTCAATAGATAGGCCCTGGTCGATTTCCACCAATGATGTGCGTCGCCTTTGAGCATGAAGGTGGCACACAATACTTTCTCCTCTTCAGTAATAGTCATCATAAGAAAATTTCTTTCCATCTCGTCTATCCAGTGTGCTGGCCACAGTGGATCAGACGGCTTGCCATTGAATTCTCTGGGTTTCATTTTCAAAAACCTCTCTACTAGTCGGGAGTATTCCAGTTGATTTTGGTATACCCCAAACATAGGGGGTGGATACTGATAGTTCCCTTGGGCTGCTTCTGGGACTTGCACTGGAATTGGTGCAGCCGGTTGTGGAGGTGTCTGTTGAGCTGGGTGGTTACCCACCGGTGCTGCACTAGCTTGCCCAGTGTGCATGGCTGCAGCCTGAGTGGCTTGAAACATAACTCCCATCGCAACCTGCATTTGAGTTTGTGCATGTTGCATTTGTTGTAGCTGTTGAGCCAGATTCATCACCACTGTTGTTAGCTCAGGTAGTGGTGGTGGCAAATTCGTAGGGTTTGCCGGCTCGGGATTACCCTGTGCGTAATTGTTCTCTTGACTAGTCTCATCTGCCGGTGGTGGTGGTGGGACTGTGTTTCGGGTCTGTCGGGTAACTCTACGGCCAGACATATTTACTTTTGAGGTGGGTGGTGCCTGAAAATCATCAAAATCAGTGAGAAATCATTTATACATCATGTAGGCACGCTAACCGATATAAAATTTGAATCCTCAATTCATTCTGAAAAAAAATAATGTCTTTTCTATGTACGGTCGATAGTGAGGGTCGATGGTGTATCCGACCCTGGGTATCCGACCCTGGGAATGTCCTGTTCTTCCCGAGTGCTGAGGGTCGATGCGAGGGTCGATGGGTGTCCGACCCTCAGTCCGACCCTTGAATTTCTGTCAGATTCCCGAGAGCCGAGGGTCGATTGGAGGGTCGATCCGAGGGTCGATGGTGTCAGTCGATTTGTCCGACCCTCAGACCAAAAATCAGATTTTTAAGATCCGATTCTGGATCAATTCTCACTATTCTTCCTCCGTTTTGACTCGTCTCTACTCTCCGAGTTGCTACAGTGTTACTTCACTATTGTGGATCGTTCTTACTCTGAGTTTCGACGTCCACATCACTTCTACAGGTATAATTTCCCAACTTCCCCTGGTTTTAGGTTTTTATTCTTGGGTTTTTACTCATTTAGCTCGTCTTTTCCAAATTAAACTTTTTCCAACCGTAAAAATTCGATTTTTATTGGGGGCTTTTGTTATTGGGGTCTCGAGGAACGAAAGCCCTCAAAAATTTTTCAGTTTCATCGGTTGGTTATCGAGAAACTTAAATTTTTCTCTTTTGCCCTAATTTCTCGAAATTTTTAGTTTTCCTTCAATTTCTTCCAATTGGACATCGTCACTTAGAATTTCCTTCTGCATGCGGGTTGTAGGATATGTCTAAACCTTCGTAAATCCTTATGCCCACTTGAATGGCAAGAAATGGGGCTTTATGGTCGACTTACGTCGTTATTTACTCAAATTTTGGATTTTTATCCTACTAACTCCTTAATTCTTTTCTCTTTCTTATTTTGCAGATACTATGGCCCGTACCAAAGTGCCAAGACTGTGTGATCCACTTCGCTTCCGTTCGAATGAAGCTGAGGCACAGTATGCTGACTATGCCCGTAAGAAAGTGGAAGGGGGTCGCATGGTGAACTTGGCTGAGCTAGCCTTGTTCAATGTAGAGGGAGCATTCGGTGACATGGGGTGGCTCCCTGTCATCACATACGACACGTGCACATGTCCAGACTTGGTGCGCCAGTTCTATTGTAATCTCCAGGTGGTGGGGGATTACAATGATGTCGAGCGCGGTCAGGAGTTGCGCATCACTAGCTACGTCAAAGGGGTGCACATCTCCTTTGATTATCGGCAGCTGGCCGATCTGTTGGGCATTGCCTATAATGGCCCTATGGTGTACTATGCGCCGGGAGAGCCACAGTTTGTTGAGATGGAGATGAGAGCTGAGATCGACAATCAGTTGCTCTGTCCTGATAGATGGCAGATGAGAGCTTGCTACTTGCGTCCATCTCCACGAGTCTTCTACAAGATTATCCAGCATAATCTGATTCCGCAGAGTGGGCACTATGAGAGGGTGTCTCGACTGACCCGAGTTCTTGATTTACAGTATATGCACTCGACGGCCGGTCCGCCTTCCTTACATCATCATGCGGACGATGATCGGTGCCACATTGTCCGATCATAGGGGTAATCTACCCTATGGACGCATGATTACAAGTGCTACCGACCCGTTTGGGGGTGGATCTGGTTGATGAGAAGATCCAGGAGAAGACCTTCTCGTCGCCTCTTGATTGGGAGGCTATCTGCAAGATGGGGCTCCGAGAGGCGGAGGTTAGTGATGAGGAGAGGAACGCGATGGTGCGCCCTCACACTCGGGTTGAGATGGCTGATGCTGAGGCTACTGCTAGGGCTCATGGGGATCCGGTCGACGATGATCGCTTATATATGGATGTCGATGCGATACCACCGCCATCACCTACGCATGCGGATTGGGCTGGTACTTCTGCTGCGGCGGCTTCGGTACCCGAGACCAGTCCTTTTCATGATGCTGGTCCTATACGCCCATCTTCTGATATGATGGAGATGTTGCGCGAGATCAGAGAGACTCAACGCAGATCGGACCTGAGGATGGAGGATTTGCTAGATGCTCAGCGTATGAGAGTGGATGAGTTGTTGGCTGCTCAGCACACATCTGACGCGTGGATAGGTGAGCTCATGGAGATCCAAGGGCGGCGCGACCGACAGAGAGTAACCGATCTCACAGCTAGTCTACAGACGACCCAGACTCAGATAGCCTGGTTGACTAGAGTCTATGCTGAGGACTACGACAGAGATCGTGAGGCACCGCCTCCTCCTTCGCCTCCAGCTTCTTGATTGTACTTTACTTTTTCTTGTACTACAGAGTAACTGTCCGGGTTGTGGACTGTACTTTGCTTTAGCGATGTATATATGTTTTGTTTTCTTACTCATTGTATGTAACTGGTTCTCCCTTTAATAGATGCATTATTCTCTTTTTAATTCGGTTTCAATCATCACTTGTGCTTATAGTGTGTTTGATTTAAAGCTTTTAATTTATCCTATCTCAGTTCATAATGGTCTTGAATGTGTGTCAGTTCGGCGGGCAAGGCCTGAGACGCTCTGATACCAAGTTGTCACACCCCAATTCCATACTGTTCAGAATGGTGTGATGAACCGCCAAATAACCAATAGTTCAACCAGGATCTCTAATAGGCTATCCCCGCGTTATCCAAACTTTACACGCATCCACAATCATAATCAGAGTAACACACAATAGCGAAAAATTTATAAATAATATGAACTGAGAACTAGAATGATACCCATAAATAATATCAAATTATTCTGTGTTTAACTAAGACATAAATATTTAAATACCAAATACATGTCTTATAAATCCAATGAAGAAACCTACAAAAATATATAATCGAATACACACGAGTTGCACTCGCAAGAGGAGTCGTGTGTATCGTCTTCAGCTCCAACTTCCATAGCCGCTACGGTTCCATACGCGGACAGGTTCATATAATCTTCAACCGTATAACCTGCATCATCAACTAAAAAAAATATTCGACGTCGATGGATGAGCACACAACACGGCTTAGTGAGTAGCCAAAACAATGCAACAATACATATGCATGCAAAAAGTCAATTCATATCTTTGGTCTTGGTTTATAGTTTACAATATGAAATAGAAAGGTTGGTGATCAAAGGTTAACGGTTATTGATACCGCCTCTATACACAGGGTGTGGAAGCCCGCCCGAAGGTTAACGGTTATCGTCGTCCCCATCCACCCTACCAGAACATTATACAACAAAGGTTAACGGTTATTGCTATATAATGCTATACCAACACGTAAGCCCCTGTTAGCGAGGGCTTGCAAATTGGGCTCGCTACTAACCAATCCTAATGCCAAACAGTGTATCCAAGGCCTCACCCCAGCATCCCTCAGAACATCCATAAAGATAGAGCTAAGGCCCCCCGGTAGAGTCAGAGACTACAAGGACCGAGACCACCTCCCCTGATACTCTACGACATAATAGTTCTGCTAAGGTAATGGCGATACGACGATGCCAATGCACAAGACTTGAGTTAGAGATAGAGCTAAAGTGCTGAGACCCGCCAAAGGTTAACGTTTAATGACGTTCTCATCACACCTCCCCTGATACTCGCTGGCATCAAGCACATCAACCACACACATACAAGCACATGCCTATTCCTATCATCATCATCATCATCATGTTATAAACATTAAAGTAAATATGCATGAACAAGTAATAGAAATATTGGATGGCATGCTGTATGCACATTACAAACATATTCGCATAGAATCAAACATGGCATAGGACTCAAGGAATAGAAAACAGTTTCTTATTAACCAATTTAGTTTGGGGTTAAGGTTCCTCACCTTGGCTTGCTAAAAGATATTTTTCCAAGCTTTAGAATCACCTTTTTAATGTTATTATATTGCTAGCAAACCTAACAAAGTCGATAGAATTTAATTAGAATTAATTCAGAATTTAAAAACCATTCTGTCAATTGAGGGTCGATGCTAGGGTCGATGCTAGGGTCGACGGGTCTATCGACCCTCCCTCCATTCTGAACTTCCCGAATGCTGAGGGTCGATGGCCAGAAACACCTAGGGTCAGATGGTCTATCGACCCTCGGTGCGACCCTTGGTGCACTCTGGTCCAATTTCCACTTTTAATCCATTCTTCGTGTTTGGGGTCCTATGGCTTGCTTTCTACATTCATTCAACAGTCATTCCATGGTCTAGAACCATGTATAAACCATCTAAATAGTTTTCGTGCATCCTCCTATGGTTTTCCATGAAAGCCTAACCATGAATGGATGGTTTGGGTTTCTCCGAAATCCTACACTCAACCATATCTAACCTAAGGTCTGTAGAAACTCATGGAATTAGTATCCATACCTGAGAAGATTACTTTTCTCTGCAATTTCTTCCCCTTTTTGCTAAGCCTTCTTCCTAGCTTTCTTTCTTCCTCTTTGCCTTCTTCTCTCTTTCTCTCAATTCAACTAGGGTTGTGAAAGGAGTGAAAGTGGCTTAGGAACGTCCTTTAAATAGGCTAGGAATGTACTATAATAATCCCATTGAGATTTGGAAAGAATCCCAACCGAAAATTAGGAAATTTCCTAATTTCAGTTTTCATCAGAAACCGAGGGTCGATGGGAGGGTCGATGATCCCGTCGACCCTAGGGTCTTAAGCTGTCCGACCCTCCCTTCAAAACTGAGGGTCTGACTTTCTGTTTTGGGAGGTCCGACCCTGCTTCACTGGGTGTGCGACCCTCCCCTAGAATTAAGTGTTTTTGGGTCTATTTCGTACCTGGGATCTCGATCTCCTTCATGCCCTTGGTCCATTTGACTCGACCATGACGGGTAAACCTGGTTTAAGATGGTAAGACCAGGTTAAATTGACACGGGTCTTACAACTGCCTGGTCCCGGATCTCGGCCTGAAGCTCCTCCGCCCTGGCTAATGCCTCCTTGGCCTTCTTGGCATCATCCTTAGCCGTCCGTCTGGCATCCTCAGTCGCCTGCAGTTTCTCCTCTGCCTGATGGACCCTCTTGTGCTCCTCCGTAAGGGCATCCTCAGCCTTGTCCAGTGAAGTCTGGATATTGGTCTTCTCTAAAACGAGGCCTTTGTCCTCGGAGGTCTTGTCCTTCAACTTGTCCTCGACGGCCATCAGAGCCTCCCTCAAAGAAGACTCCAATTCCTCCTTCTCATCCATGTCAACCGCCAAGCCCGCAGCTTTCTGGCTGAGGTCGGCCACGAGGTTGCTACCCTGCATACCAGAAGGATGGAATAGTTAGTTAACAGTCAAGCATAAAAAAAAAATAAAGTATAATCAGAAGAAAAAATGTTAACCATCATACCTGGGTGACGGGAAGGAAGGTCCTCTTCAACAGATTGGACATCTCTAAGGAGGAAGAGAGCACGATGTCCTCCGGGAGGCGATTCTCCGTCAGCATGATCCTCGCCACCCTCGCGCTTTTAAACACCGAGTCATTGTCCTTCAGCCCAAGCTGTGGAACGAAGGTCGCCGCCTCCGCCTTCTTCTCGGAGTCACCCTTCCATAAGGGAACAGCCCCCCTTGCACCTTGGGATCGGTGGTCAGGGTCAGATCGACCACTTTCGTCGCCCGGAGGGGTTGGACCTCCTTCGTCGCAGCCCCCTTCTTGTCTTTGTCAGGCCGACCAACCCGTACTATCGGCCTGGACTTGTAAATGTCGGCCGGCAACTCTTGGGCCGACTGAATTTTCTTCTTGGGCGGACCCTCAATCATGGGCCTCTTGCCCTTGGGGTCCTCCGCTGTTACACGTGCCTTTGGAGGGGCCATGCTTGTTTGATCGTCTATCCGATCAATCGCCCTACCGGCATCGGCAGCCCACTTCCGTAGGATCCGAGCGACCAGTTGGTCATTGGAGAAGTTCACTGCGACAAAATAGAAAAGCAAACAGTCAGTCACTATAATAAAATGGACGATCGGAGTTCAACAGTTAGAATCAAAACTCACCTAGTAGGCTGTGCTCGGCCAACTTCACGGGATTCGCCAGGTTGACATACCAGACTGTCTGGCCCTCCAGCACCTTGCATTGGGCCCCTCTCTCCTCTGTGGTCAGGAAAGGGACCTTGTTGAACCCTATCACGTCAACCACCAGCCACACGTTGGACAAGGGCAGAGCAGGGCCACCCGTCGGGGGACCACAAAGAAGAATTTCTCTTTCCACTGGTGGATGGAAGAGGGCTTCTGAGATATCAGCGGGAGCTTTTTCACACTCCTCTGACTGAAGTAGTATCACCCACTCATGGAGCGGGTCTCGATCAGACTAGAAAACTAGAAGAGAAACCGGAACAAGTTCACGGTCGTAGTTTCTCCTATGCGGACGACGAACATGATGAAGACGTAAATACACCGCCATCCGTTCGGAGTCAGCCAAAACGGGCGATGCGATACATCTTCAAAATGTTGACTACGAGGGGGTGAATGGGAAAACAGAGGCCAGAATTTAGGGCGTGCTCATACCTACAAACCTCCAAAACGTTCAGGCTGTAGGCCCTCTCCTCAAGGGATGGGAGTCGGACCAAGACATCGGTCATCGGCTCCTCCAACTGGTAGGCTTTGCGGATTTGGGACAAAGCCGTCTCGAAGACGACCTTGCTCGGCACCCTCCATGCAGAGAGTTTGTCGAAGGAGGAATGATTGGACCACCAATCTTCTGGCGAGGAGCCCGTCGAGCAGAAGTGCCAGCTGGGCGACTACGCTCGACGGCGTCAGAGGATCTCTGCTCAAGTTCTTCTTCAGATGCCGGATTGGAAGCCGAAGGGATGACTTTCGAAGATTTTTGAGCAATGGCCCTTCCACCAGAGTCCGCCCACTCGGTGGTCTCTGACCCAAACTCCTGGCTAACGGAGTCTCGAGCCCTCCTCTTCCTACTAGGAGGCTTTGGGGCGACGGAGAACCCATCCATAGAGTCAGACGACCTCTCCGAAGATGAGGTCCTGTACTGGGCCATGGTTTCACTCTCTTTCACTCTTCTTAAAGGTTTGACACTATTGGACAAACAAGAACTACTAAGCATGAAATGGAAGAGAAATGGAAAGGAAGGGTAGGGTGAGAAGACTTACTATTTGGAAATGACAGAAGAGATGCACGATTTACTTGAAGACTTGTCAAAACTCTGACCGCGCAAAGAAGACTCTGGCCTCCGCTCTACCAAATGATCGAATGAAAGTGTTTGAGAAGTATTTATAGGCGTCGAGTTTGAAAACTGGCTTTTCGGGTTCCGACCACGTGGTGGAACAGTAGTGGCCAACGTCTTCCGCGTCGGGCACAACGTGACAGGCTAACGTCATCCGCAATGATGACGAGATATTTATGGCGCCATTTCTTGAGACGATTGGATTTAATCTCCACTGTCTGATGGAGCCGATCGTTCGCTATTGTAACGGCTATTTATTGCACTTCGTCCTGAGGTGCGCCGTTTGTGGCCATTGGATGGGCGTGGCAGTTCGAATCGCTTGAAGATCTACGGTTGAGCAGAACGACGGTTCACGAGTCTGATACCTCGAGTTCCGCACATCGACTGGTCGTGTGGGCGGTTGGTGACAATTGCCATCTACCCAAATGTGAATTTAGATCATGGTGGGGAATTCTCGGGGGACGTTGGTACGACCAACGTTTGTGACTGATCATACTTTCAAGGTATCCGAGCGGATCTTGGCATTTTGTTTGGTATATTTGCACTATCAAATTCCTTGAATCCGACAGCGCAAGGGGCATCTGTTATGTGGGAAAAACATCATCCACATAAAATCATACACGTGTCAACACTCATCGTCGGAGTCGACCGCGTATGATGCATTGTGCTCGGCTTATACCGCTTGGAGTCACAGTCCTTTTATGACATGATACTGGTCAGAGGTATAGACCTACCCGGTTACGTTTTTGGTAAATGGTCAGAGTCCTAAAACAACTATGTCACGACAGGGGAGTCCTTCACATAGTGTGATACGACACTGACTTTCACGGCTCTACAACCACTCATAGGGTGACACGAGTCACTGTCCCTGTTGACGGACTTAGCTTCCTTGGCTACGGTCTCCCACTCTTACTCGGAGTCTATGACCTGGGTATCCCTCAGAGCGATACCTTAATAGTCCTATTGGCGATCTATTTCCCTGAATCTTAGTGACTCCATGCCTCTTCCCAATCTCTATAAGTAGGGGATGACCCCCCAAGGTAAATCATCTCATCTAACAATTCACAATCTCTCCCTCACAACCATTCTCGTACACCCAAATACTCTCAACGTTTCTCTCTTTTTCTAAAATAGAGATAGTTTCCTGCTATCTCTTGACTGTTTACATTGGGAATCTGACTTAGGCATCAGAGTGTACCCTGGGCTAAGTCGCCCAACTCCGTTGTCTCATCTCTGTGATTGCAGGTTGCTTGGATCACAAGAAGAAGATGAATGAAGAAAAAAGATGAAACAGAAGAAAAGGAAGAAAAAGAAGAAGAAGTAGAAGAAGAAGAAGAAGAAGAAGAAGAACGAAGAAGAAAAAAAAGAAGAAGAAAGAAGATGAAGAAAAATGGCGAACAAAAAAGAAGAAAAAGTAGAAGAATAAGTAGATGAAGATGAATGAAGCAGAAGAAGACGATTGTAGAAGAAGAAGATGAAGAAGAATGCAGAAAACAACGAGAAAGAAAAAAGAAGAACATAGAAGAAGAAGAAGAAAAATAATTAAGAAGAAGAATGTAGAAGAAGAATGAGGAACAAAGAAGAAGAATGAAGAATGAAGAAAAGAAGAAGAAAGAAGAACATATAAGAAGAAGAATAAAGAAGAAGAAATGTAGAAGAAGCATGAAGAACAAAGAAAAAGAATGATGAAGAAAAGAAGAAGATGAAGAAAGTAGTTGAAAGAAGAAGAATAAAAAAGAAAGAAGAAGAAAAAGTAGAAGAAGAACGAAAAATAAAGAAGAAGAATCAGAAGAAATTTACCATAAAAAAAAGGATGTAGAAGACCACTGGCGCACTTCTGAATGGCGCTGGCACACTTCTAAAGTGAGCTAGGGCACTTCCTCTGCTTTTAGAAGTGCAGCAGCGCACTTTCACTTCTTCTTCTTTATTCTTCTTCCACTTCTTCTTCTTTATTCTTCATCCACTTCTTCTTTCATCATGTCTTTTATTCTTTTTCTTCTTCATTCTTCTTCTTTCGTCTTCTTTTTCCTTCTTCTTCTACATTCTCCTTCATTCTTCTTCCTTCTTCTTCTCATTCATCTTCTTTTTTTTTCTTCTTCATCATCTTTCTTCTGTTTTCCACCTTTCTGTGACAATATGGGTTACGATCATCTCATGTGTTAGCATCCAAGTTTTATTCTTCTGACAATCAGATTGGAAAACCCAACTCCTTCTTAGGATTATGCTACCCTCTAGCACAATCGCATTTAGATTCCCTCTGCATCTAGAAGGTGAGGTTGACATTGAGTGTTGGGTTTGCAACTGAGATTGTCAGAAGAATAAAATTTGGATGCCTAATTGTAGATGATCGTGAACCATGTTGTCATAAAATGGTGCAAACTGTGCCCGTGTTCTTTGAATGAAAAAGAAAACGAAGAAGAACAATGTAGAAGGAGGAAAAAGAAGAATAAAAAGAAGAGGACTAAACTTGAAAAATGAAGAAGAAGAAAGAATAAGAATGAAGAAGAAAGAGGAAGAGAAAGAAGAAAAAAATTGAAGAAAAAAGATGAAGTAGAAGAAAAGGAAGAAAAAGAAGAAGAATGAAGAAGAAGAAGAAGAAGTTGAAGAAGAAGAAGAAGAAGAAGAACGAAGAAGAAAAAGATAGAAGAAGAATGAAGACGAAGAAAAAAAAGATAAAGATTGAAAAATGGTGAGGAAAAAAGAAGAAAAAGAAGAAGAATAACTAGTAGAAGACGAATGAAGCAGAAGAAGATGAATGAAGAAGAAGAAGATGAAGAAGAATGAAGAAAACAACGAGAAAGAAGAAAGAAGAAAATAGAAGAAGAAGAAGAAGAAGAATGTAGAAGAAGAATGAGGAACAGAGAAGAAGAATGAAGAATGAAGAAGAAGAATAAGAAAGAAGAAGATAGAAGAAAAAGAATGAAGAAGAAGAATATAGAAGAAGCACGAAGAACAAAGAAAATGAATGATCAAGAAAAAGAAGAAGATGAAGAAAGTAGTTGAAAGAAGAAGAATAAAAAAGAAAGAAGAAGAAAAAGTAGAAGAAGAACGAAAAATAAAGAAGAAGAATCAGAAGAAATTTACCATAAAAAAAAGGATGTAGAAGAGCATTGGCGCACTTCTGAATGGCGCTGGCACACTTCTAAAGTGAGCTAGGGCACTTCCTCTGCTTTTAGAAGTGCAGCAGCGCACTTTCACTTCTTCTTCTTTATTCTTCTTCCACTTCTTCTTCTTTATTCTTCATCCACTTCTTCTTTCATCATGTCTTTTATTCTTTTTCTTCTTCATTCTTCTTCTTTCGTCTTCTTTTTCCTTCTTCTTCGACATTCTTCTTCATTCTTCTTCCTTCTTCTTCTCATTCATCTTCTTTTTTTTCTTCTTCATCATCTTTCTTCTGTTTTCCACCTTTCTGTGACAATATGGGTTACGATCATCTCATGTGTTAGCATCCAAGTTTTATTCTTCTGACAATCAGATTGGAAAACCCAACTCCTTCTTAGGATTATGCTACCCTCTAGCACAATCGCATTTAGATTCCCTCTGCATCTAGAAGGTGAGGTTGACATTGAGTGTTGGGTTTGCAACTGAGATTGTCAGAAGAATAAAATTTGGATGCCTAATTGTAGATGATCGTGAACCATGTTGTCATAAAATGGTGCAAACTGTGCCCGTGTTCTTTGAATGAAAAAGAAAACGAAGAAGAACAATGTAGAAGGAGGAAAAAGAAGAATAAAAAGAAGAGGACTAAACTTGAAGAATGAAGAAGAAGAAAGAATAAGAATGAAGAAGAAAGAGGAAGAGAAAGAAGAAAAAAATTGAAGAAAAAAGATGAAGTAGAAGAAAAGGAAGAAAAAGAAGAAGAATGAAGAAGAAGAAGAAGAAGATGAAGAAGAAGAAGAAGAAGAAGAAGAAGAAGAAGAAAAAGATAGAAGAAGAATGAAGACGAAGAAAAAGAAGATAAAGATTGAAAAATGGTGAGGAAAAAAGAAGAAAAAGAAGAAGAATAACTAGTAGAAGACGAATGAAGCAGAAGAAGATGAATAAAGAAGAAGAAGATGAAGAAGAATAAAGAAAACAACGAGAAAGAAGAAAGAAGAAAGAATAACATAGAGGAAGAAGAAGAAGAATGAAGAAGAAGAATGTAGAAAAAGAATGGGGAACAGAGAAGAAGAATGAAGAATGAAGAGGAAGAATGAAGAAAAGAATGAGAAAGAAAACGTAGAAGAAGAAGAATGAAGGAGAAGAATGTAGAAGAAGCATGAAGAACAAAGAAAAAGAATGATGAAGAAAAAGAAGAAGTTGAAGAAAGTAGTTCAATGAAGAAGAATGAAAAAGAAAAAAGAAGTAAAAGTAGAAGAAGAACTAAAAAGAAAGAAAAAGAATCAGAAAAAATTTACCACAAAAAGAAAAAAAGATGTAAAAGGGCGCTCGCGCACTTCTGAAGGGCGCTCGCGCACTTCTGAAGGGCGCTCGCGCACTTCTGAAGGGCTCTCGCGCACTTCCTCTTCTTCTTCTTTATTCTTCTTCTTTCATCATGTCCTTTTTTCTTTTTCTTCTTCATTCTTCTTCTTCCTTCTTCTTTTTCCTTCTTCATCTTCATTCTTCTTCTTCTTTCTTCTTCTCATTCATCTTCTTATTTTTCTTCTTCTTCACTCTTTTTCTGTTTTCCACCTTTCTGTCACACTATGGGTTACGATCATCACATGTGTTAGCATCCTATTTTTATTCTTTTAACAATCTGATTTGAAGACCCAACTCGTTCTTAGGATTAACCTACTCTCTAGCACAATCGCATTTGGATTCCCTCTGCATCTAAAAAGTGCGGTTGAGATTGAGTGTTGGGTTTGCAACTCAAATTATTAGAAGAATAAAATTTGGATTCCTAATTGTAGATGATCGTGAACCATGTTATCATAAAATGGTGCAAACTGTGCCCGTGCTCTTTGAATGAAAAAGAAAACGAAGAAGAATAATGTCGAAGGAGGAAAAAGAAGAATAAGAAGAAGAGGACGAAACATGAAGAATGAAGAAGAAGAAAGTAGAAGAATGAAGAAGAAAGAGGAAGAGAAAGAAGAGAAATAATAAAGAAAAAAGATGAAGCGGAAGAAAAGGAAGAAAGAGAAGAAGAATGAAGAAGAAGAATAATAAGAAAAAGAAGAAGATGATGAAGAAGAAGAATGATGATTGAAAAATGGCAAAGATAAAAGAAGAAAAAGAAGAAGAATATGTAGAAGAAGACGAACGAAGCAGAAGAAGATGAATGAAGAAGAAGAAGATGAAGAAGAATGAAGAAAACAACGAGAAAGAAGAAAGAAGAACATAGAAGAAGAAGAAGAAGAATGTAGAAGAAGAATGGGGAACATAGAAGAGGAATGTAGAATGAAGAAGAAGAATGAAGAATAGAATGAGAAAGAAGAACATAAAAGAAGATGAATGAAGAAGAAGAATGTAGAAGAAGCATGAAGAGCAAAGAAAAAGAATGATGAAGAAAAAGAAGAAGATGAAAAAAGTAGTTGAAAGAAGAAGAATTAAATAGAAAGAAGAAGAAAAAGTAGAAGAAGCACCAAAAAGAAAGAATAAGATTCAGAAGAAATTTACCCCAAAACAAAAAAAAAAGATGTAGAAGGGTGCTGGCGCACTTCCTCTTCTTCTTCTTTACCATTCTTCCACTTCTTCTTCCATCATGTCCTTTTTTCTTTTTCTTCTTCATTCTACTTCTTCCGTCTTCTTTTTCCTTCTTCTTCTTCATTCTTCTTCTTCTTTCTTCTTCTCTTTCATCTTCTTAATTTTCTTCTTCTTCATTCTTGTTTGGTTTTCCATCTTTCTATGCACTATGGGTTACGATCATCTCTTGTGTTAGCATCCAAGTTTTATTCTTCTGACAATCTGATTTGAAGACCCAACTCTTTTTTAGGATTAAGGTACTCTCTAGCACAATCGCATTTGGATTCCCTCTGCATCTAGAAGGTGCGGTAGAGATTGATTGTTGGGTTTGCAACTCAGATTGTCAGAAGAATAAAATTTGGATGCCTAATTACAGATGATCGTGAATCATGTTGTCATAAAATGGTGATAACTGTGCCCGTGCTCTATGAATGAAAAAGAAAATGAAGAAGAATAATGTAGAAGGAGGAAAATGAAGATGAGAAGAAGAGGACAAAACATGAAGAATGAAGAAGAAGAAAGAACAAGAATGAAGAAGAAAGAGGAAGAGAAAGAAGAAAAATAATGAAGAAAAAAGATGAAGCAGAAGAAAAGGAAGAAAAAGAAGAAGAACGAAGAAGAAAAAGAAATAAGAAGAATGAGGATGTAGAAAAAGAAAATGAGGGTTGAGAAATGGTGAGGAAAAAAGAAGAAAAAGAAAATGAATAAGTAGAAAATGACTACAGAAGCAGAAGAAGATGAATGAAGAAGTAGAAGATGAAGAAGAATGAAGAAAACAACGAGAAAGAAGAAAGAAGAACATAGAAGAAGAAGAAGAATGGATAAAGAAGAAGAATGTAGAAGAAGAATGAGGAACAAAGAAGAAGAATGAAGAATGAAGAAGAAGAATGAAGACAAGAATAAGAAAGAAGAACATAGAAAGAAGAAGAATAAAGAAGAAGAATGAAGAAGAAGCATGAAGAACAAAGAAAAAGAATGATGAAGAAAATGTAGAAGATGAAGAAAGTACTTGAAAGAAGAAGAATAAAAAAGAAAGAAGAAAAAGTAGAAGAAGAACGAAAAAGAAAGAAGAAGAATCAGAAGAAATTTAAAAAAAAATGTTGTAGAAGGGCGCTGGCGAACTTCTGAAGTGTGCGGGCGCACTTCTGAAGGGCGCGGGCGCACTTCTCAAGTGCGCTGGTGCACATCCTCTTCTTCTTCTTTATTCTTCTTCCACTTCTTCTTTCATCATGTCCTTTTTTCTTTTTCTTCTTCTTTCCCCTTCTTCCGTCTTCTTTTTCCTTCTCTTCTTCATTCCTCTTCTTTATTCTTCTTCTTCTTCTTTCTTCTTCTCATTCATCTTCTTATTTTTCATCTTCTTCATTCTTCTTCTCTTTTCCAAGTTTTATTCTTCTGAAAATCTAATTTGAAGGCCCAACTCCTTTTTAGGATTAAGCTACTCTCTAGCAGAATCGCATTTGGATTCCCTCTGCATCTAGATGGTGCAGTTGAAATTGAGTGTTGGGAATGCAACTCAGATTCTCAGAAGAATAGAATTTGGATGCCAAATTGCAGATTTTCGTGAACCATGTTGTAATAAAATGGTGCAAACTGTTCACGTGCCCTTTGAATGAAAAAGAAAACGAAGAAGAATAATGTAGAAGGAGGAAAGGAAGAGTAAGAAGAAGAGGATGAAACATCTTTCTTTCTTCTGAAGAATAAGAAAGAAGAAGAATGAAGAAGAAAGAGGAAGAGAAAGAAGAAGAATAATGAAGTAAAAAGATGAAGCAGAAGAAAAGGAAGAAAAAGAAGAAGAATGAAGAAGAAGAACGAAGAAGAAAAAGAAAGAAGAAGAATTAAGATGAAGAAAAAGAATATGAAGATTGAAAAACGGTGAAGAAAAAAGAAGAAGAATAAGTAGAAGAAGATTAATGAAGCAGAAGAAGACGAATAAAGAAGAAGAAGATGAAGAATGAAGAAAACAACGAGAAAGAAGAAAGAAGAACATAGAAGAAGAAGAAGAAGATAAAGAAAAAGAAGAATGTAGAAGAAGAATGAGGAACAGAGAGGAAGAATGAAGAATGATGAAGAAGAATGAAGAAAAAAAATGAAAAAGAAGAACATAGAAGAAGAAGAATGAAGAAGAAGATTGTAGAAGAAGCATGAAGAACGAAGAAAAAAAATGATGAAGAAAAAGAAGAAGATGAAGAAAGTAGTTGAAAGAAAAAGAATGAAAAAGAAAGAAGAATGAAAAGTAGAAGAATAACGAAAAAGAAAGAAGAATCAGATGAAATTTACCACAAAAAAAAAAAAAGATGTAGAAGGCCGGGCGCACTTCTGAAGTGCGCTGGCGCACTTCTAAAGGGCGTGGGCGCACTTCCTCTTCTTTTCTTTATTCTTCTTCCACTTCTTCTTACATCATGTCCTTTTTTTTTTCTTCTTCATTCTTCTTCTTCCGTCTTCTTTTTCCTTTTTCTTCTTCATTCTTCTTCATCATTCTTTATCTTCTTTCTTCTTCTCATTCATCTTCTTATTTTACTTCTTTTTCATTCTTCTTCTATTTTCCACCTTTCTGTGACACTATGGGTTACGATCATCTCATGTGTTAGCATTCAAGTTTTACTCTTCTGACAATCTGATTTGAAGACCCAACTCCTTCGTAGGATTAAGCTACTCTCTAGGACAATCGCATTTGGATTCCCTCTTAAACTAGAAGGTGCGGTTGAGATTGAGTGTTGGGTTTGCAACTCAGATTGTCAGAAGAATAAAATTTCAATGCCTAATTGCAGATGATCGTGAACCATGTTGTCAAAAAATGGTGTAAATTGTGCCTGTGCTCTTTTAATGAAAAACAAAATGAAGAAGAATAATGTAGAAGGAGGAAAAAGAATAATAAGAAGAAGAGGATGAAACATGAAGAATGAAAAAGAAAGAAGAAGAATGAAAAAGAAAGAGGAAGAGAAAGAAGAAAAATAATGAAGAAAAAAGATGAAGCAGAAGAAAAGGAAGAAAAACAAGAAGAATGAGGAAGAAGAAGAAGAAGAACGAAGAAGAAAAAGAAAAAAGAAAAATGAAGATGAAGAAAAAGAAGATGAAGATTGAAAAATGACAAAGAAAAAAAGTAGAAAAGGTAGAAGAATAAGTAGAGGAAGACGAATGAAGCAGAAGAAGACGAATGAAGAAGAAGAAGATGAAGAAGATGAATAAGAATGAAGAAAACAACGAGAAAGAAGAAAGAAGAACATAGAAGAAGAAGAATGAAGAGAAGAATGTAGAAGAAGAATGAGGAACAGACAAGAAGAATAAAGAATGAAGAAGGAGAATGAAGAAAAGAAAGAGAAAGAAGAACATAGAAGAAGAAGAAGAATGTGAAGAAGTACGAAGAACAAAGAAAAAGAATGATGAAGAAAAAGAAGAAGATGATGAAAGTAGTTGAAAGAAAAAGAATGAAAAAGAAAGAAGAAGTAAAAGTTGAAGAAGAACGAAAAAGAAAGAAAAAGAATCAGAAGAAATTTACCACAAAAAAAAAAGATGTAAAAGGGTGCTGGCGCACTTCTGAAGTGCGCTGGCGCAGTTCTGAAGGGCGCTGGCACATTTCCTCTTCTTCTTCTTTATTCTTCTTCCACTTCTTCTTTCATCATGTCCTTTTTTCTTTTTCTTCTTCATTCTTCTTCTTCTGTCTTCTTTCTCCTTCTTCTT
This sequence comes from Protea cynaroides, assembly GCA_028583415.1. Lineage (NCBI taxonomy): Eukaryota > Viridiplantae > Streptophyta > Magnoliopsida > Proteales > Proteaceae > Protea > Protea cynaroides. Next base: position 34,217,553 of record CM053265.1, read on the forward strand.
TTTCATTCTTCTTCTTCATTCTTCTTCTTTCTTCTTCTCATTCATCTTCTTATTTTTCTTCTTCTTCATTTTTCTTCTATTTTCCACCTTTCTGTGACACTATTGGTTACAATCATCTCATGTGTTAGCATCCAAGTTTTATTCTTCTGACAATCTAATTTGATGACCCAACTCCTTCTTAGGATTAAGCTACTCTGTAGAACAATCGCATTTGGATTCCCTCTGCAACTAGAAGGTGCGGTTGGGATTGAGTGTAGGGTTTGCAACTACGATTGTCAGAAGAATAAAATTTGGATGCCTAATTGCAGATGATCATGAATCATATTGTTATAAAATGTTGCAAACTGTGCCCGTGCTCTTTGAATGAAAAAGAAAATGCAGATCAATAAAGTAGAAGGAGGAAAAAGAAGAATAAGAAGAAGAGGACGGAACATGAAGAATGAAGAAGAAGAAAGAAGAAGAATGAAAAAGAAAGACGAAGGAAAAGAAGAAAAATAATGAAGAAAAAAGCTGAAAGAAAAGAAAAGGAAGAAAAAGAAGAAGAACAAAGAAGAAGAAGATGAAGAACAAAGAAGAAAAAGAAAGAAGAAGTATGAAGATGAAGAAAAAGAAGATGAAGATTGGAAAAATGGCGAAGAAAAAAGAAAAAAAAGAAGAAGAATATGTAGAAGAAGACGAATGAAGCAGAAGAAGATGATGAATGAAGAAGAAGAAGATGAAGAAGAATGAAGAAAACAACAAGAAAGAAAAAAGAAGAACATAGAAGAATAAGAAGAAGAATGAAGAAGAAGAATGTAGAAGAAGAATGAGGAACATAGAAGAAGAATCAAGAATGAAGAAGAAGAATGGAGAAAAGAATGAGAAAGAAGAACATAGAAAGAAGAAGAATGAAGAAGAAGCATGCAAAACAAAGAAAACGAATGATGAAGAAAAAGGTGAAGATGAAGAAAGTAGTTGAAAGAAGAAGAATGAAAAAGAAAGAAGAAGAAAAAGTAGAAGAAGAACCAAAAAGAAAGAAGAAGAATCAGAAGAAATTTACCACAAAAAAAAAAAGATGTAGAAGGGCGCTGGTGCATTTTTGAAGTGCGCTGGCGCACTTCCTCTTCTTCATCTTTATTCGTCTTCCACTTCTTCTTTCATCATGTCCTTTTTTCTTTTTTTTTTCTTCATTCTTCTTCTTCCGTCTTCTTTTTCCATCTTCTTTTTTATTCTTCTTCTTCATTCTTCATTCTTTTTTCTTCTTCTCATTCATCTGCTTATTTTTTGTTTTCTTCATTTTTCTTTCTGTTTTCCACCTTTCTGTGACACTATGGGTTACGATCATCTCATGTGTTAGCATCCAAGTTTTATTATTTTGACAATCTGATTTCAAAACCCAACTCCTTCTTAGGATTATGCTACTCTCTAGCACAATCGCATTTGGATTTCCTCTGCATCTAGAAGGTGAGGTTGAGATTGAGTGTTGGGTTTGTAACTTAGATTGCCAGAAGAAGAAAATTTAGAAGCCTAATTGCAGATGATCGTGAACCATGTTGTCATAAAATGTTACAAACTGTGCTCATGCTCTTTGAATGAAAAAGAAAACGAAGAAGAACATTGTAGAAGGATGAACAAGAAGAATAAGAAGAAGAGGACAAAATATGAAAATTGAAGAAGAAGAATGAAGAAGAATGAAGAAGAAAGAGGAAGAGAAAGAAGAAAAATAATGAAGAAAGAAGATGAAGCAGAAGAAAAGGAAGAAAAAGAAGGAGAACGAAGAAGAAGTTGAAGAAGAAGAAGAAGAAAAAGAAGAAAAGGAAAGAAGAAGAATGAAGATGAAGAAAAAGAAGATGAATATTGAAAAATGGCGAAGAAAAAAGAAGAAAAAGAAGAAGAATTAATAGAAGAAGAGGAATAACGCAGAAAAGACGAATGAAGATGAAGAAGATGAAGAAGAATGAAGAAAACAAGGAGAAAGAAGAAAGAAGAACATAAAGGAAGAAGAAGAAGAATGAAGAAGAAGAATGTATTAGAAGAATGAGGAACAGAGAAGAAGAATGAAGAATGAAGAAGCAGAATGAAGAAAAGAATGAGAAAGAAGAACATAGAAGCAGAAGATGAAGATGAAGAATGTAGAAGAAGCATGAAGACCAAAGAAAAAGAATGATGAAGAAAAAGAAGAAGATGAAGAAAGTAGTTGAATGTAGAAGACTGAGTAGAATAAGATGAATGATGCAGAAGAAGACGAAAGAAGAAGAAGAAGAATAAAGAAAACAATGAGAAAGAAGTAAGATGAACATAGAAGAAGAAGAATGTAGAAGAAGAATGAGGAACAGAGAGGAAGAATGAAGAATGAAGAAGAAGAATGAGAAAGATGAAAATAGAAGAAGAAGAACGAAGAAGAAGAATGTTGAAGAGGCACGAAGAATAAAGAAAAAGAATGATGAAGAAAAAAAAAGGTGAAGAAAGTAGTTGAAAGAAGAAGAATAAGAAAGAAAGAAGAAGAAAAAGTAGAAGAAGAACGTAAAAGAAAGAAGAAGAATCAGAAGAAATTTATCCCAAAAAAAAAAAAGATGTAGAAGGGCGTTGGCGCACTTCTAAAGTGCGCTGGTGCACTTCCTCTTCTTCTTTATTCATCTTCCACTTCTTCTTTCATCATCTCCTTTCTTCTTTTTCTTCTTCATTATTCTTCTTCCGTCTTCTTTTTCCTTCTTCTTCTTCATTCTTCTTCTTCTTAAATGTTCTCATTTATCTTTTCATTTTTCTTCTTCTTCATTCCTCTTCTGTTTTCCATCTTTCTGTGACACTATGGGTTACGATCATCTCATGTGTTAGCATCAATGTATTATTCTTCTGATAATCTGATTTTGATTTGAAGATCCAACTACTTCTTAGGATTAGGCTACTATATAGCCCAATCGCATTCGGATTCTCTCCGCATCTAGAAGGTGCGGTTGGGATTGATTGTTGGGTTTAAAACTCAGATTATCAGAAGAATAAAATTTGGATGCCAAATTGCAGATGATCGTGAACCATGTTGTCATAAAATGGTGCAAACTGTGCCCGTGCTCTTTGAATGAAAAAGAAAATGAAGAACAATAATGTAGAAGGAGGAAAAATAAGAATAGGAAGAAGTGGACAAAACGTGAAGAATGAAGAAAGAAGAAGAATGAAGAAGAAAGAGGAAGAGAAAGAAGAAAAATAATGAAGAAAAATGATGAAGCAGAAGAAATGGAGGAAAAAGAAGAAAAATGAAGAAGAAGAAGAAGATGAACGCAGAAGAAAAAGAAAGAAGAAGAAAGAAGATGAAGAAAAAGAAGATGAAGAATGAAAAATGGTATAGAAAAAAGAAGAAAAAGAAGAATAAGTGGAAGAAGACGAATGAAGCAGAAGAAGACGAATGAAGAAGAAGAAGATGAAGAAGAACGAAGAAAACAACGAGAAAAAAGAAAGAAGAACATAGAAGAAGAAGAAGAACAATGAAGAAGAAGAATGTAGAAGAAGAATGAGGAACAGAGAAGAAGAATGAAGAATGAAGAAGTAGAATCAAGAAAACAATGAGAAAGAACAACATAGAAGAAGAAGAATGAAGAAGAAGAACTTAGAAGAGGCATGAAGAACAAAGAAAAAGATTGATGAAGAAAAAAAAGAAGATGAAGAAAGTAGTTGAAAGAAGAAGAATGAAAAAGAAAGAAGAGGAAAAAGTAGAAGAAGAACCAAAAAGAAAGAAAAAGAATCAAAAGAAATTTTCCACAAAAAAAAAAGATGTAAAAGGGGCTGGGGCACTTCCTCTTCTTCTTCTTTATTCTTCTTCCACTTTTTCTTTCATCATGTCCTTTTTTCTTTTTCTTTTTCATTCTTCTTCTTCCGTCTTCTTTTTCCTTCTTCTTATTCACTCTTCTTCTTCTTCCTTCTTCTCTTTCATCTTCTTATTTTTCTTCTTCTTCATTCTTGTTCTGTTTTCCACCTTTTTGTGACACTGGGTTACGATCATCTCATGTGTTAGCATCCAAGTTTTTTTCTTCTGATAATCTGATTTGAAGACACAACTCCTTCTAAGGATTAAGCTACTCTCTAGCACAGTCGCATTTGCATTCCCACTGCATCTAGAAGGTGCGGTTGAGATTGAGTGTTGGGTTTGCGACTCAGATTGTCAGAAGAATAAAATTTGGATGCCTAATTGCAGATGATCGTGAACCATGTTGTCATAAAATGGTGCAAAATATGCCCGTGCTCTTTGAATGAAAATGAAAATGAAGAAGAATAACGTAGAAGGAGGAAAAAGTAGAATAAGAGGAAGAGGACGAAACATGGAGAACGAAGAAAAAGAAAGAAGAACAATGAAGAAGAAAGTGGAAGAGAAAGTAGAAAAATAATGATGAAAAAAGATGAAGCAGAGGAAAAGGAAGAAAAAGAAGAAGAATGAAGAAGAAGAAGAAGAAGAAGAAGAAGAAGAAGAAGAAGAAGAAGAAGAAGAAGAAGAAGAAGAAGAAGAAGAAAAAGAAGAAGAAGAAGAAGAAGAAGAAGAACGGAGAAGAAAAAGAAAGAAGAAGAATGAAGATGAAGAAAAGGAAGAGCAAGATTGAAAAGTGGCGAAGAAAAAAGATGAAAAAGAAGAAGAATAAGTAGAAGAAGATGAATGAAGCCGAAGAAGATGAATGAGGAAGAAGAAGATGAAGAACAATGAAGAAAACAACGAGAAAGAAGAAAGAAGAACATAGAAGAAGAAGAAGAAGAATGAAGAAGAAGAATGTAGAAGAAGAATGAGGAACAAAGAAGAAGAATGAAGTATGAAAATGAAGAATGAAGAAAAGAATGAGAAAGAAGAACATAGAAGAAGGAGAATGAAGAAGAAGAATGTAGAAGAAGCATGAAGAACAAAGAAAAAGAATGATGAAGAAAAAGAAGAAGATGAAGAAAGTAGTTGAAAGAAGAAGAATGAAAAAGAAAGAAGAAGAAAAAGTAGAAGTACAACAAAAAAGAAAGAAGAAGAATCAGAATAAATTTACCATGAAAAAAAAGATGTAGAAGGTCGCTGGCGCACTTCCTCTTCTTCTTCTTTATTCTTCTTCTACTTATTCTTTCATCATGTCTTTTTTTCTTTTTCTTCTTCATTCTTCTTATTCCATTTTCTTTTTCCTTCTTCTTCTTCATTCTTCTTCTTCATTCTTCTTCTTCTTTCTTCTTCTCATTCATCTTCTTATTTTTCTTCTTCTTTATTCTTATTTTGTTTTCCACCTTTCTGTGACACTATGGGTTACGACCATCTCATGTATTAGCATCCAAATTTTTTTATTCTGACAATCTGATTTGAAGACCCAACTCCTTCTTAGGATTAAGCTACTCTCTTGCACAATCGCATTTGGATTCCCTCTACATCTAGAAGGTGCGGTTGAGATAGAGTGTTGGGTTTGCAACTCAGATTGTCAGAAGAATAAAATTTGGATGCCTAATTACAGATGATCATCAACCAAGTTGTCATAAAACGTTGCAAACTGTGCCCGTGCTCTTTGAATGAAAAAGAAAATGAAGAAGAATAATGTAAAAGGAGGAAAAAGAAGAATAAGAAGATGAGGACGAAACATGAAGAATGAAGAAGAAGAAAGAAGAAGAATTAAGAAAAAAGAGGAAGAGAAAGAAAAAAAATAATGAAGAAAAAAGATGAAGCAAAAAAAAAGGAAGAAAATGAAGAAGAATGAAGAAGAAGAAGAAGAAGAACAAGAAGAAGAAGAAGAAGAAGAAGAAGAAGAAGAAGAAGAAGAAGAAGAAGAGGAATGAAGAAGAAAAAGAAGATGAAGATTGAAAAATGGCAAAGAAAAAATAAGAAAAAGAAGAAGAATAAGTAGAAGAAGACGAATGAAGCGGAAGTAGACGAATGAAGAAGAAGAAGATGAAGAAGAATGTAGAAAACAACGAGAAATAAGAAAGAAGAACATAGAAGAAGAAGAAGAATAATGTTGAAGAAGAATGAGGAACAGAGAAGAATATTGAAGAACGAAGAATGAAGAAAAGAACGCGAAAGAAGCACATAGAAGAAAAAGAATGTAGAAGAAGCATGAATAACAAAGAAAAAGAACGATGTAGAAAAAGTAGAATATGAAGAAAGTAGTTGAAAGAAGAAGATTGAAATAGAAAGTAGAAGAAAACGTAGAAAAAGAACCAAAAAGAAAGAAGAAGAATCAGAAGAAATTTACAACAAAAAAAAATGATGTATAAGGGCGCTGGCGCACTTCTGAAGGGTGCTGGCGCACTTCTGAAAGGCGCAAGCGCACTTCTAAAGTGCGTTGGCGCACTTCCTTTTCTTCTTCATTCTTCTTCCACATCTTATTTCATGATGACCTTTTTTTTTTCTTCTTCATTCTCCTTCTTTCGTCTTCTTTTTCCTTCTTCTTCTTCATTCTTCTTCTTCTTTCTTCTTCTTTTTGATCTTCTTATTTTTCTTCTTCTTCACTCTTGTTCTGTTTTCCACCTTTCTGTGACACTATGGGTTTACGATCATCTCATGTGTTAGCATTCAAGTTTTATTCTTCTGACAATCTGATTTGAAGACCCAACTCCTTCTTAGGATTAAGCTACTCTCTAGCACAATCGCATTTGGATTCCCACTGCTTCTAGAAGGTGTGGTTGAGATTGAGTGTTGGGTTTGCAACTCAGATTGTCAGAAGAATAAATTTTGGATGCCTAATTGTTGATGATCGTGAACCATATTGCCATAAAATGGTGCAAACAGTGCCCGTGATTTTTGAATGAAAAAGAAAACGAAGAAGAATGATGTAAAAGGAGGAAAAAGAAGAATAAGAAGAAGAGGACGAAACATAAAGAATGAAGTAGAAGAAAGAAGAAGAACGAAGAAGAAATCGAACGACAAAGGAGAAAAATAATGAAGAAAAAACATGAAGTAGAAAAAAAGGAAGAAAAAGAAGAAGAATGAAGAAGAAGAATAAGAAGAACGAAGAAGAAAAAGAAAGAAGAAGAATGAAGATGAGGAAAAAGAAGATGAAGATTGAAAAATGGCGGAGAAAGAAGAAGAAAAAGAAGAAGAATAAGTAGAAGCAGACGAATGAAGTAGAAGAAGACGAATGAAGATGAAGAAGATGAAGAAGAATAAAGAAAACAACGAGAAAGAAGACAGAAGAACATAGAAGAAGAAGAAGAGGAATGAAGAAGAAGAATGTAGAAGAGGAATGAGAAACAGAGTTGAAGAATAAAGAAAGAACAAGAAAAAGAAGAAGATGAAGAAAGTAGTTGAAAGAAGAAGAATGAAAACGAAAGAAGAAGAAAAAGTAGAAGAAGAACGAAAAAGAAAGAAGAAGAATCAGAAGGAATTTACCACAAAAAAAAAAAGATGTAGAAGGGCGCAAAAGTGTGTGGGCGCACTTCCTCTTCTTCTTCTTTATTCTTCTTCCACTTCTTTCATCATGTCCTTTTTTCTTTTTCTTCTTTATTCTTCTTCTTCTGTCTTCTTTTTCCTTCTTCTTCATTCTTCTTCTTCATTTTTCTTCTTCATTCTTCTTCTTCTTTCTTCTTTTCATTCATCTTTTTATTTTTCTTCTTCTTCATTCTTCTTCTGTTTTTCACCATTCTGTGACACTATGGGTTACGATCATCTCTTGTGTTAGCATCCAAGTTTTACTCTTCTGAAAATTTGATTTGAAGACCCAACTCCTTTTTAGAATTATGCTACTCTCTAGCACAATCGCATTTGGATTCCCTCTGTATCTAGAAGGTGCGGTTGAGATTAAGTGTTGGGTTTGCAACTTAGATTGTCAGAAGAATAAAATATTGATGCTAACTGCATGAGATGATCGTAAACCTTACTATCATAAAATGGTGCAAAATGTGCTCGTGCTCTTTGAATGAAAAAGAAGAAGATGAAGAATGAAGCACAAGGACTAAAAGAAGAATAAGAAGAGGAGGAAATGAAAAGAATGAAGATGAAGAAAGAAGTAGAATGAAGAAGATAGAGGAAGAGAAAGAAGGAAAATAAAAAGATGAAGAAGAAGAAAAAGAAGAGAAAGAAGAAGAATTAGAAGCCTCTGGTGGCTTCTAATCAGTCTGCTTTTATCAAAGATAGATGCATAGAAGATAACATCCTATTGTGTCATGAATTTGTGAGAGGAATGGAAAGATCTTATTGCCCCCTACTGCCGTTCTAAAGGTTGATTTGCACAAATTTTATGATACGCTTGACAGAAATTACCTCCTATATAAGGAAAATGGGATTTCCTGAGTTGGTGCTAAAATGGTAAGTGCTTGCATTCATACCCCTATGTTTTATGTTCTAGTGAATGGAAGCCCAGCTGGGTATTTCAAGGGTCAAAGGGGTTCAAGGTAGGGTTAT
>CM053265.1:34226372-34447372 GCA_028583415.1 Protea cynaroides
CATAGACCCTACGACCCATGGTTGAGGGTCGATGGTGAGGGTCGATGGGAGGGTCGGACCTGCCTGTTAAAACCTGCGACCCTACCCTCATTTTGACTGTTTTTTGGGTAAATTTTCATATTGGGTCTTGGGTTTCTTCACACACTTGGTCCACTTGGCTCGACCATGATATGTAGACGGGTCCCGACACGAAATGTAAGGTTAGGCCGGGTTCATGGCGTGCGGGTCTTACAGCTCCTACCCGAAAAAAAGAATAGAAACTAGAAGACAAAGTTGAGCGTGTTGAATGACATCGTATAGTAATCAGTGAACGCATGTCTTCTCCTGGAGATGTGTAAAGGCTTACTGACAATGGTAGCTGCCGCACATCCACAAGAAGGCACTGAAGAGCTAATAGAAGTGATGAATTTTCTGTAGAACGGTCCTTGTCCCATTGATCATTGCATGTTTGAGTAGCATTTCTAAATAAGTCTAGTTTATTGTCAGTGACTGGCTTGCTTATACGTCTTTAGGCTGCGGCGGAAAACCGCCAGGCTCACAGCCATGCGTTGGGAACTACATTTCCAGCAATAAAACAGAGGACGCGGGCACTTAACTAACACTAACATGAATACCCCTCCTCCGGCTCTCAAACACAAGAAGGCAATGATTGGGGAGCTTCACCCAGAAGCCAGCTGGTTGAGGTTGTTCCCATGGGCATAGAAAGTTTGTTAGCTTGGTGACAGGTTGGATAGAATGACAAGAGGAACACTGTCATAACTGGCCTAGAAGTATAAATGTCGTTACTGCTCAATATGTATTGTTCCGAGTTGCCTATCTTCAGAATCGGTTCGTAACCAAGCTATAATGTGAGAGAGATGCAAGGTTCAGATAGGCACTCGAATACCCAGGAGGCTCGGCTCCCTACTTGCCAGAGAGCATCTCTCCGTCGAGATGCTAACTGCTGATCTCAGGTTTCGTTGTGCTTACGGGGTCTTTAAATAGGTTCCTTTCAGAACAAGGGCCTCATTTGCCAGAGGTTCGTGGCATACATCGCAAAGCAGGTCCTGAGGATAAGGTCAGAGGTATTCCAGCATGCCAAGAAACTATTCTATGTAAGACCTATGATATTAAATATTCTCAGACCCTCAGGAAACGACATTAGCTAGGCTCCGGAGTAGCCGGAGCTCCACTACTTAGCGCTTAGGCCAGGGACAGAAGGAAAGAGAGAAGACAGTCGATTTCTACCCAGACATACCGCACACGCCTCAAGAAAGAGGCTCTCGGATGGCGGGCAGCGATCGGACATCTATGACAGCAAAGCTACGAACAACTATCAAGGGAATTTGCGTGGTTGGGATACCAGCCTACTCTAACCCAGGTGTGCAACCATTTTCAGACATTTTTGTAATATGCCCTGTCTTGCTATACCTGAGGCAACACGCCGCTGTACCGAAAGTTTTAGTAGCAGAGATACCGTGTGAGAAGTTATTTAGATAGATTTACAATCCTAACCTGAAATAGCCATCAGGCTAGAAAGCCGCACCCGGATAAGCAGTTTCAGCTTCTACACGTACTTTTGCCAATGCATCTGCTCTCTGGCCTCAAAACCACACCCGAAGGAAGGCCAGTTGCTCGCCCCTAACAAGCAACGGCTAGCGTGAGCATCCGTTTTTCAGCATTTTTTGGGGTAAACTTACTGCCACTCTTTCTCCTTAGGAGAAAGAGGAATATTTAATGGTTCAAAGTCGAGGTAAATGATTGATTCTTAGTCAACTCGGTTAGCTTCCTCTGCTTATAGTGGCGGGACAACCACTGATGCGGAAAAAACAAGGGCTTGGTAATGTCTCTCCAACTAGCTCTACCCTGGTCACTGGGTCAATAATCGGCCCAGTGGTTCTTCGACTAGATTTTGGGCAAGGTGGTGGTGGGAAAGTTGCTGGTACATCTATCGAAACCATAAGGGGCGTTTACACTGGGATTGAAGCTTTGATACTTGTGCCTACGCAGCCTTTGCTCGCATCTCTCATCGATTCCCCTATAGAGAAGAGGAAAAAAAAAAGAGCATTCATTGGTTGGACCAACACTTCGTTTCCTCTGCTATTGGCACTCTTTCTATACTATACGAGCTGTAGGATCATGAGCATCACCCACAAAGGCATACATAAAAGGCAGTTTTCACCTGGGTCGAGATCTGAGGCCGGTGCAGCAACCCATTGATCCACCGGAATAAAAGCGAGCAGCATTGGGGCTAGCAGCATTAAAACCAAAAAAGTGATTCACTTGGTTCCAATAGCAGATCCAAATCAGGGAGTAGAGCCAATCATAGATTAGGATCTCGTCCCACCAATTGAAATGGCGTTAAAACTACCCTTAATGACCCAGAATGACTGGGTTGTAGTTGAACCATCTCCGGTGAGAGATTTGGTCCACCGAGTAAAAAAAAAAGCACCTTGCCCATATTGATACCCCGGTTAAGGTATTCCAGTTGCATATCGGTATCTGTACGCCTCTACTTCGGTTTGATAGCTTGAAAAGGTTATATAATTGCTTTTCAGGGGGGAAGGAGAAAGCAGTACCAATTGTGGGAACATCAGCTTATGCTGGAACAGCGGTGAAGAAAGCAGCATCTCCGCCACCATATCCATATTGAATCCCCCCGGCCCTCCTGTTTACCTCTTAGCAGGGGTGAAAGCTGCACCATCACTAGTGACAGAGTCATTACCAACAGCTTCCAATCAACTAGTTACAGATCGGTAAGGGTTTGTTAAGAGCTTTTCTTTCGATCCTCGCCTAAGGGTCATCAACTGAAACAACTGATGCTTACTCATATGCTGGCCGGTCTGGTTAAATCCAATTTGATTTGCCTTAGTCTATACCTAATATATCTGTTGTGCTCTTCCAATTGGTTCAAGGTAAGCAGCTGAAGCAACTGTTGGGGGTACCTATCCAACTGTCTCTTTCGCTGGTGGAACTGGATATCGATCCAACGAGTTCGGACACGAGCGAAGGGAAGCGTCGTACTATGGTTCAATGGGTGAGGATGCTACGTTACCAGTGTAAGACCCATGTCAATCTAACCCGGTCATATCACCTTGAACCAGGTTTACCCATCACAGTCGAGTCAAATGGACTAAGGGCATGAAGGAGATCGAGATCCCAGGTATCAAATCGACCCTAAAACACTCAATTTAAGGGGAGGGTCGCATACCCAGCTAAGGAGGGTCGGACCCCCCAAAACAGAAAGTCAGACCCTCTGTTTTACACGGAGGGTCAGACATCTTAAGAACCTAGGGTCGACAGGATCATCGACCCTCCCATCGACCCTCAGTTGCCGCCGAAGCTGAAATTAGGAAATTTCCTAATATTCGATTTGGATTCTTTCCTAATCTCAAAGGGACTTATTTTAGGACGTTTCTACTCTATAAATAGGACGTCCCTAAGCCTCTTTCACTCCTTTTACAATCCTAATTGAATTGAGAGAAAGAGAAGAGAAGGAAGAGAAGAAGAAGAGAAGCAAGGGAGAGAAGAAAGCAAAAAGGAGAAGAGGCAGAGAAGGAGTATTCTTCTCAGGTATGGATACTAATTCCATGAGTTTCTACAGACCTTAGGTTAGATAAAGATGAGAGTATGATCTCAGAGAAACCCAAACCATCAACCCACGGTTAGGTTTTCATAGAAAACTATGGGAGATTACATGAAAGCTATCTAGGTGGATGATTCATGGCTCTAGACCATTGAATGAATGTTGAATGGACTGTAGGAGAAAGCCATAGGACCCCAAACACGAAGAATGGACTAAAAGGAGGGAAATTGATCAAACTCCACCGAGGGTCGCACAGAGGGTCGATGACCATCCGACCCTATGTGATCCTGAGGATCGACCCTCAGTGTTCGGGAAGTCCAGAATGGGGAGGGTCGCACCCAGGGTCGATCATGACTCTGACCCTACCTCCGACCCTCAGTTAACAGAATAGTTTTTAAATTTTGAATAAATTCTAATTAAATTCTATCGACTTTGTTAGGTCTTCTAGCAATATAATAACATTATAAAGGTGATTCTAAAAATTAGAAGAGGATCTATTAACAAGCTAAGGTGAGGAAACAAGACCTAAACTAATTGGTTAATAATAAACTACTTTTATTTTCTTGAGTCCAATGCTATGCTTAATTCTATGCGAATATGCTTGTAATGTGCATTCAACATGTCATCCAATATTCCTGCTATTATTATTCATGCATATTTAACTTTGTTTACTTATAACATGATGATGATGAGTTGATGCTAGGAATAGGCATGTGAATGTTTGTGTGTGGTTAGTGTGCTTGATGCGAGTAGGGCATCAGGGGAGGTGTTATGTGGTGTTTGATCCGGACACTTTAGCTCTATCTCTGACTCAAGTCTTGTGCATTAGCATCGTCGTATCACCATTACCTTAGCAAAACTATTGCGACGTAGGGCATCAAGGAGGGTCTCGGTCCTTGAGTCCTATACTCTACCGGGGAGCCTTAGCTCTATCTCTACGGGTGCTCTGAGGGATGCTGGGTGAGGCCTTGGATACATTGTTTGACATTAGGATTGGTTAGTAGCGAGCCCCATTTGCAGCCCTAGCCATCAGGGGTTCATTTGTTGGTATGGAGTTGTGCATCGATAAATGTGACCTTCATTGTACAATGTTCATTTGGGTGTTGTGGGCGACGGTGAGAGTCATCGGGCGTACCCACACTCTCGTGCATAGAGGTGCGGCAGCCACCTATCCTTTCTATAACACAATGCAAACATAAAACCAGACCAAAGATATAAATTGATTGCATGCATATGTATTGTTGCATTGTTTTGTTTGCTCACTGAGCCATGATGTGTGCTCACCCCTCGATGTCGAATATTTTTAGTTGATGATGCAGGTACAACCGTTGGAGATTATATAAATGCTTCAGAGTACGGGAATGTTGCAGCGATGGTAGTTAAAGCTGAAGTGGATACACATGACTCCTCTTGCGAGTGCAACTCATGTGTATTCGATTAGATATTTTTTAGTTTTCTTTATTTGGATTTATTAAAGACATGTATTTGATATTTATTTATGTCTTAGTTGATACAGAATAATTTGTTATTTAAATATTAATATCACAATAGATTCTCAGTTTGTTTTACTATAAGACTTCTGCTATTATATATTTTCTCTGAATTATGAATGTAAATGTATGGGGTTCAGATAACACGGATATAGCCTACGCGAGATCCTGGTTGAACCGTTGATTTGTTAGTGGTTCATCACACCATTCTGAATAGTACAGAAATGGGGTGTGACAACTTGGTATCAGTGCATCTCAGGCCTTGTCCATTGAACTAGCATACATTCAAGACAATTGTGAACTGAGATAGGATAAAAGTAAAAAAAAAACAGTAATATTAACACACTATAAGCACAAGTGATGTTTGAGACCAAATTTGAAAAGAAAATAATGCATCTATTAAAGGAAGAACAAATTTAAATACAATGTGAAAGAAACAAACGTATATACATACCTAAAACAGAGTACAGTCCACAACCCGGACAGTTACTCTGTAGTACAAAGAAAGAGAAAAGATACAATCATGAAGCTGGAGGCAAAGGAGGAGGCGGCGCCTCACGATCTCTATCATAGTCCTCAGCGTAGACTCTAGTCAACCTTGCTATCTGAGTCTGGATCGTCTGCAGACTAGTTGTAAGATCGGCTACCTACTGATCAGTACAGTGCTGAGCCTCCATGAGCTCTCCCATCCTCATGGCTGATGTCCGCTAGAAGTCTAGTAGCTCATCCACTCTCACCCGCTGAGCGTCTAGTAACTCTCCCATCCTCATGTCTGATGTACGCTGGGCGTCTATGAACTCATCCACTCTCACACGTTGAGCGTCCAACAACTCCTCCATCCTCAGATGAGATCTGCGCTGAGCCTCTCTGATCTCATGCAACATCTCCATCATATCAGAAGGTGGGCGTGAAGGACCAGCCGCATGAGAACGACCAGTCTCAGGTGCAGTATCCATCGCAGAAGAAGTACCAATTCCAGCCGCATCCGTAGGTGAAGGCGGTGGTATCGAGTCGACATCCATATACATGCAGTCATCATCATCAGCCGGATCCACATGAGCTCTAGCAGCGGCAACAGCTGTAGCAACTGCCTCTGCGTCAGCAATCTCGATGCGAGTGTGAAGGCGCACCATCTCATTCCTCTCCTCATCACTAACTTGGGCATCCCGCATGCCCATCTTGCAGATAGCCTCCCAATCGATAGGCGACGAGAAGGTTTTCTCTTGAATCTTCTCATCCACCAAATTAACCCCCAGGCGAGTAAGCAGGACTGTGATCATACGTCCATAGGGTAGATTACCCCTATGACTGGGCAATGTGGCACTAATCATAGTCCGCAGGATGATGTACGACAGGCAGACGGGCTGTCTAGTGCAGATACTGTATAGGAGATACTGGGTCAGCTGAGAAACCCTCTCGTAATGGCCACTCTGCGGAATCAGATTATGCTGAATAATCTTGCAGAAGACCCGTGGAGCTGGACGCATGTAACAAGCTCTCATCTGCCAGCGATCAGGTCGTAGAAACTGACTGTCGATCTCTGCCCTCATCTCCATGGAAACAAACTGGGGCTCTCCAGGCGCACAGTAAACCATAGGGCCATCATAGGAAATGCCCAGTAGATCGGCCAGCTGCCGATAATCAAAAGAAATGTTCACTCCCTTTACATAGCCAGTGATGCGTAGCTCGTGGCCCCTATCCACATCAATGTAATCCCCCACCACCTGGAGATTACAATAGAACTGTCACACTAAATCCGGGTATGTGCACGTGTCGTAAGTGATGACAGGGAGCCACCCCATATCACCAAATGCTCTCTCCACATTGAATAGGGCTAGCTTAGCCAAGTTCACCATATGACCACCCTCTACCTTCTTACGAGTGTAGTGGGCATACTGTGCCTCGGCTCCATTAGAGCGGAAGCGAAGTGGATCGCGAACTTTGGGTACCTTAGTACGAGCCATGGTATCTGCAAAGAAAAACAGATAATGAGTTAATAGGATAAAAATCCAAAATTTGACATTATAACGACGTAAGTGGCCAAAAGCCTCACTTGTCACCCATACACATGGGCAGGAGGACTTACATAGGCTCTAACATATCCTACAACATACATACAGTAGGAAATTTTAACTAATGGGGTCCAATTTTAAGAAATTTCAAGAAATCGTAGATTTTGACAAATTAGGGCAAAAAGAGAAAAAATCCAAGTTCTCGATAACCAACCGATGAAACTCAAAAAATTTTGAGGGCTTTCGTTCCTCGAAACACCAATAACAAAAGCCCCCAATAAAAATCAAATTTTTACGGTTGGAAAAAGTTTAATTTGAAAAAATACGGGTTAATTGGACCAAAACCTAGAAATGGAAACTTAAAAACAGGTAAAAATGAGAAAACATACCTGTAGGGATGATGTTGATGTTGAAACACGGATCCAAATTGACCAAAATAGTGGAGTGGCACTGTAGCAACTCAGAGGTGAGAGACGAGTCGAAACGGGAGGGGAATAACAGAGAATGAACCCAAAATCGGATCTTAAAAGTCTGATTTTTGGTCTGAGGGTCGGACAATACAACCAGGATAATCGACCCTCGGATCAACCCTCCCATCGACCATCGGCTCTCGGGAATCTGACAGATAACCCAGGGTCAGATACTGAGGGTCGGATACCCATCGACCCTCACATCGACCCTCAGCTCTTGGGAAGAATAGGTCATTCCCAGGGTCGGATACTGAGGGTCGGACATACCATCGACCCCTACCATCGACCCTGCATAGAAAAGACAGTATTTTTTTTTATAAAATGAGCTGAAATTTGAAATTTTACATCGGTTAGCATGCCTACATGAAGTATCAATGATTTCTCACCTATTTTAATGATTTTCAGGCACCACCAATCTCAGAAGAAATTATGTCTGGATGTAGAGTAACCAGATAGAGCCGAAATGCAGTTCCACCACCACCACCTGTGGAGGAAACTAGCCAGGAGAATATATATGTACCAGGAAATCCAGATCAGGAAAATCCTATAAATTTGCCACCTCCACCACCAGAGTTGGCAACGGTGGTAATGAATTTAGCACAGCAGCTGCAACAGATGCAACATGCACAGGCCCAAATGCAAGTTGCAATGGGAATTATATTCCAAGCCGCTCATCTACACCCATGCAGACGGGACAAGCCAGTGCAGCACCAGTGGGTAATCACCCAGCACCTCAAACACCTCAACCACTAGCTGCACAGATTCCAGTACCAGGATCGAAAGCAGCTCAGGTTAACTATCAGTATCCACAACCCATGTTTGGGGCATACCCCCAAAATCAGCTAGATCACTCTCGACTGGTTGAGAAATTTCTGAAGATGAAGCCCAAGGAAATTAACGGTAAACCATCGGATCCGTTATGGCCAGCACATTGGATCGACGAGATGGAGAGAAACTTCCTCATGATGACTATCACGAAAGAAGAAAAAGTACTATGTACCACCTTCATGCGAAAGGGTGATGCAAATCATTGGTGGAAATCTACCAGGGCATATCTACTGACCAAGCACGCCCTATTGATGTGGGCCATATATAAGGAAGCGTTCTACGAGAAGTACTTTCCCCGAAGCTTCAGAGATTCGATGGAGAAGGAATTCCTGAGTTTATATCAGGGACAAATGTCAGTGGATGCATATCAACAGCGTTACGAAGAGCTGTATTTCTTTGCACCACTTAGTATGCAAGAAGAAAACACTAAGACCTGTAGGTTTGTCACGGGACTTAGAGGAAGCATCAGAGAGCACGTTCTGGGCTTGGAAAAGAAGATATATAATGAAGCTGTTCAAATTGATTGAGTTATTGAATCAAGCCAAAAGGAAAGCAATTTTATACAAAACAGAGCTGTGAAAAGGACAACTGGAAATTCTTACAACGGAGGTAATAACAGGACATATAAGCCTTTCCATAATCAGAATTTCACTACTGCAGCCAAGACCATTCAAGCAGCTCAGTGTGAGGACAAAGATGGAAATCTTTAGAAGTCGCCACCTAGATTTAGGTCTAGGACCTTGGAAATGTGAAATCTCACCCTAAGGTAAGACTTCGATTGACTCATGACCCTTAGATTGGAATTCTAGTCCATCAGATATTGGGTAAGTGTCAGGTTACGGTTATGGGAAGGGGTTAGGCACCCAAACCGCCCGATCAAAATCGATCTCCAATACCTTTGCTATGCTAGACTCTATTTGCTAAGCCAAACCAAACCAAGGGGTTTGATATCATTGAACCGAATCTGTATCCATCAGATTGCCTACGTATTACGGATTTATTCCAAAAATCAGGTTCACCATCGTAGTTCAGGTGTGATTAAAGTTTATGGCTGTGATTTATGCTTGTGCATGATTAAGTTTATTTGTTCAAGTTGAAATTTATGCTTGAATGATTGAGAAATCCTATGGGTTAGGATCTGGATAGTCCATGTGGACTGATAGATAGTCCTAGTGGATCTAAGAATAACCCTATTTGGGTTGGAATGTGGATAATATCCTAGTGGATCTATGGATAGTCCAAGTGGACTAAGATGTGGATAAATATCCTAGTGGATCTATGGATAGTCCAAGTGGACTAAATGTGTGGATAACCCTATTTGGGTTGAAATGGGAATGGATATCCTAGTGGATCTATGGATACTCCGAGTGGACTAAGGTGTGAATAAATATCCTAGTGGATCTATGGATAGTTCGAGTGGACTAAGCTGTGGATCCGAATTTGGGTTTCTCCCAAATAGCCTACGTATCCTAGGGTTTGACCTAGGAATCAGAATCCGCATAGTTCGGGACTCTAGGTTGAAAAGGTTGAGTATCCTAGTGGATCTACGAATAGTCCGAGTGGACTAAGGTATGGATCCAAATTTGGGTTTCTCCCAAATAGCCTATGTATCCTAGGGTTTGCCCAAGGAATCAGAATCCACGAAGTTCGGCTCTGGGTTGAAATGGGAATGGATATCCTAGTGGATCTATGGATAATCTGAGTGGACTAAATTGTGGATCCGAATTTGGGTTTCTCCCAAATAGCCTACGTATCGAAGGGTTTGCCCTAGGAATCAGAATCTGCGTAGTTTGAAATTGGGCAACCTGTTCTAGGTTAATGATTGAGAACCTATTCTAGGTTTAGGGTTTAGAACCTATTCTAGGTTTAGGGTTTGCCGAGGGGCAAATCGTCCTAAATTACCCTTTTCATTCTGAATTCTAATTTTGGAAGGTTTGGCAAAGAATTCTCTTTCTTTATTAAGGTTTTATTATTCCCATTATGCCCTTTCCAAGAATTTGGGTGCCTAAATTCACGTCCCCACGCCTAGATTGTCTTCTAGAAATGTGCAGATATGGCAGTTTGACTAGGGTGTTGCATAGAATAAGTAATTGCCAAAAAAATAGAATATTCTATCTAAATATGGCACATAAAACATTTATGACAAGAAATTCACATACAGTAAGATTGTTTAAAAATCTTTCAAATATGGCATGTATTGCAAATAAGGCAAGAGCCTACATGGCATGATCTAGTATGCTATTTTCTACCCTAATTGTTACATTCTTTCCATTTTAGGGTTTTCTACCCTAATTATTATTTTATTTCAATTTTTTAGGGTTTTCTACCCTAACTGTTACATTCTTTCCATTTTAGGGTTTTCTACCCTAGTTATTATTTTCTTTCCATCTTAGGGTTTTCTACCCTAAATGTTACTTTCTTTCCATTTTAGGGTTTTCTACCCTAATTATTATTTTCTTTCCATCTTAGGTTTTTCTACCCTAAATGTTACTTTCTTTCCATTTTAAGGTTTTCTACCCTAATTATTATTTTCTTTCCATCTTAGGGTTTTCTACCCTAAATGTTACTTTCTTTCCATTTTAGGGCTTTCTACCCTAATTATTATTTTCTTTCCATCTTAGGGTTTTCTACCCTAAATGTTATTTTTCAATTTATATCTTTCCAAGACGAATATGATGAATGAAAATATTCCAACTATAGCAAAGGGTAGTAATCCAAACATAGCAGGAAGCATCCAAACATGGCAAGAATCATCTAAATATAACAGTAAGCATGTGGCAGACAAATATGGCAATAAGCATGTGTAGCATTCCAAAATAGCAAGAATCATGCAAGCATCAATATGGTGTACATATCAACATGGAATCCAATGGTTCAGATTTAATGTCATCACATAATAAAAAATCAATTGATCATCTAATGGATCAAATTTTATCAATCAATGGCTCAAGATGAAAGGCCATAATTAAATCATATGAAAATAACTTAACATCAAATGGCCATATACAAATTTGCATTAAAAAGTTTCAAATCAATGGTCACAATTAATCACATCAAACTCCCAAGATCAGATCCAGATCAGATGACCATAATTTAATCATCCAAAATCCATATCAATGGTCCATATTTAATCACCTTAAATTTCAAACCAATGGGACCAATTTCATAAAATTCTAAGCATTTTCAGATCAATTTTGATCATATGAAATTCCTACATGTAATTGATCCAATTAATCACATAAAATTCCCAAGATCGAATCCAGATTAGATGGCCATAATTTAATCATCAAAAATCCATATCAATGGTCCATATTTAATCACCTTAATATCCAAAATCAAATGGCCCAAAAATTTCACTTAAAATTCCAAGATCAAGGGTCCATATTTATTTCACATCAAAATGCCAAGTTCAATGGTTCATAGAAATTTCAGTCATGGCTAAAATGATGATCAAGTTAATCACATGAAACTTCAAGCATATGATGGACCAATTTCATAAAAACTCCGAACAAGTGGTCGGACCCATTATCACCACAGATATTTCATGATCAAAACTATTATCATCATATAAAATTTCATGATCAAATGACTGAAATTCGAGCACATAAAAAATCCATGTAGTGGATCAAATTAAATTCATGTCGGTGACTAAAATTTAATTAAGATACATACAATGGCTTACCTGGGATCAAGGGTTGTGATGGAATCATGGGCAAGACTGGTTTGTGCAGTGAAACTGGGTGATAGGAGAGATGAGGTGTTCGGTTGAGGGTTTAAGGGAGCAGGTGGTAGGAGGTTGGGAATAGTGGCTTACGGCAGAATAACAGGTTTGCTTGATGGGATTTTTCATGAAGTTATACTAAAATAAAGAAAAGGTATCGAAGCTTACCTCTTTTACTCCTCTTTTCCTCGATCTCCTATCCCTCTTCCATCTTCTCCTCGGTTCTCCTCCTCCTTTTCCTTTTTTTTCTTTTTTTTATTCTTCTTCCAACGCCCTCTCTCTCTCTCCCGATCTTCTCCTCTCGATCCTCCTCCTTTTTCTTTTTTTTATTCTTTTTTCCAACGCCCTCTCTCTCTCCCCATCTTCTCCTTTCGATCCTCCTCCTTTTCTCTTTTTTTTTATTCTTTTCTCCAACGCCCTCTCTCTCTCTCCCGATCTTCTCCTTTCGATCCTCTTCCTTTTCTTTTTTTTTATTCTTTTCTCTAACGCCCTCTCTCTCTCTCCCCATCTTCTCTTTCATTTTGTTTTTTTCTGTTTTTTTATTCTCCTCATCTCACCGATCCTCTCTCTCTCGATTCCCTCCCTCTTCGGCCACTCTCTTCTCTTTTCTTTTTTATTTTTCTTCCTCCATCACACCGCCTCTCTCTCGGTCTCTTTATTTCTTTTTATTTTTTTCTTTCCTCCCCCCGATCCTCTTCCCTTCTCTTCTCCTCCCGATCTTCTTCTTTTTATTTCCAGATTTCCTTCCTTTTCTTCTTTTCCAGTCCGTCTCTCTTAATGCTTTTAGAAAAAAATCCTTCCTTTTCTCAATCTCAATCTCATGGCTCTCTATTTCCCTCCATTGATTTCCATTCTTTCCTTTCCCAATTGCCGAATCTTTTTTTTGTACAATCTATTCTTTCTTTCCTCATTTTAATATCTCTCTTCTTTCTTTCTTTGCTCTCTCGGTTTTTTTTTTTTATCAATTCCTTTCCCTAAAATATATTCCATTGATCCCACTCTCACCACCTATATTATAATATATCAATATGTAAATATATATATATATATATATATATATATATATATATATATATATATATATATATATATATATATATATATATATAAAATACGTAACTCATGATGCACATAGGCTGAACCAATTTGAACTAGATTGAGACTGGCTTGGGCTAAATTGATTGAGCTGAGTTAACTAGATCTAACTGGATTTTCTCTTTCTATCATTTCATGGGTCTTTTCCGCTGTTATTCCGCATGAAATTTTTTGATAGCCTTTATTCCAATTTTTTTATGTTCACTTTGTAGAACACTAAAAATTAGGAATATTGGAACTTGAATCACTTCATTTGGAAGTAAAATGGTCAACCTATGAATTTTTGAAGTTTAAGCGGATCAATTATCGATAATTTGACTGACCATTCTGCATGAGATCCTTTGGAGGCTTCTACCGGAAATATTTTACGTCCACTTTGTAGAGCACTAAAAATGGAACATAATGAGACTGGAATCACCTGATTCGGATATGGAATGATCAAAATATGAATTTTTGAATATTAAATAACTATTTTCATATGTAATTTTGCATGGGACCCTACAGAGATTTTTATCCGAGATTTTCCACGTCCACTTTGTAGGACATCACAAATGAAGAACAATGGCCTTGGAATCGTCTGAATCCGATGTAGAACGGAAAAGATATGAAGCTTTGAAGTTCTAACGATAATTTTACATGCAAGCTTGCATGGGACCCACTGGTGACTTCTACCCGGGATTTTTTACGTCCACTTTGTAGAACATCATGAATGAAGAATAATGGTCTCAGAATCATCTGAATCCGATGTAAAACGGAAAAGATATGAAGCTTTGAAGTTCTAACGATAATTTTGCATGCAAGCTTGCATGGGACCCACTGGAGATTTTTACCCGAGATTTTCCACGTCCACTTTGTAGGGCATCACAAATGAAGAACAATGGCCTTGGAATCGTTTGAATCCGATGTAGAACGGAAAATATATGAAGCTTTGAAGTTCTAACGATAATTTTGCATGCAAGCTTGCATGGGACCCACTGGTGACTTCTACCAGGGATTTTTTATGTCCACTTTGTAGAACATCATGAATGAAGAATAATGGTCTCAGAATCATCTGAATCCGATGTAGAACGGAAAAGATATGAAGCTTTGAAGTTCTAACAATAATTTTGCATGCAAGCTTGCATGGGACCCACTGGTGATTTCTACCCGGGATTTTTTACGTCCACTTTGTAGAACATCCTGAATGAAGAATAATGGTCTTCGAATCATCTGAATCCGATGTCGGATGATCAAGATATGATGATTTGAAATTCAAACAATCCGACTTAGGATAATTTGCATGAAGGCCCCTGGGATTATTTATAATAATTTCAGAAACCTCCCTTATTTGTATCATCCGACTAAAATGGTCATATCTTCCTCATTTGATATCGGAATTGAGCAATTCTAGTCTCGTTTCGAAGATAATTATATGACCTATGCATCTATGCAGATAATAGCCCATGACCCTGCTGCGGGGTTCAGTGGAAAATCACAAATCTTTGGGTTAAAGGTCAGAAACCTGCCATATTGGTTCACTTATGCCGAGGGTGGCAAAAATGGGGTGCTTACAAATGCCCCTCTTTAGCCGAGATTGTTATCAGTTTGAAGGCTAAAGATAAAAGAACCACATTTTTGGGGTATGAGTGATATTGTTTATTGGGCTGCACTTAGGGTAATTCTTCCTAAACTGCCTACATATTCTAAGGGTGTCCTAGAAATCAAGCCCAGAACATAGTTCGACTGGCAAGAAGGTTTGCTCTTCTTGGAAGATTGGTGAGTGCTCTTCTCGTATGAAGCTAGGCTGTGAATACAAGGCGCATTTGTAGGCTGGGAACCTCTTCTTGCTGAGGTAGAACTCAATGATGCAAGGTATGTGCGGGCTTGGACCCGGCTTGATCCATTTGTAGGCTGATAAACCTCTTCTTGTATGGAGCTAGGCTGTGAATACAAGGCTGATTGCATGATCTTGGGCTCCGATTTGATTTGTTTGGATGGAAGACTTGATGTCTTCTCTTTGATTGAACTGAGGCTCTTTTGATTGAGATTCTGAGATTGTTTTTTCTGAATAAGCTAGGGCTTCGCATTTGATTCACTTATAGGCTGAGATTGAATTGATCTTTGAATGAGCTAGGGCTCTACATTTGATTCACTAATAATCTGAGATTGATTTGATCTTTGGATGAGCTAGGGCTCTGCATTTGATTCCCTTGTGGGCTGAGATTGACTTGATCTTTGAATGAGCTAGGGCTCTACATTCGATTCATTTATAGACTAAGATTGATTTGAATTTTGGATGAGCTAGGGCTCTGCATATGATTTACTTAGACTGAGATTGATTTGAAATTTGGATGAGCTAGGGCTCTGCATTTGATTCACTAATAATCTGAGATTGATTTGATCTTTGGATGAGCTAGGGCTCTACATTTGATTCATTTATAGACTGAGGTTGATTTGAACTTTGGATGAGCTAGGGCTCCATATTTGATTCTGAAATGAGTAAGAACTCAGAAGGTTACTTTTAGGGTGAGGAATTTTCTATTGATTCTGAAATGAGCAAGAACTCAGAAGGTCACTTATAGGGTGAGGAATTTGCTATTGATTCTGAAATGAGCAAGAACTCAGAAGGTCACTTATAGGGTGATACTGAATGACTCATCTTGGCAGTTCCTACCAGCTTTGGACCTTCGGGATTGAAAATAGGAATATCCTTCTTGGAAGCTCTATGGCTATGAACCTTTAGGATGCTTGAAAGTGACCCATACAGGAAGGCTTTGTTGACTTTGAACCGTTAGGGTTTGAATCTGACCCGTCTTGGAAGTTTATTGACTTTGAACCTATAGAGTGCTGGACATATTTGAAATGATGGTGAATTCCATAGCAGTTTTCCAAGGTTTTTTTTTTTTTTTTTGCCCCTGCTTTATTGGTGAAGGCGCAAAACATGACATCAATGGAAATGGTGTCATGGACTTCGCTGGCATGATACCTAGATTTGAAAATTTTCATTTATGATCTGGTACTGAAAGTTTGACTCAATTTCAGCATGGTAGGGATGACTTGGTTACTCCCTTTGAAGGGTTCCATGTAATTTGAAGGTGATGATTTTCTTCAGCCAACATTGGTGTTGTTGGATTTTGGATTGAAAGAAACTCTAGCGAGGATTTTGGACAAGAATGAGGGGACCTTGACAGTCTTTAACCAAAGTGATTTTATTGATGACCTTGGTGTTAGATTGTCGAGGAACATCTGATCAACTAAGTTCTTTGATTGTGCACTATGGTAGACCAAATTGGTAGAACAACCAAGTGGCGATGAAATGTGACATGGGTTTGGCCCTTGATCTAGGCTCATGAAAAGCTCAGGGCTTTGCAACATTGTTGTGCCAATTTTGAAAGATGAATGAACCATGGCCCCAAAGTAAGCATGAAGAGCAAGGTTTTTGAAATGTTCCTTCAGAGAATTTGGTGATCAAATCCTAACAGGTGAGAGACCACATTAGATTTTCTTTATCAACAAAATTGGGAGAACTGAGAAATTGGCAAAAACCAACTTGGATGGACCTACTTCTGTTGAATATGAAAGTAGTGACTTCAGACTAGATAATGGATCCTTGATGTAATGCTCATGATCAAGTTCGATTCCTCTACATAGGGTATATCTATGCCCCAGTGTCTGCATGTTGTGACAGACCGCTACTGTAGAAGGAAATGGGAAACCTAACAGAGTTAGAACAAGGTTGAATCTGGATTGCATTTAGAATTTGACCATGCTTCTGAGGTCAAGGGAAGATTGACAGATTGATTGCAGAAAATGATTTCTTAGATAAACCCTTCTTGAATCTTGGAAAATGAGGGAGCTGATGATTTGATGAATTTGGCTACATTCGTAATCAGGCCATGAGAATTTGCTCTCTCCCTAACATGACCAAAGGATTTGAAGATAGAATTCTGTTGAAAGGCAATGCTTTGGAGTCCAAAAGGTGATGCTTTGTTCAACTCCTCCGAGTATGATTCACTGGAGAGCAAGAGGGGTTCCTTTCCTTATGGAGGGTAGAGTAGTATGACACTTGCTACATGAACCATTGAATTTTTCTATGAATGGCCAATGAGGGCAATGCTTTAGGGTGCATCAGGTCGCCTATCCCCACTGAGGTATTATGGGTTGCCCATTGAGGTTTCTCGGGTTGCCTTTCCCTTATTGAGGTTTCTTTTCTTCCCTGTATTATTTTTTTCATTTTCTTCTTTTTGCAAACCCCATCTTGGGTTGAATAAAGAGTCCTGATATGGTGAGGATATTGCCAAAATTATGGTCCTATCCAATGGTTTGAAACCCTTAGGGGAAATCTTAATGGCATGACCTTCTTCACAAATGGGTAGCCTTGCCCCACTATTTAAGTTGACACCTACACGTATTGATAGGCGGGCAGCTATTTGAATCATCGCTAAAAGCAACCTTAGGGAAATGCAGTCCCAAACCAAAATTAAAAATGGTGCTGAATTATGTTTTCCTTTCTTGGAGATGTTCAGATGGAACACGTGTCCCAACAAGCTATATCGAGATTCTGAATCAGTCACGATCATATCTGGGCCTGAAACCTTTAGGTTTGTTGACAAGTATTGATGTTGAAGGTCCAAGAGGACTGATGTGAAACTGTCCACATGGGTCTACCATTGGGAGAGTGTTTGGTTATTTATGTAGAACGGGTTTATCTTACTGAGAAGATCCCATTTTATTGGCTTGAGAAATGAAGGGCTTATAGGAATCTTGGGAAGTCGTCGGATGTAATGAACGATAGATGAGAGTTCCAGCCAAATTCATGAATTTATACATAAAATGATGACATGATCATGAGATACAATGCCATAAAAATTGATAATCAAAAGAAGGGCTTGTGATAGAGACTCCTAGGAAATCCGTCAGATTGATAGACGGGAGAGAGAGTCTAATGCCGATGAGAAATGTTTCTCTGATGATGAAGAAGTGATGAGATCGTCTCCTGTAAAGGCGGGATGTAATTGGCCAAAATCAAAAGTCCGGTCCAACATGTTGTAAATCTCGTCGAATGATCGAACTTGCTATCAGGCTTTGGTTGGAACTATCATCCTCTTGAAGTGAGAGGGACAATTGGCTTACTGTCAAGCTCCAATGCCATTCAACATCTTACTATTTTCTTTTCTTCTCTTTTTTTTTTCTTTTTTCTTTTTCTTTTTTTTTTTGGATGTGAAGGCCACATAATGCAGTGCTTCGCTTGATCGTGAAATTGAATCCTGACTTTCAATATTGGATTTGAATCTTCTTCTTCCAAACATTTCCAATCAGATAGAACGTCTTTGCCCCAACTAGCACTCTGATCTTCTGTAAACTTTATGAGAATTTGTGACTGCTCATATAGTATCTGATTTTATCTGAATGGTGAATCCGTATGCTATCCTCTAGAAGTTAATCATCACCTTCTATCTGATGTGACTGCCTTTCCCTTATTGATGTAAATAAAACATGGGCTTGAATTTTCTTTTTTTTTTTTTTTTTTTTTGGTATCCCAATGACCTCATTCTTTGATTTTGAGATTGATCATTCATCATGTATCTCTTGCTTGCAGATGATGTACTTTGTAAAAACTTTGGTATTTCCATCTTCTTGGTGGCACATCTGTCCTCCACTCATTTGTACTGATTGGCTGACCTGTTGATATGATCTGTTATTATGTAATGCTTTCCTTGGAATATTTTCACAGATAGAACAAATGGCAGCTTCTCCAATACATGTTTCTTGAGACTACTCTTGTGTCTCCCGATTGATCATTTAAAGCTTTCCCAGACGGGTTGGACCTTTCTTTCTCAAGAGGCCGGGTGGCATAGAAGTTCAGGAGACGGCTCATCGTTTCAATCATCTTCAGAGTCAGAATTGATTGCGCACGTAGAATAGGAGGATGTATGAAACTGGGAGGAAATGTATGGAAGAGACAAAGCACAGAGTTTGAAATCCCAAGCGGGGTGGTTTTCTTTTACTTACAGGGCAAATTGGGCTGGACTTGTCAACGAGCATATCAATCTTGGACCAAGACATGGATGACCTATCAAATACCGATAATAGAAAGTTGAAACAACTAGTTCGTCCAAGCGGCTCCAGTTGGGCATAACGCCTTCGACGACCACCTTCAGTCGTTGCGGGAATAAGTCTTCCTTCAGATCTCTAATAGCAGGACTCATCATGCCCCTCTATCAATAGGTGCAAGCTACCTACCTTTTAAGGTTCCATACAATTCTTACCTTCTTTTCTTTTAGTTTAGGATCCATTCATAACCAAACTATTGCTTTTTAAGCTCAAGGTTACTCTGGTTCATGCCCCAGTTTGGGGTTTGATGGATTCATCAATGAACCACTTCTAGTTGAGTTCAAAATCATTCTAGCTTATGCCCCAGCTTATGGAGCAAGGGGTATCGCCATTGCACTACACCATTTTGAATCAAAGATTGGACTAATTTATGCCTTGGCTTGGGGGTTCAATGGATTTCTTTGTTAGACCACTCTCAATTTGGGTCTAAGGTCAATTTGGTCCATGCCCCAGTTTAGAGCATAATGGCTTTCCTCATTAGACCGCATTCAATTTGGGTCCAAGGTCAATCTGGTTCATGCCCCACTTAGGGCTCAGGGCTTCATCATTGGACCATTCCCTAGCCATGATTTGTTCTTATCCTAGCTTGGGGCACATTAGATCTCATCTTTGGTCTACCCTACTGCTCGGGAAATTCCATTCCCTCTCTTTGAATAATGAGAAATGTGAGGGCAACTCTTCGGATTCTAACATTTCCTTAGCCAATGGGACAGAAATGCCCATGATGGGATAGCACTATTATAGCTGAAGGTTCATGGTCTCTTGATGATTCCAGAATTTAGAATTGATCTTTACTGACATGCAATGAGGAATGCTTCTCATTCACCAGTCCTGACGAGCTATCCTAACTTGTAGCACTGGGCTATGATAGACATGGATCGGGCTCTAATTGATAGAGCCAGAGATTGATTTTGAATCGGTCTCCGATTGATAGAGACAAGATTGACTTTGAATTGGTCTCTAATTAATAGAGATAGAGTTGACTTTGAATTGGTCTCTAATTGATAGAGACAGAGTTGACTTTGAATTGATCTCTGATTGATAGAGATCAAGATTGATTTTGAATTGGTCTCTGATTGATAGAGATCAAGATTGATTTTGAATTGGTCTCTGATTGATAGAGATCAAGATTGACAGTCATGAACTGTGCTCTAATTGCTAGAGGCAAAGATTGCTTGAGTTGGGCTCTGATTGATAGAGGCCAAGGAAGACAATCATGGATTGGACTCTAATTGCTAGAGATGATGGATTGACTGAAATTCTCTTTGATTCCTTTATGAAGTGGAACATGGACCAAAGGTAATGATTGAACAGGCCTAGAGGATAACTCATGCTCACATTGAGTTCATATGAATGGAACCTTTCTTAGTTCCGACATGAATCAGAACCTGAACTGGAGTTGATGGTTGGACAAGCCTAGGGGCTAATTAAATTCAAATGAATGGAACTCTTCTTAGTTCCAACATGAATCAGAATTTGAACCACAGTTGATGGCTGGATAAGCCTAGTGGCTAAATGAATTCAGATGAATGAGACTCTTCTTAATTCTAACATGAATCAGAACCTGAACCAAAGTTGATGGTTGGACAAGCCTAGGGGCTAAATAAATTCAGATGAATGGAATTTTTTCTAGTTTTGACATGAACTGGAACCCAAACCAAAGTTAATGGTTGGATAAGCCTAGTGGCTAATTGAATTCAGATGAATGGAATTTTTCCTAGTTCCGACATGAATCAGAACCTAAACTGGAGGTGAAAGGTGAAAAAACCTAGGGGCCGAATGCCTTCTTCATTTTAGCATGATCTGGGAGTGATGATTGAACCTGCCTAAAGGTTGAACCCTTCTTTAATTCTGAGATGAACCAGAAATGGTGGTTGAATCTAGGGTTGAATATTTCTTTGATTTTAAGATGAACTAGATGTGATTGAATCTGCCTAGAGGCTGAATCTTTCCTTAATTCTGGGCTAACCGAAATGATGATTGGACCTACCTAGGGGCTGAATCTTTCCTTCAGTTCTGAGATGAACCAGAAATGGTGGCTGGACCTGCCTAGGGGCTGAATATTTTTTTTGATTCTGAGATAAACTGGATGTAATTAAATCTGCCTAGGGGCTGAATCTTTCCTTAATTTTGGATGAACCAAAATGATGATTGAACCTGCCTAGGGGCTGAACCTTTCTTCAACCTAGGGGCTGAATCTTTCCTTCAGTTCTGAGATGAACTAGAAATTGTGGTTGGACCTGCCTAGGGGCTGAATATTTTTTTTGATTATGAGATGAACTGGATGTAATTGAATCTGCCTAGGGGCTGAATCTTTCCTTAATTCTGATGAACCAAAATGATGATTGAACCCGCCTAGGGGCTGAACCTTTCTTCGGTTCGAGATGAACCGGAAATGGTGATTGAATCCGGGGCTGAATATTTCTTTGATACTAAGATGAACCGAATGTGATTGAATCGCCTAGGGGCTGAATCTTTCCTTAATTCGGATGAACCGAAATGATGATTGGACCTGCCTAGGGGCTGAATCTTTCCTTCGCTTCTTCGAGATGAACCAGAAATGGTGGTTGGACCTGCCTAGGGGCTGAATATTTTTTTTGGATTCTGAGATGAATTGGATGTAATTGAATCTGCCTAGGGGCTGAATCTTTCCTTAATTCTCGATGAACCAAAATGATGATTGAACCTGCCTAGGGGCTGAACCTTTCTTTAGTTCTGAGATGAACCAGAAATGGTGATTGAATCTGGGGCTGAATATTTCTTCGATACTGAGATGAACTGAATGTGATTGAATCGCCTAGGGGCTGAATCTTTCCTTAATTCGGATGAACCAAAATGATGATTGGACCTGCCTAGGGGCTGAATCTTTCCTTAATTCAAAGGTGAATAGGGAACAATGATTGGATTTGCCTAGGGGCTGAATCTTTCCTTAATTCAAAGGTAAATAGGGAACAATGATTGGATTGGGGCTGGATCTCTCCTTAATTCAGAGATGAATCGAGAACGGTGATTGGATTTGCCTAGGGGCTAAATCTTTTCTTAATTCTGAGGTGAATCGAGAACTATGATTGGATTTGCCTAGGGGCTGAATCTTTCCTTAATTCAAAGGTACATTGAGAACTATGATTGGATTTGCCTAGGGGCTGAATCTTTCCTTAATTCAAAGGTATATTGAGAACTATGATTGGATTTGCCTAGGGGCTGAATCTTTCCTTAATTTAGGGGTGCATTGGGAACCATGATTGGATTTGCCTAGGGGCTGAATCTTTCCTTAATTTAGGGGTGCATTGAGAACCATGATTGGATTTGCTTAGGGGCTGAATCTTTCCTTAATTCAGAGGTACATTGAGAATGGTGATTGGATTTTCCTAGGGGTTGAATCTTTCCTTAATTCAGGGGTGCATTGAGAACCATGATTGGATTTGCCTAGGGGCTGAATCTTTCCTTAATTCATAGGTACATTGAGAATGGTGATTGGATTTGCCTAGGGGCTGAATCTTTTCTTAATTCTGAGGTGAATCGAGAACTATGATTGGATTTGCCTAGGGGCTGAATCTTTCCTTAATTCAAAGGTACATTGAGAACGGTGATTGGATTTGCCTAGGGGCTGAATCTTTCCTTCTTTCTTACAAAATTTGATGTTCAATTAAGATCTAGATTCATGACTTCCATTGATCATTTAGAAAGATAATATGGATGGATCTCAAGGTGGGAGATCAAGACAATTCCCTAATTGTAGGGGCCTCTCACCCTTAAAGGGTGGATATGGTTGCAGTTTGATTTTTTTTTCCAAAGGCATTGAAATCCAATGGGGAAATATTGAGATTCTAGACATCTAGAGGAGTGGAAGAAGTCACATGCACAATCAAGGATGACTCAACCAAACAAGAGTTAGATCCCTCATAAGGGTGATTGGGTAAACATTATCCAAGTCAATTTAATTGAATTTGATTAAGCCATGTGTTCAGTCTTGGGACCTCATGATTCCAAAATGGATAATCAGTGGTACCAAGGTCTGGCCAATTGGATTACCGAATTCGATGAAATTGAAATGGATATATTAATCCGTCGTCCTTATTAGGGATGGTTAGCAAAAGCGGTTCATAGATGAACAAACTAGTAAATTTCTTCTTGACCATGGTATCTATGTCTTGACAGGGATTTTCTGTTCATTTTTTGAAATCGACGTGTTAACAATGAGAGATTCGACACATCGAGCTTACTTAATGGAGGGTGTATAGTGACCGTCTACTATGATGTAGAACAGGTGTATACACACCTCATACTCTCAATGGGTGAGAGTTCAAGATGCTCATCGTGTAGATTCTAACATGTTGACCAATCGAGGACAAAAACGGGCAAAACTTCGACGTCTCGAACATGGATGTCATGGTTAAGCAGGCTTTACTGGGTCGGTTCAGGGATGAACCAAAAATAACAAACATTGGGCTACAATCTGGGTTAGGACAGAAAAGGCCACCTTGACAAGGATGGGGTAACCTATCAACGAATGCTCGATGAATAATGGGCCCCCAATCCCTATATATACTATGTTGCAAGGATCCAAGCGACGTGGAGTAGCATAACACATTCCCAGGAGGACCCAAGAAATGCTCGTTAGAGGCTGCTCACCGGTCGTGGTCTCACAAAGTACAGGCCAAGGTTGTGTGTTTCGCCTAACAGGCTGCCCCATATACATGGGACCCGGTTTGGCTACTCGCACGAATGTGTGACTGAACCCATTCCCCCCAAAGCAATATTATACAAACATAAATATAGTATCCTAAAATCTAGCATCCAATTCACACAAGAAAAGTTTTCATTTAAGAGTTTGACATTTATATCCCCAGTGGAGTCGCCACTATAAAGACAAAGATGGAGATCTTTAGAAGTCGCCACCTAGATTTAGGTCTAGGACCTTGGAAATGTGAAATCTCACCCTAAGGTAAGACTTCGATTGACTCATGACCCTTAGATTGGAATTCTGGTCCATCAGAGATTGGGTAAGTGTCAGGTTACGGTTACGAGAAGGGCTTAGGCACCCAAACCGCTCGATCCAAATCGATCTCCTATACCTTTCCTATGCTAGACTCTATTTGCTAAGCCAAACCAAACCAAGGGGTTTGATATCATTGAACCAAATCTGTATCCATCAGATTGCCTACGTATTACAGATTTATTCCAAAAATCAGGTTCACCATCGTAGTTCAGGTGTGATTAAAGTTTATGGCTGTGATTTATGCTTGTGCATGATTAAGTTTATTTGTTCAAGTTAAAATTTATGCTTGAATGCTTGAGAAATCCTATGGGTTAGGATCTGGATAGTCCATGTGGGCTGATAGATAATCCTAGTGGATCTAAGAATAACCCTATTTAGGTTAGAATATGGATAATATCCTAGTGGATCTATGGATAGTCCAAGTGGACTAAGATGTGGATAAATATCCTAGTAGATCTATGGATAGTCCAAGTAGACTAAATGTGTGGATAACCCTATTTGGGTTGAAATGGGAATGGATATCCTAGTGGATCTATGGATAGTCCGAGTGGACTAAGGTGTGAATAAATATCCTAGTGGATCTATGGATAGTCCGAGTGGACTAAGGTGTGGATCCGAATTTGGGTTTCTCCCAAATAGCCTACGTATCCTAGGGTTTGACCTAGGAATCAGAATCCGCATAGTTCGGGACTCTAGGTTGAAATGGTCGAGTATCCTAGTGGATCTATGGATAGTCCGAGTGGACTAAGGTATGGATCCGAATTTGGGTTTCTCCCAAATAGCCTACGTATTCTAGGGTTTGCCCTAGGAATCAGAATCCGCGTTGTTCGACTCTGGGTTGAAATGGGAATGGATATCCTAGTGGATCTATGGATAGTCCGAGTGGACTAAATTGTGGATCCGAATTTGGGTTTCTCCCAAATAGCCTACGTATCCTAGGGTTTGCCCTAGGAATCAGAATCCGCGTAGTTTAAAATTGGGTAACCTGTTCAAGGTTAATGATTGAGAACCTATTCTAGGTTTAGGGTTTGTCGAGGGGCAAATCGTCCTAAATTACCCTTTTCATTCTGAATTCTAATTTTGGAAGGTTTGGCAAAGAATTCTCTTTCTTTTAAGGTTTTATTATTCCCATTATGTCCTTCCCAAGAATGTGGGTGCCTAAATGCCCGTCCCCATGCCTAGATTGTCTTCTAGAAGTGTGCAGATATGGCAATTTGACTAGGGTGTTGCATAAAATAAGTTATTGCCAAAAAATAGAATATTCTATCTAAATATGGCACATAAAACATTTATGACAAGAAATTCACATACAGTAAGATTGTTTAAAAATCTTTCAAATATGGCATGTATTGCAAATAAGGCAAGAGCCGACATGGCATGATCTAGTATGCGATTTTCTACCCTAATTGTTAATTCTTTCCATTTTAGGGTTTTCTACCCTAATTATTATTTTTTTTCCATTTTTTAGGGTTTTCTACCCTAACTGTTACTTTCTTTCCATTTTAGGGTTTTCTACCCTAGTTATTATTTTATTTCCATTTTTTAGGGTTTTCTATCCTAACTGTTACTTTCTTTCCATTTTAGGGTTTTCTACCCTAGTTATTATTTTCTTTCCATCTTAGGGTTTTCTACCCTAAATGTTACTTTCTTTCCATTTTAGGGTTTTCTACCCTAATTATTATTTTCTTTCCATCTTAGGGTTTTCTACCCTAAATGTTACTTTCTTTCCATTTTAGGGTTTTCTACCCTAATTATTATTTTCTTTCCATTTTAGGGTTTTCTACCCTAAATGTCACTTTCTTTCCATTTTAGGGTTTTCTACCCTAATTATTATTTTCTTTCCATCTTAGGGTTTTCTACCCTAAATGTTATTTTTCAATTTATCTCTTTCCAAGACGAATATGATGAATGAAAATATTCCAACTATAGCAGTGGTAGTAATCCAAACATAGCAGTAAGCATCCAAACATGGCAGTAATCATCTAAATATGACAGTAAGCATGTGGCAGACAAATATGGAAATAAGCATGTGTAGCATTCCAAAATAGCAAGAATCATACAAGCATCAAGATGGTGGACATATCAACATGGTATCCAATGGTTCAGATTTAATGTCATCACATAATCAGAAATCAATTGATCACCTAATGGATCAAATTTTATCAATCAATGGCTCAAGATCAAAGGCCATAATTAAACCATGTGAAAATACCTTAACATCAAATGGCCATATACAAATTTGCATTAAAAAGTTTCAAATCAATGGTCACAATTAATCACATCAAACTCCCAAGATCAGATCCAGATCAGATGACCATAATTTAATCATCCAAAATCCATATCAATGGTGCATATTTAATCACCTTAAATTTCAAACTAATGGGACCAATTTCATAAAATTCTAAGCATTTTCAGATCAATTTTGATCATATGAAATTCCTACATGTAATTGATCCAATTAATCACATAAAATTCCCAAGATCAGATCCAGATTAGATGGCCATAATTTAATCATCCAAAATCCATATCAATGCTCCATATTTAATCACCTTAATGTCCAAAATCAAATGGCCCAAAAATTTCACTTAAAATTCCAAGATCAAGGGTCCATATTTATTTCACATCTAAATGCCAAGTTCAATGATTCATAGAAATTTCAGTCATGGCTAAAATGATGATCAAGTTAATCACATGAAACTTCAAGCATATGATGGACCAATATCATAAAAACTCCGAACAAGTGGTCGGA
This sequence comes from Protea cynaroides, assembly GCA_028583415.1. Classification (NCBI taxonomy): domain Eukaryota; kingdom Viridiplantae; phylum Streptophyta; class Magnoliopsida; order Proteales; family Proteaceae; genus Protea; species Protea cynaroides. Next base: position 34,253,395 of record CM053265.1, read on the forward strand.
CCCATTATCACCACAGATATTTCATGATCAAAACTATTATCATCATATAAAATTTCATGATCAAATGACTGAAATTCAAGCACATAAAAAATCAATGTAGTGGATCAAATTAAATTCATGCCGGTGACTAAAATTTAATTAAGATACATACAATGGCTTACATGGGATCAAGGGTTGTGATGGAATCATGGGCAAGACTGGTTTGTGCAGTGGACGGGTGATAGGAGAGATGAGGTGTTCGGTTGAGGGTTTAAGGGAGCAGGTGGTAGGAGGTTGGGAATAGTGGCTTACGGCAGAATAACAAGTTTGCTTGATGGGATTTTTCATGAAGTTATACTAAAATAAAGAAAAGGTATCGAAGCTTACCTCTTTTACTCCTCTTCTCCTCGATCTCCTATCCCTCTTCCATCTTCTCCTCGGTTCTCCTCCTCCTTTTCCTTTTTTTTTCTTTTTTTTATTCTTCTTCCAACGCCCTCTCTCTCTCTCTCCCGATCTTCTCCTCTCGATCCTCCTCCTTTTCCCTTTTTTTATTCTTTTTTCCAACGCCCTCTCTCTCTCCCCATCTTCTCCTTTCGATCCTCCTCCTTTTCTCTTTTTTTTATTCTTTTCTCCAACGCCCTCTCTCTCTCCCGATCTTCTCCTTTCGATCCTCCTCCTTTTCTTTTTTTTTATTCTTTTCTCCAACGCCCTCTCTCTCTCCCCATCTTCTCTTTCATTTTGTTTTTTCTGTTTTTTTATTCTCCTCATCTCACCGATCCTCTCTCTCTCGATTCCCTCCCTCTTCGGCCACTCTCTTCTCTTTTTTTTTTTCCTCCATCACACCGCCTCTCTCTCGGTCTCTTTATTTCTTTTTTTTTTCTCTCCTCCCCCCGATCCTCTTCTCTCCTCTTCTCCTCCCGATCTTCTTCTTTTTATTTTCCAGGTTTCCTTCCTTTTCTTTTTTTCCAGTCCGTCTCTCTTAATGCTTTTAGAAAAAAATCCTTCCTTTTCTCAATCTCAATCTCATGGCTCTCTATTTCCCTCCATTGATTTCCATTATTTCCTTTCCCAATTGCCGAATCTTTTTTTGTACAATCTATTCTTTCTTTCCTCATTTTAATATCTCTCTTCTTTCTTTCTTTGCTCTCTCGGTTTTTTTTTTTTATCAATTCCTTTCCCTAAAATATATTCCATTGATCCCACTCTCACCACCTATATTATAATATATCAATATATATATATATATATATATATATATATATATATATATATATATATATATATATATATATATATAATACGTAACTCATGATGCATATAGGCTGAACCAATTTAAACTAGATTGAGACTAGCTTGGGCTAAATTGATTGAGCTGAGTTAACTGGATCTAACTGGGTTTTCTCTTTCTATCATTTCATGGATCATTTCCGCTGTTATTCCGCATGAAATTTTTCGATAGCCTTTATTCCAATTTTTTATGTTCACTTTGTAGAACACTAAAAATGAGGAATATTGGTACTTGAATCACTTCATTTGGAAGTAAAATGACCAACCTATGAATTTTTGAAGTTTAAGCGGACCAATTATCGATAATTTGACTGACCATTCTGCATGAGATCCTTCGGAGGCTTCTACCAGAAATATTTTACGTTCACTTTGTAGAGCACTAAAAATGGAACATAATGAGACTGGAATCACCTGATTCGGATATGGAATGATCAAAATATGAATTTTTGAATATTAAATGATCATTTTCATATGTAATTTTGCATGGGACCCTCCGGAGATTTTTACCCGAGATTTTCCACGTCCACTTTGTAGGACATCACAAATGAAGAACAATGGCCTTGGAATCGTCTGAATCCGATGTAGAATGGAAAAGATATGAAGCTTTGAAGTTCTAACGATAATTTTACATGCAAGCTTGCATGGGACCCACTGGTGACTTCTACCCATCATGAATGAAGAATAATGGTCTCAGAATCATCTGAATCTGATGTAGAACGGAAAAGAGATGAAGCTTTGAAGTTCTAACGATAATTTTGCATGCAAGCTTGCATGGGACCCACTGGAGATTTTTACCCGAGATTTTCCACGTCCACTTTGTAGGGCATCACAAATGAAGAACAATGGCCTTCGAATCGTCTGAATCCGATGTAGAACGGAAAAGATATGAAGCTTTGAAGTTCTAACGATAATTTTGCATGCAAGCTTGCATTGGACCCACTGGTGACTTCTACCTAGGATTTTTTACGTCCACTTTGTAGAACATCTTGAATGAAGAATAATGGTCTCAGAAGCATCTGAATCCGATGTAGAACGGAAAAGAGATGAAGCTTTGAAGTTCTAACGATAATTTTGCATGCAAACTTGCATGGGACCCACTGGTGACTTCTACCCGGGATTTTTTACGTCCACTTTGTAGAACATCATGAATGAAGAATAATGGTCTTGGAATCATCTGAATCCGATGTCGGATGATCAATATATGATGATTTGAAATTCAAATAATCCGACTTAGGATAATTTGCATAAAGGCCCCTGGGATTATTTATAATAATTTCAGAAACCTCCCTTATATGTATCATCCGACTAAAATGGTCATATCTTCCTCATTTTATATCAGAATTGAGCAATTCTAGTCTCGTTCGAAGATAATTCTATGACCTATGCATCTATGCAGATAATAGCCCATGACCCTGCTGCGGGGTTCAGTGGAAAATCACAAATCTTTGGGTTAAAGGTCAGAAACCTGCCATATTGGTTCACTTATGCCGAGGGTGGCAAAAATGGGGTGCTTACACTCAGCAACAACCAAAGCCAAATACTGAGAGTCCAAGATGTTGTAACTGCAATCAAGTGGGACATATGATGAAAGAGTGTCCTAAACCCCAGAAGCCACAACATCAAGGACGAGTGTATGTTGTTACATCCGAGGATGCTGCCGCATCACCCGATGTGGTCACAGGTATGACTGAAACCTTTTAAGTTGTAATTACAATGTATGAGCATGTAGACTAAGTAAAATAAATCACAGGTATCGTACCTATAAATGGCGTATCCACCAGAGTACTCTTTGATTCAAGAGCTACTCATTCCTTTATATCTATGTCATTCGGAAAGAAGTTGAAATTACCCATCAAAACATTGGACTACAAACTACTTGTATGGTCACCAATGGGGTTAGAAGTGGAATTAGAGAAAGGTTATAGACCATGTCCAGTTCTCATTGGCGAGAAAACCTTAGATGCAACCTTGATAAAACTTGAGATGGCAGACTTTGACGTCATCTTGGGAATGGACTGGTTAGCTCGGCATTTTGCAACCCTATTATGCACCGAAAAGAAGCTAACATTCAAAGACAAAGAACGAGCAGAATTCAGTTTTTCGGGAACCAAACTTACCCACAGACGCAAGCTTATACTCTCAGCACTGAAGGCTAAGAAGTGCCTTGATAAGGGGGCAGTCGGGTATCTAGTATCAGTGGTCGACCTAACCAAGGAAGCACCACGAATGGAAGATATTGATGTTGTGCGGGACTATCCCGACGTATTTCCGGAGGAACTACCAGGATTACCACCCGATAGAGCCACCGAGTTTGTGATAGACCTTATACCTGGAGCCGCACCAGTATCAAAAGCACCTTATAGAATGGCTCCTACTAAACTGAAGGAATTGAAAGTGCAACTACAGGAACTGCAGGACAAGGGTTATATTCGACCCAGTATATCACCATGGGGAGCACCGGTATCGTAAAGAAGAAGGACGGAAGCGTTCGATTATGTATCGACTATCGGGAGTTGAATAAACTGACAATCAAGAATCGATACACACTACCTCGGATTGATGACTTGTTCGATCAGTTGCAAGGAGCAAAAGTATTTTCTAAGATTGACCTTCGGTCAGGCTATCATCAGTTGAAGATTAAAGAAGGTGATATTCCTAAGACAACCCTATTACCAAGTGTGAGTTTTGGATAAGTGAAGTCGCCTTCCTAGGCCATGTAGTATCCGCTGAAGGAATCAAAGTGGACCCCAGCAAGATCGAGGCTATTGTAAAGTGGGAAGCACCAAAGTGCATTTCAAAAATTAAAAGTTTTCTGGGTCTCGCTGGTTATTATCGGAGATTCGTGGAAGACTATTCCCGGATTGTTGTACCTCTCACCAGTCTGACTAAGAAAGGTGAAAAGTTTGTGTGGACGGATAAATGTGAGAAGAGCTTCCAAACATTGAAGACCAGATTGATATCCGCTCTGATTTTGACTATTCCTGTTCCAAGACAGACATTTACCTTATACACTGATGCGTCAGGACTGGGATTAGGATGTGTGCTTATGCAAGGAGAGCAAGTGATTGCTTATGCTTTAAGACAATTAAAGGTACATGTGAAAAATTATCCCACTCATGATCTGGAGTTAGCGGCAGTAGTACATGTTGTCAAGATATGGAGACATTACCTATACGGAGAGAAATTTCAGATTAAGTCGGACCATGTCTTACTTATTTATTTAATCCGAAAGAATTGAATATGAGACAAAGAAGATGGTTGGAACTATTGAAGGACTATGATTGTGATATTTAGTATCATCCGGGGAAAGCTAACGTAGTAGCAGAAAAGCAATGATATAATCTCAAGGAGAGGTTAGTACAACCGCAGCAATGTGTACTATCGGAATGGTATTCAATCACGGCCGTGAGTAGTATGTGATAGATACAACGGATGGATCGGTCAACCAAGGGTTTATTCATCGATTTTCCAATATGTTCGCTGCATTGAAAATTATACCGGATATAATGGATGAAGTGAAGACAGCTATTAAATCAGATCCTTATCTGAGAATAGTACAAGAAGATATCGAGAAAGGTAGGACTAATCCTGAGTTCACCTTGGACGAAGAGAAAGTACTGAAATATAAAGGAAGAATATGTGTACCTGAAACAGAAAGTATGGACATTAGACACCGACTGATGAAAGAAGCCCATACCACCATCTATTCGATACATCCTGGAAGTACAAAAATGTATCATGATCTAAAGAAACTGTATTGGTGGAGAGGAATGAAAGCAGATGTAGCTAAGTTCGTGTCTCAATGCCTAAATTGTCAGAAAGTAAAAGCTGAACGACAACGACCCAAAGGACTGTTACAACTGTTACAAGAACCAGCATGGAAATGGGACTGCATCACTATGGACATCGTCATGAGATTACCACTGACTCCTCAAGTAGTTGATGCAGTTTGGGTGATTGTAGACCGTCTGACTCAAACAGCTCGCTTACTACCAATACGACCGTAGTATACACTGGAAAGGTTAGCAAAGCTGTATGTGGATAATATTGTTCGATTACACGGTATACCAGAAAGCATTGTGTCCGATAGAGATCCACAATTTAATTCTAAGTTTTGGGAGGGATTGCAAAAGGCTATGGGTACAACATTGAAGTTCAGTACTGCATTCCACCCACAGACAGATGGACAGTCAGAGCGTACAATCCAGATTCTAGAAGATATGCTACGAGCATGTGTAATTGACTTCAAGGGATCATGGGATGAAAGATTAGCATTGATCAAGTTCGCTTATAACAATAGCTATTAGGCTACTATACAGATGTCACCTTATGAAGCACTGTATGGCAGAAAGTATCGAACTCCTTTGTTTTGGAATGAAGTGGGAGAACGTAGTATTGTTGGACCGGAATTTGTTGAAGAGACTTGTCGAGTGGTCGACATTATCAAGGAAAGAGTGAGAACAACTCAGAACCATCAGAAGCAATATGTAGATACTCGACGTAGAGATCTTGAGTTAATTGTAGGTGATAATGTATTCTTGAAGGTATCGCCTATGCGAGGATTGAAAAGGTTCGGATAGAAAGGGAAACTAAGTCCAAGATATGTCGGGCAATATGAGATTTTAGCTAAGCGTGGGAAAGTGGCTTATCAGTTAGCACTACCACCATCTAGGTCAAGTGTGCATGACGTATTTCATATTTCCCTATTGAAGAAGTATGTCAAGGATCCAGCACACGTGTTGACAGTAGATTTACTGGAATTGACTGATGATTTGACATTTGAAGTAACACCAATGGAGATCACCAGCCGAAAAGTTCAACGTCTATGCAACCGAGATATCTATTATGTTAAGGTCACATGGAAAAAGTAGAGACATGGAAGAAATCACATGGGAAGAAGAAAATGCCATGCGAAAGCAATACCCTCACTTATTTGATTCAGAAGGTACGTACAATTTTGAGGACGAAATTTTTATAAGTAGGGGGGAGTTGTAAGACCCGTGTCAATCTAACCCAGTCTTATCACCTTGAACCAGGTTTACCCATCACGGTCGAGTCAAATGGACTAAGGGCGTGAAGGAGATCAAGACCAGGTATCAAATCGACCCTAAAACACTCAATTTAAGGGGAGGGTCACATACCCAGCTAAGGAGGGTCGGACCCCCCAAAACAGAAAGTCAGACCCTCTGTTTTACAGGGAGGGTCGGACATCTTAAGAACCTAGGGTCGACGGGATCATCGACCCTCCCATCGACCCTCAGTTGCCGTCGAAACTGAAATTAGGAAATTTCCTAATTTTCGATTTGGATTCTTTCCTAATCTCATCTCGGTCCTTGAGTCCTATACTCTACCGGGGGGCCTTAGCTCTATCTCTACTGGTGCTTTGAGGGATGCTGGGGTGAGGCCTTGGATACATTGTTTGACATTAGGATTGGTTAGTAGCGAGCCCCGTTTGTAGCCCTAGCCATCAGGGGTTCATTTGTTGGTATGGAGTTATGCATCGATAAATGTGACCTTCGTTGTACAATGTTCATTTGGGTGCTGTGGGCGACGGTGAGAGTCATCGGACGTATCCACACTCTCGTGCATAGAGGTGCAGCGGCCACCTATCCTTTTTATAGCACAATGCAAACGTAAAATCAGACCAAAGATATGAATTGATTGCATGCATATGTATTGTTGCATTGTTTTGTTTGCTCACTGAGCCATGATGTGTGCTCACCCCTCGATGTCGAATATTTTTAGTTGATGATGCAGGTACAACCGTTGAAGATTATATAAATGCTCTAGAGTACGGGAACGTTGCAGCGATGGTAGTTGAAGCTGAAGTGGATACACATGACTCCTCTTGCTAGTGCAACTCATGTGTATTCGATTAAATATTTTTCTAGTTTTCTTTATTTGGATTTATTAAAGACATGTATTTGATATTTATTTATGTCTTAGTTGATACAGAATAATTTGTTATTTAAATATTAATATCACGATAGATTCTCAGTTCGTTTTACTATAAGACTTCTACTATTATATATTTTCTCTGATTATGAATGTGAATGTATGGGGTTCAGATAACACGGATATAGCCTACTCGAGATCCTGGATGAACCATTGGTTTGTTAGTAGTTCATCACACCATTCTAAATAGTGCGGAATTGGGGTGTGACAACTAGGTTCTCAAATCGGGTATTGAACCGTCTCTCCCTCCTGCTGCAACCTTTGCCTCTATCTCTACTTCTCGATCTCGAACTCAAACTGATGCCTAGCTGCCTGAATCTCTGCTTCCTTCTACTACCAGCAGGCTAGCCTTAGTTATGATTTGTATATCGATCCCTTGGTTGGAGGACGGATCTCGCTACATACTAAAAGGATTTTAATCACCGCATTGGAACTACCTACCATGAACCTTTTACCCTGAAATCCCACCACTTAGAGTCCATAGGAGGTTGCGGGATGGGAACTATTGGGGCAACACCCTACCAAACTACCAAGGGGAAGGGGAAATCTCCGTAGGTTTCTATTGAACCCGATTTCAATATTTTCGGCTCACCGAATAACACCACTCGAGCTTTTAGACGGAAGGGTGGTCTACGATCAGCTCTGGACCCGTCGCACCATGATACACCACCCCTCATAGCCCGTAAGCAACAACATAAGCAAGTCCACCACAATCTGATGGTTCTTGCACGACACAGGGGCTGGCCCAGGGATCACGACTGAAATTTCAGGCCACTAGGAACAGCTCTTTACCCCACCTAAGCGACCAAGGCTTCAATGAAAGTGGAGGGGATGGACTTTGAACAATCGATTCGTGGCCAGGTGCTTCGGGCCCAAAGCTGAAGAAAGGTTCATCTGGCCATCTTTCTAGACGAAGTGAAGTATCTCCTTGCATAACGCATGCTTTCGTTCGCATTTAATCATCTTTTTAGCCCCGTCATTTCAAAAACCGCTGATGTCTAGCTTTCAAAGTCGTTTGGCCATCCCGAAAATCAATCAAAATAATCTAAATCATTTTTCATATGCATAAGCATGAAAATACTAAAATACGCCTTCTGGGCTCCTTCCATAGTATACTACTACAGTCGCCTGGTTCCAAAGGCGGAGAAAGCCGAGATGCTCCACTTCTTTAGCGGGAAGGCCCTTCATACGTGACAAACGAAGCGGTGGGAATGTGTAATTGTTGTTGCATGGAAAGACGTCTCAAGAATCAAGAGGCTCGAGAGACCTCTGATTCGGCTTCATTCGTAAATGATGCTAGAGCAGCGTAGAAAATGGAAGTGCGCGGATGCGCACTCTTGCGAAGAAAACGACAGGGGTGGTCATAGGCCAGCTCGACCGCAGGCTGGTTGTAAATCAGGCTGATTTACAATCAGGGCGCAGGAGATGAAATCCGGCCTTACTCGTTTAGGGCGACCCCCTTTACTAAACCAAATAAGGGCGCTAGCTTTAGCTAGCGCGCCCTATAGTTTTCAGCCGGGCGAGACCCTTCTCTTCTTTATTATGTCAATATGGTATGTTGAATCACTTGTGAAGTCAACTTCACTTGACCGTGTCTGCTTCAACTTCACCCGCCACTCGTGTCGTGTAGTGTAGCAAGACTAACAAGTGGTCGAGTGAATTTATGAACAAACTTTTATTATAAGCAATACCTGTAGCATATTTGTGGATTCTTCCTCCACTGACCTCCACGGGCGAATGGAGTCTACTACACTCTTTTTTGGCTCGTGTAGTATACTATGCTATAGTCATTCGGAAGGGCTCCGTATAGTTCTATTTTGGGGCTTAACGTTGTGGTTGTTCCCTCGACTGACCAAGAAAAAGAAGTTCCAAAGGCATCTTCCATTTATATCGATTTGAGTTTTTTCCACACCATATTTATATCTGCCCCTTCTTCGATCCGGAATTCCTAGCAAATCCTTGACTCTTCCAATACAATGGGATTTCACACCTGGCGAATCTTTCACTCTACCTCCTCTTATTAACACCATAGGATGTTCCTGCGAATTATGACCTTCGCTCGGAATGTGAGCAAATATATCATGTCGATTGCTCAACCGTACTTTGGCTATCTTACGTGGAGCTGAATTTGGTTTTTTCGGTGTTCTCGTTGGAACATGCGGGCGTACTCCTTGCTTCTGGGGACATTGATCCGAAGCTCGAGTACGGTCCGTGCACCGTTTTTCTTCTCTACCATGATGAATCAATTGATTTATTGTAGGCATCACTTTTTCCTTTGTCCTTCCCCTTGATTTTTGCCCTATCACTAGTGGTTACTCTCGATCTGAAGCACCCCTTTTCCATTCATAGAGGGATCCAATCGTCAAAATCAATAAAAAAGCCAACATGGACCAAGATCCAAACGGATCAATCTTGTTGGGAGGTACTGCCCAAGGAAAGGAAAAGGTTACTTCCGGATCAGGGATAATAAATAAAATAGAAACCAGATAAAATCGTATATCAAAACAACTTCTGGCATCATCGGAAGGATCGGAACCACATTCATGGGCTGACAATTTTTCTGGATAGGTAGAACTATTGGAAGAAAATGGAAAAGGAACACCGAGTGGGATCAAAGAAACTAGCGGACTGATCACTAAATAGATACAAATAGGTGCAAATTCTGACATCCCCACAGCCCACTTCGTTCTCTCGCTCTGCTGGCGGCCCTCCTTGCTCATGGAGCGGCATACCTAAAAAAGAAAGGCAATGAAATTGAAAGTTGATCTCAGAAAAAACTGAGACCAGTCGCCCAAGGCGTCAGCTCCCCTATATCCCCCTCCATTTTCTTTCCCCACTGGCCGTGTGTGGGCCACACTTCAAAAAGGCCCTACGGGGGTCCTTCACTTACTTGTGTGAGCCTCCCGCCCGCTCACTCTCCTTATCAACAACCCGGCGCTTCGCCGGAACACACCATAGGTTGGTCCAACAACCAGTTGGCTCCTCGCCGCTGCACATTAGCAGAAAAAGTGAGTGAGTAGCCAGCCCCATGCAAGTTTCTCAATCGGTTTCCTTTATCCTGTTGCATATTTCTGCAACTCAAGAAAAGAAAGGCTTCTATTCTTGTGAATTAGAAAGAACTGAGAAAACTTGTGCATAGAACTTGCTATCTTTTTTTTTTTTAAGGTCAGATAAGAAATGATTTAGAGATGAGATAGAGTATTCATCTCCGTCACTCTTAACTAACGAAAAATAGAAATTTGCTAATTTTTTATTGGAATTAAAAGGCTCTCCAAGCCTTACGTCAGATTGGATGAGTTCATAAATTTGAGAAATTCTTTTTATTGAGAAATGGGTTTCTCCTTGAAGAATTTCGTTTGCATCTTTTGACGCATGCTCTTTGTAGAGCCAAATCCGGTTTGCGAGACTGGGCCCGGGTCCAGAACAAGAAGTGGTAGTTGGTGTAATACCGCAGCAGACGGGCCCGTTGTCTGAGAATTAGAGCAAGAAGCACTCTCCCGCTCTCGAGCGGTAAGCGGTTGACCGGGATGAGCTACCTCGTTTTCCATAAGAGATCGGGGGACAGGTTTCCCCGAACCTCTCCAGGGGGAGCGAGTCTCAATTCTTGCCCTCTGGGCTCCCCTTCAGATTCTGGGGAATGTAAAGATTCGCGCTCATAATCTGAATCGCGAAATGGAAATTCATCAGGCGGCTTGTCTGATTCTATCTGAATCAGATATTTTTATTTCACTATAAACTTGATTATAGAATAAAAAAGAGTGAATATGAAATGTGAAATCGGATTTCCTTTTCGTGCCATATGCGCTTAGACTTTACTTTTTCCCCTTTTTTCTTTCCAGTCCAATATTTGTTCTCGAAGGTCTTCATTTTCGTGTAGAAGCAAACTCTCCAAATTTATGACCAACCTTTCCTTCAGTGATCTTACGACGAACAGGAGTTTTTCCATTGTAAATTCGTACGGAGCAATCAACGAATTTTGGCGAAATAGAAGATCTACGTGACCAAATTTTCCTGTTCAAAAGAAGATCTCTTTTCTTCTGCATTCTCAACAGGAATGCATCAAAAAAACTGCCCTTCCATATAGATCGTCATGGCATAAACTCAGAATTTCTTCGCTTCGATTCCGCACAAATTAGCTCCTCCTCCTCCTCCTTCTCCTCCTTCATCGTTGTTGGTCCTTTGTTCGTTGTGGTGATTGTATAGTGAGAAAGCTCACCCCTGCCTGCGAGATGAGAAAGCCCTCTTTTATATCACATGAATTGAAATGCAACAACCAATTATTGTTCTTTTGACGATTAACCACTCCGGTACAGACTATACGGAGTCAATTTTGAGAAAGTGTACAGTCAGTATCGTACTTCAAACTCCTAACTGTGGCATGTGAAAACAGTCCTTCCCTTGGTTTGAAGCCTTTATTCTTAAGGTCCGTATAGCTTAGGAATGCTTATGTGAAACCCAGACTAGCAGAGCACTATATATACGCAATTTTTGAAAACCCTACTAAAAAAAATCAAAGATTTTTATAAATTTATATTTATTCGTAGTTATCTACCTCTATTCATAGTAGTACTGCTCCATGTTAAAGAGGAAAAGATTTCATAATTGTAAGACCCGTATCGAACTAACCCGGTCTTACCACCTTGAACCAGGTCTACCCATCATGGTCGAACCAAATGGATCAAGTGGGTGAAGGAGATCACGATCCCAGGTGTTAAACTGACCGAAAAACACTAAAAATAGGGAGAGGGTCGCATACCCAGCAAGGTAAGGTCGGACCCCCCAGTATAAAAGTCAGACCCTAAGTTTTATACCGGGGGTCGGACATTTTAAGAACAAGGGGGACGACGGGATCTCCGACCCCCTCATCGACCCCCAATCTGCTGACAGAAATCGTGATTTGGAAACTTTCCAAATTTCAATGGGATTCCTTCCTAATCTCAATGGGACTTATTTTGGGAGTTTTTACTCTATAAATTGGACATCTCTAAGCCTCTTTCACTCATTTTAGAACCCTAATTGGATTGAGAGAAAGAGAAGAGAAGGAGAAGAGAAAGAAAAGAGAAGGAAAGTGGAGAAGAAGATCAAAGATAAGGCTTCAGAGAAATAAGCCTAATTCTCAGGTATGGATACTATCTCCATGTAATTCTACAGACCTTAGAATAGATAGAGAAGAGGGAATGATCTAGGAGAAACCAAAATCATCCACCCATAGTTAGGTTTTCATGGAAAACCATGGGGGAAATCATGAAAGCCATATAGGTGAGTGCACTACAGTTCTAGGCCATAGAACATGTGTGGAATGGATTGTAGAAGTAAGCCATAGGACCCTAAACATGAAGAATGGACTGTAGGAGGAAAAATTGACTAAACCCATAGGGGTCGCACGGGGGTCGATGTCCAATTGACCCTACCAGACCCTGATAATCGACCCCCAGTGTTCAGCAAGTCCAGACTGTGGGTGGTCGCACCCAGGGTCGATGGAACCTCCGACCCTGGCATCGACCCCTAGTTAACAGCATGCTTTTTAAAGTATGAATTAATTCTAATTAAATTCTATTGACTTGATTAGGACTTCTAGTGTTATAATATCGATATATAATTGATTCTTAAAGCTTAAAAGAGGTCCTACGTTCAAGTAAAGGTGAGAGAACAAGACCTAAACTAATTGGTTAATAATAAACTATTTTATTCTTGAGTCCAATGCCACGATTGATTCTATGCGTGTATTCTTGTTATGTGCATTCAACATGTCATCCAATATTTTTATTATTACTGTTCATGCATATTTAAATTATTATTTATAATGTGATGATGATGATGATAGGAATAGGCATGTGGATGTATGTGTGTGGTTGGTGTGCTTGATGCGAGCGAGTACCAGGGGGAGGTGTCATAGGCGGGGCCTAGCACTCTAGCTCTATCTCTAACTCAAGTCTTGTCCACTGACATCGTCGTATCGCCATTACCTTAGCGGAACTATTACGTCGTAGTGTATGAGGGGAGGTGGTCTCGGACCGTATAGTCTCTGACTCTGCCGGGGGGCCTTAGCCCTATCTCTATGGACGTATTGAGGGATGCTAGGCCTTGGATACACTGATTAGCATTAGAATTGGTTAGTTACGAGCCCAGTTTGCGAGCCCACGCCAGCAGGGGCTTACGTGTTGGTATGGGCAATGGGTACAGCAATAAACGTGACCTTTGTGTGTACATTGTCCATGATTGGGTGCATGTGAGTCGACAATAAATGTTACCTTTGGGCGGCTTCACACACTCGTGTATAGAGGTGCGGCGTTAATAAACATGATCTTTGGCCACCTATCCTTTCTATAGCACATTGTAAACTTATTTACCAGACCAAAGATATGAATTGAGTGCATGCATATGTTTGTTGCATTGTTTTGTTTGCTCACTGAGCCATGATGTGTGCTCACCCTCTCGACGTCGAATATTTTTAGTTGATGATGCAGGTACTATAGTTGCAGATTATATGAATGATCCGGTGTATGCGCGTGTTGCTGCAATGGAAGCTGAAAACTTAGAGGATGCGCATGACCCCTCATGCGAGTGCAACTCATGCGTATTCTATTAGGATTTTATTTGAATTTATAAAGGGATATAATTGGTATTTTATTTATTTATGTCTCAGTTGATACAACAATAACTTGACATTTTAATTATGATTATTACAGCTAGAATGCTCAGTTCATTTACTATAAGACTTCCGCTATTGTGTATTTATTCTAATTATGGTTGTGGATGTGCATGGTTTTATTTTTAATGGATATCACCTATTAGCGATCCTGGTTGAACCGTTGGTTTATAGCGGTTCATCACACAGTTCTAAATGGTGCAGAATTGGGGTGTGACAACTTGGTATCAGGGCATCTCAGGCTTTATCTGTGAAACCATATACTTCCACAAAAAGTCATAAACTGAGATAGGATAAATATATATATATATATATATAAGATGTAATAATAACACTCCATAAGCATCTGTGTTGTTTGAGACTAAACTGAAAGAGAATAATGCATCTATTAAATGAGAAACAAATTTATATACAACCAAAAGGAAGAACAAATGTCTATATATTATGATTAAAGCATAGTACAATCCACAATTCAGACAGTTACTCTGAAGTACAAAAATAAAAATAAAAGAAGTACATCAAGAATATGGAGGTAATGGGGGAGGTGGTGCCTCACGGTCTCTATCATAGTCCTCAACGTAGACCCTGGTCAACCAAGCTATCTGAGTCTGGCTCGTCTGTAGACTAGCTGTGAGATCAGCGACCCGCTGGTCAATCACACGCTGAGCCTCTAGAAGCTCTCCCATCCTCAGGTCAGACATACGCTGAGCCTCTCGTATCTTGTGCAATATCCTCATCATGTCATCAGATGGAGTATACGAAGGACCAGCTGCGTGCGAAGGACCATCTGCATGCGAAGGACCAACTGAAGAAGACGGACCAGCTCCAGTAGCATGAGTAGGTGATGGAGGAGGTATGGCATCTACATCCATGTACAACCAATCGTCATCATCCCCATGAACCCCTACTCCAGCGGCTGCTGCTGCAGCCTCAGCATCAGTCATCTCCACTCGAGTATGAGGGCGCACCATCGCGTTCCTCTCCTCATCACTGACCTGGGCATCCCGCATGCCCATCTTGCAGATAGCCTCCCAATCCAGAGGCGATGAGAATTATTTCTCTTGAATCTTCTCATCCACTAAGTCAACCCCCAGGCGGGTAAGAAAGATAGTGATCATGTATCCGTAAGGAAGGTTGCCAGTGTGACTGGGCAACGTGGTACTAATCATCGTACGCATG
Organism: Protea cynaroides; assembly: GCA_028583415.1. NCBI lineage: Eukaryota > Viridiplantae > Streptophyta > Magnoliopsida > Proteales > Proteaceae > Protea > Protea cynaroides. Next base: position 34,268,444 of record CM053265.1, read on the forward strand.
ATGACGTAGGGAAGGCAGATGGGCTGTCTAGTGCATATACAGTATAATAGATACTGGGTCAACTGGGAGACCCTCTCGTAATGTCCACTCTACGGTATCAGATTATGTTGGATGATCTTGCAGTATACCCGTGGATCTGAACGTAGATAACTCGCTTTCATCTGCCAGCGATCAGGTCTGATGAGCTGACTATCGATCTCAGCCCTCATCTATAGAGAAAAGAACTGGAGCTCTCCAGGAGCACAGAACACCATGGGGCCAGCATAGGAAATGCCCAACATGTCGGCCAGCTGTCGATAATCAAATGAAACGTCAACCCCCTTGACGTAGCTCATGATGTGAAGCTCACCACCCCTCTCCACATCATTGTAATCTCCCACCACCTAGAGATTACAGTAGAACTGGCATACCAAGTCAGGACAGGTACACGCATCATAAGTGATGACAGGGAGCCATCCCATATCACCAAAGGCTCTCTCCACATTGAATAAGGCTAAGCTAGCCAAGTCCATTTTGTGGCCTCCCTCTACCTTCTTGCGAGCGTAGCGGGCATAATGTGTCTCGGCTTCATTCGAACGGAAGCGAAGATGGTCGCGAACTCTGAGTACCTTGGTACGAGCCATAGATCTGCAAATAGAAAGAAAAAAAAACAAATAATGGGTTAGTAGAGAGGAAAAACCTGAGATTTCGACATAATAACGATGTAAATTGGGCAAAAGCCTCACTTTTCACCCATACGTGTGGGCAGGAGGACTTACATAGATCCTAAATTATCTGGTGAGACTCAAACAGTCGGAAATTTCCACTAATTAGATGAAATTGCAAGAAATTTCAAGAAATTCAAAATTTTGACAAAATTAGGGTAAAAAGTGAAAATTTTGAATTTCTCGATAACCAACCGATGAAACTCAAATATTTTTGAGGGCTTTCATTCATAAAGTCACCAACAACAAAAGCCCCCAATAAAAATTGAATTTTTATGGTTGAAAAAAGTTTAATTTGAAAAATACAAGATAAACGAGCAAAAACCTAGTTTAAGAAACCTAAAAACATGAAAAGGTAGAATAAATACCTGTAGCAGAGGCGTAGATGACGAAACAAGGAGTGCAAACCACCAAAGGATCGGAGTTGTCATTGTAGCAACTCAGAGGGACGAGCTGAGTCGAAGCAGAGAAGAAATAATGAGAAATGGACTTGAATCGAAACTTAAAAATCAGATTTTTAGTCCAGGGGTCGAAAAATTCGATTAAAACAATCGACCCCCGCATTGACCCTCGGCTCTCAGGAACCTGACATAGAACCAGGGGTCGCACCCTGGGTCGGACATACTCCGACCCCCCATCGACCCCCGGCTCTTGGGAAGAATGGGTGATTTCCCAGGGTCGCAGACTGAGGGTCGGACACCCATCGACCCCCACCATCGACCCTGTAGTGGAAACACAGCATTTTCGACAGAATGATCTAAAAATTTTGAAATTTGCAATTGTTAGTGGTTTTAAAAATATGAGTATGTAGACTAAACCAAGACAAATCACAGGTATCGTACCTATTAATGGCATTCCCGCCAGAGTACTCTTTGATTCAGGAGCTACTCATTCCTTTATATCTGTGACATTTGGAAAGAAGTTAAACCTACCCCTTAAATCCTTAGACTAAAAACTACATGTACGATCACCTATGGGATTAGAAGTGGAGTTAGAAAAAGGTTATGGACCATGTCCAGTGCTTATTGATGACAAGACCTTGCATGCAACCTTGATCCAACTTGAGATGGCAGACTTTGACGTCATCTTGGGAATGGACTGGTTAGTTCAACATTCTGCAAACCTATTGTGTGCCGAAAAGAAGCTGACATTTAAAGACAAAGAAGGAGCACAGTTCAGTTTTTTGGGAACCAAACTTCTCCGTAAACAAAAGCTCATACTCTCGGCGCTAAAGGCTAAGAAGTGCCTGGAGAAAAGAGCATACGGGTATTTAGTATCTGTGGTCGACCTTACCAAGGAAGCACCACGAATGGAAGATATTGATGTCGTGCGAGACTATCCAGACGTATTTTCTGAAGAATTACCAGGATTACCTCCCGACCGAGCTACAGAGTTTGTTATAGTTCTTATACCTGGAGTCGCGCCAGTATCGAAAGCACCTTATCGAATGGCTCCTACTGAACTGAAGGAATTGAAAGTACAACTACAAGAACTGCTGGACAAGGGTTACATTCGTCCTAGCATATCACCATGGGGAGCGCCAATATTATTCGTGAAGAAGAAGGAAGATAGCGTTTGCTTGTGTATAGACTACCGAGAACTGAATAAACTGACAATCAAGAATCGGTATCCATTGCCTCGGATCGATGACTTGTTCGATCAGTTACAAGGTGCCAAAGTGTTTTCAAAGATTGATCTTCGGTCAGGCTACCATCAGCTGAAGATTAAGGATGGTGATATGCCCAAGACAGCATTCAGGACCAGATATGGACATTATGAATTTTTGGTCATGTCTTTTGGATTGACAAACGCACCAGCAACCTTTATGGAACTTATGGATCGGGTTTTCCACGACATGTTGGATACGTCGGTTATAGTATTCATTGATGATATACTAGTCTACTCCAAAGACGAGCAAACTCATGTTAAGAATCTAAACGCCGCTCTACAGCGACTACGGAAGGAAAAGCTCTACGCCAAATTTACAAAGTGTGAGTTTTGGCTAAAGGAAGTCGCATTTCTAGGCCATGTAGTATCCGCTGAAGGAATTAAAGTAGATCCCAGCAAGATCGAGGCTATTATAAAGTGGGAAGCACTGAAGAGAGTTGCGGAAATTAGAAGTTTTCTGGGTCTAGCTAGGTATTATCGACTATTTGTGGAAGACTATTCCTGAATTATCGTACCTCTTACCAGTTTGACTAAGAAGGGCGAGAAGTTTGTCTGGACGGATAAATGCGAGAAGAATTTTCAAACCTTGAAGGCTAGATTGATATCAGCTCCAATCTTGACCATCTCGATTCTAGAATAACCATTTATCTTGTACACCGATGCGTCAGGACTGGGATTAGGATGTGTACTTATGCAAGGAGAACAAGTAATTGCATATGCCTCAAGACAACTGAAGACACATGAAAAGAACTACCCCACTCATGATTTGGAACTAGCGGCAGTAGTACATGCTGTCAAAATTTGGAGACATTATCTGTACGGGGAGAAGTTTGAGATTAAATCTGACCATAAAAGTCTTACTTACCTATTTGATCAGAAGGAGCTGAATATGAGATAAAGAAGATGGCTAGAACTATTGAAAGACTACGATTGTGATATCCGGTATCAACCAGGGAAAGCTAATGTAGTAGCCAATGCGTTGAGCGGAAAGGCAATTATAAAATCTCAGGGAGAGGTTAGCACAACTATTGCAATGTGTACTACCAGAAAGGTATTCAAGCATGGTAATGAGCAGTTTGTGATAGATGCACCAGATGGATCAACCAACCAAGGGTTTATTCATCGGTTTTCAAATATGTTCGCCACATTGAAAATTATACTGGATATAGTTCATGAAGTGAAGACATCTATCAAATCAGACCCTTACCTAAGAACGGTACAAGAAGACATCAAAAAAGGTAGAACTAACCCTGAGTTCACCTTGAAAGAAGAAAAGGTACTGAAGTACAAAGGAAGAATATGTGTACCCGAAACAGAAAGCTTGGACATTAGACATCGATTGATGAAAGAAGCCCATACCACCATCTATTCGATACATCCTTGAAGTACAAAAATGTATCTGTGAGGACGACAAAGATGGAAATCTTTAGAAGTCGCCACCTAGATTTAGGTCTAGGACCTTAGAAATGTGAAATCTCACACCAAGGTAAGACTTCGATTGACTCATGACCCTTAGATTGGATTTCTGGTCCATCAGAGATTGGGTAAGCATCAGGTTACGGTTATGGGAAGGGGTTAGGCACCCAAACCGCCCGATCGAAATCGGTCTCCTATACCTTTCCTATGCTAGACTCTATTTATTAAATTAAACCAAACCAAGTGGTTTGATATCATTGAACCGAATCTATATCCATCAGATTGCCTACGTATCATAGAATTATTCCAAAAATCAGGTTCACCATCGTAGTTCAGGTGTAATTAAAGTTTATGGATGTGATTTATGCTTGTGCATGATTAAGTTCATTGTTTAAGTTGAAATTTATACTTGAAAGGTTGACAAAATCCTATTGGTTAGGATCTGGATAGTCCAAGTGGACTGATAGATAGTCCTAGTAGATCTAAGGATAACCCTATTTGGGTTGAAATATGGATAACCCATTCTGGGTTGGAATGTGGATTACCCTATGTGGGTCAAAATGTGGATAAATATCCTAGTGGAGCTGAATAGTCCAAGTGGACTAAGGTTTGGATCCGAATTTGGGTTACTCCCAAATAGCCTACGTATCCTAGGGTTTGCCCTAGGAATTAGAATCCACGTAGTTCGGGCTGGATAACCCTATTTGGGTCAAAATATGGGTAAGTATCCTAGTGGATCTATGGATAGTCCGAGTGGACTAAGGTGTGGATAACCCTATTTGGGTTAAAATATGAGGGATATCCTAGTGGATCTATGGATAGTCCGAGTGGACTAAATTGTGGATAACCCTATTTGGGTTAAAATATGGGGGATATCCTAGTGGATCTATGGATAGTCCGAGTGGACTAAATTGTGGATCCGAATTTGGGTTTCTCCCAAATGGCCTATGTATCCTAGGGTTTGACCTAGGAATCAGAATCCACGTAGTTCGGGATTGGGTGAAATGGTTGGATATCCTAGTGGATCTATGGATAGTCCGAGTGGACTAAGGTGTGAATAAATATATCCTAGTGGATCTATGGATAGTACGAGTGGACTAAATTATGGATCCGAATTTGGGTTTCTCCCAAATAGCCTACGTATCCTAGGGTTTGACCTAGGAATCAGAATCCGCGTAGTTCGGGACTGGATAACCTGTTCTAGGTTAATGATTGAGAACCTATTCTAGGTTTAGGGTTTATCGAGGGGCAAAATCATCCTAAATCACCCTTTTTATCCTGAATTTTAATTTTGGAAAGTTTGGCAAGGCATTCTCTTTCTTTATTAAGATTTTATCATTCCCATTATGCCCTTCCCAAGAATGTGGGTGCCTAAATGCACGTCCCCACACCTACATTGTCTTCTAGAAGTGTGCATATATGGCAGTTCAACTAGGGTGTTGCATAAAATAAGTTATTGCCAAAAAATAGAATATTTTATCTAAATATGGCACATAAAACATTTATGACAAGAAATTCACATACAGTAAAGATTGTTTAAAAATCTTTCAAATATGGCATGTATTGCAAATAAGGCAAGAGCCTACATGGCATGATCTAGTATGCTATTTTCTACCCTAATTGTTATTTTCTTTCTATTTTAGGGTTTTCTACCCTAATTATTATTTTATTTCCATTTTCTAGGGTTTTCTACCCTAACTGTTACTTTCTTTCCATTTTAGGGTTTTCTACCCTAATTATTATTTTCTTTCCATCTTAGGGTTTTCTATCCTAAATGTTATTTTGTTTCCATTTTTTAGGGTTTTCTACCCTAATTATTATTTTATTTCTATTTTTTAGGGTTTTTTACCCTAACTGTTACTTTCTTTCCATTTTAGAGTTTTCTACCCTAATTATGACAATAAGCATTTAATATAGCATGTGAGTATGATCATTCCAATCATGGCAGTGTGATTATTCCAATTGTGGCAGTGTGTGCATATACATCCAAATATAGCATGTGAACAATATAGCATCAAAATATGACATGTGATAAACAACCAAGGCTTGTCAGTCAATAAATCAAAACGTATTTTCATTCAATGCATCGATTATCAACAATGTGACCGAAATCACATTTGATTGATGATTGAAAGTAATACAAGATGTTAAAATAGTTCAGATCATATACCCTCAATTAATAAGACTTTAGTGGCTCAAATTAATTCATCATTAAATCATCATCAGATTAAAATCAATGGTTCAGATTAATTAACCATCCATTCACATGATTGGATCTTAAAAGATCAACGATTCAGATTAAATTCACATCAATTAATCAAGTTCATTCATTCAAATATCAATGGACAAATTTTTATCACATGATCAAAACAAATTTCACATTCAATGGATCAAATTTTGAATGGACATCATATTAACACGATAAAGAATCAAAATTCAGATTTTTTTTTTATTAAAGCATATCATGATCATAGATTCAATCAATGGCCCATATTTAATGGAAAGATCAAGGGTAAGATGAGGAAGGTAACATAGCTAGGTTCAGGTAATTGGTGTGGGGTGTTGGTTGGTTCAGTAGGAGATGGAAGTGAGTGGGGTTACGGGTAGGTGGTAGCACAATGCTGATGATTGGAGTATGAGATGAAATCGATTAGAGTGCTGATTGTATAGGGATTGAAATCAAGTGTAGGCTAGATTGATGATGGAAATTGGTTAATGGTGAGGTAGAGGGTTCATGAGATGGAGATTTGTAGTTAAGCAAAACAATAGAAGAAAAATAAAAGTAAAAGCAGCTTACCTAGATGTTCGTAGGTTCTGCTTGGTCCTCCCTTCTTCTTCTTCTTTTTCCTTTTTTTTTTCAAACCGAGAGCCCAAACTCTATCAAACTCCCTCTTCACGTTTTTCCCTTCTCTTTTTTCTGGTTTTTTTTCCTTTTTTTTCTCTCTTCTTCCCTTCTTTTTCTCCCAAATCGTGAGTCACAAAGGCCTTTCACGTTTTTTTTTATTTCCCCCTTTTTTTTCTCTCTTTTTCCCTTACTTTTCTCCCAAAAACGTGAGCCACAAAGCCCTTTCACGTTTTTTTTCTTTCCCCTTTTTTTTCTCTCTTCTATCCTTACTTTTCTCCCAAAACTTAGCTCAAAAGCCTTTCCATGTTTTTTCTTTCTCTTTTCCTTTTTTTTCTCCTTCTTTTCCTTTTAAAAAAAACAATCTAGAAACCCTAAATCCCTTCCATTTTTTTCCTTTTTTCCTTTTTTTTCTTCCCTAAAACCGTCCCTCCTAAAAACCCCCACGTTTTCTCTTTCTTCTTTCCTTTTTTTTCTCCAACAAAATCCTTTGGATTGTCTTAGAAAAAGTGACGCTTTTCCTCTCTCCCTCTTTCCTTTTTTTTTCTCAAAATCTTTTGGATTTATCCCCAAAATTGAAATCCCCATTCTCTTCTACATTTTTTCTCTCCCCTCTTTCCTTTTTCTTCTCAAAAATCTTTTGGATTATCTCTAAAATTGAAATCCCCCTTCACTTTCACGTTTCTCTCTCCCCTCTTCCCTTTTTCTTCTCAAAATCTTTTAGATTATCATTTACATATAATAATATATATTATACACATATATTTAATAACATACATACATATATATATGGGTTGAGACTGACTTAGGTTCACAACTGATATGGGTTGAGCTAGGTTAGACCAAAACTGGTTTGAACTGAGTTGACTGGACTGATTGGAATTAACTGGGTTTTCTCTCCTTGTCATTTCCGCTGTCACCCCGCATGGAATTTTCCGATGGCCTCTATTCTAAATTTTTTGCGTTCATTTTGTAGAACATTAAAAATGAGGAATATAGGACCTTGAATCACCTCATTTGGAAGTAAAATGGTCAACTTATGAATTTTTGAAGTTTAAGCGGACCAATTATCGATAATTTAGCTTACCATTCTACATGAGATCCTTCGGAGGCTTCTACCGGAAATATTTTACGTCTACTTTGTAGAGCACTAAAAATGGAACATAATGAGACTAGAATCACCTGAATCCGATGTAGAACGGAAAAGATATGCAGCTTTAAAGTTCTGACGATAATTTTGCATGCAAGCTTGCATGGGACCCACTGGTGACTTCTACCCGGGATTTTTTACATCCACTTTGTAGAACATCATGAATGAAGAATAATGGTCTTGGAATCATCTGAATCCGATGTAGAACGGGAAAGATATGAAGCTTTGAAGTTCTAACGATCATTTTGCATGCAAGTTTGCATGGGACCCACTGGTGCCTTCTAGCCAGGATTTTTTACGTCCACTTTGTAGAACATCATGAATGAAGAATAATGGTCTTGGAATCATCTGAATCCGATGTCGGATGATCAAGATATGATGATTTGAAATTCAACGATCCGACTTAGGATAATTTGCATGAAGGCCCTTGGGATTATTATTTATAATAATTTCAGAAACCTCCCCTATATGTATCATCCGACTAAAATGGTCATATCTTCCTCATTTGATATCAAAATTGAGCAATTCTGGTCTCGTTTTGAAGATAATTCTATGACCTATGCATCTATGCATATAATAGCCCATGACCCTGCTATGGGGATTAGTGGAGAATCACAAATCTTTGGGTTAAAGGTCAGAAACCTACCATATTGGTTCATTTATGCCGAGGCTGGCAAAAATGGGGTGCTTACAGATGCCCCTCTTTAGCCGAGATTGTTATCAGTTGAAGGCTAAAGATAAAAGAACCACATTTTTGGGGTATGAGTGATATTGTTTATTGGGCTGCATTTAGGGTAATTCTTCCTAAACTGCCTACGTATTCTAAGGGTGTCCTAGAAATCAAACCCAAAACATAGTTCGACTGGCAAGAAGGTTTGCTCTTCTTGGAAGATTGGTAAGTGCTCTACTTGTATGAAGCTAGGCTGTAAATACAAGGCTCATTTATAGGCTGGGAACCTCTTCTTGCTGAGGTGACTCATGATGCAAGGAACTTGCGGGCTTGAACCCGGCTTGATCCATTTATAGGCTGATAAACCTCTTCTTGTACAAAGCTAGGCTGTGAATACAAGGCTCATTTGTAGGCTGGGAACCTCTCCTTGCTGAGATGGAACTCAATGCAAGGTATGTGCGGGCTTGGACCCGGCTTGATCCATTTGTAGGCTGATAAACCTCTTCTTGTACGAAGCTAGGCTGTGAATACAAGGCTCATTTGTAGGCTGGGAACCTCTTCTTGCTGAGATGGAACTCAATGCAAGGTATGTGCGGGCTTGGACCCGGCTTGATCCATTTGTAGGCTAATAAACCTCTTCTTGTACGAAGCTAGGCTGTGAATACAAGGCTGATTGCATGAGCTTGGGCTCGGCTTTGATTTGTCCGGATGGAAGACTTGATGTCTTCTCTTTGATTGAACTGAGGCTCTTTTGATTGAGATTCTGAGATTGTTTTTCTGAATAAGCTAGGGCTCTGCATTTGACTCACTTATAGGTTGATATTGACTTGATCTTTGAATGAGCTAGGGCTCTACATTTGCTTCACTAATAGGCTGAGATTGACTTGATCTTTGAATGAGCTAGGGCTCTGCATTCACTTATAGGCTGAGATTGACTTGATCTTTGGATGAGCTAGGGCTCTACATTTGATTTACCTATAGACTAAGATTGATTTGAAATTTGGATGAGCTAGGGCTCTGCATTTGATTCACTAATAATCTGAGATTGATTTGATCTTTGGATGAGCTAGTGCTCTACATTTGATTCATTTATATACTGAGATTGATTTGAACTTTGGATGAGCTAGGGCTCCACATTTGATTCTGAAATGAGTAAGAACTCTGAAGGTTACTTTTAGGGTGAGGAATTTGCTATTGATTCTGAAATGAGTAAGAACTCAGAAGGTCACTTATAGGGTGAGGAATTTGCTATTGATTCTGAAATGAGCAAGAGCTCAGAAGGTCACTTATAGGGTGATACTGAATGACTCATCTTGGCAGTTCCTACCAGCTTTGGACCTTTGGGATTGAAAATAGGAATATCCTTCTTGGAAGCTCTATGGATATGAACCTTTAGGATGCTTGAAAGTGACCCATACAGGTAGGCTTTGTTGACTTTTAACCTTTAGGGTTGAAATCTAACCCATCTTGGAAGTCTCTTGACTTTGAACCTATAGAGTGCTGGACATATTTGAAATGATGGTGAATTCCTTGGCAGTTTTCCAAGTTTTTTGCTCCTGTATTATTGGTGAAGGCACAAAACATGACATCGATGGAAATGGTGTCATGGACTTCGCTGGCATGATACCTAGATTTGAAATTTTCCATTTATGACCTGGTATTGAAAGTTTGACTCAATTTCAGCACGGTAGGGATGACTTGGTTACTCCCTTTGAAGGGTTCCATGTAATTTGAAGATGATGATTTTCTTCAGCCAACATTGGTGTTGTTGGATTTTGGATTGAAAGAAACTCTAGCGAGGATTTTGGACAAGAATGAGGGGAGCTTGAAAGTCTCTAACTAAAGTGATTTTATTGATTGACCTTGGTGTTAGACTGTCGAGGGGCATCTAGTCAACTAAGTTCTTTGACTGTGCATTATGGTAGACCAAATTGGTAGAATAGCCAAGCGGCGATGAAATGTGACATGGGTTTGGCCTTTGATCTAGGCTCATGAAAAGCTCAGGGCTTTGCAACATTGTTGTGCCAATTTTGAAAGATTAATGAATCATTGCCCCAAAGTAGGCATGAGGAGCAAAGGATTTGAAGTGTTCCTTCAGAGAATTTGGTGACCAAATCCTAACAGGTGAGAGACCACATTAGATTTTCCTTATCAACAGGATTGGGAGAACTGAGAAATTGGCAAAAACCAACTTGGATGGACCTATTTCTGTTGATTATGAAAGTAGTGACTTCAGACTAGACAATGGATCCTTGATGTAATGCTCGTGATCAAGTTCGATTCCTCTACATAGGGTATATCTATGCCCCAGTGTCTGCATGTTGTGACAGACCGCTACTGTAGAAGGAAATGGGAAATCTAACAGAGTTAGAACAAGGTTGAATCTGGATTGCATTTAGAATTTGACCATGCTTCTGAGGTCAAGGGAAGATTGACAGATTGATTGCAGAAAATGATTTCTTAAATAAACCCTTGTTGAATCTTGTAAAATGAGGGAGCTGATGATTTGATGAATTTGGCTACATCCGTAACCAGGCCATGAGAATTTGCTCTCTCCCTAACATGACCAAAGGATTTGAAGATAGAATTCGGTTGAAAAGCAATGCTATGGAGCCTAAAAGATGATGGTTTGTTCAACTCCTCGAGTATGATTCACTGGGGAGCAAGTGGGATTCCTTTCCTTATGGAGGGTAGACTGGTATGACACTTGTCTACATGAACCACTAAATTTTTTATTTGAAGGGCCAATGAGGGCAATGCTTTAGGGCTGCATCAGGTCGCCTATCCCCACTGAGGTATTATGGGTTGCCCATTGAGGTTTCTCGGGTTGCCTTTCCCTGCTGAGGTTTCTTTTCTTTTCTTTATTTTTTTTTTCATTTTCTTCTTTTTGCAAACCCCATCTTAGGTTGAATAAGGAGTCCTGATATGGTGAGGATATTGCCAAAATTATGGTCATATCCAATGGTTTGAAACCCTTAGGGGAAATCTAAATGGCATGACCTTCTTCACAAATGGGTAGTCTTGCCCCACTGTTTAAGTTGACACCTACACGTATTGATAGGCGGGCAGCTATTTGAATCATCACTAAAAGTGATCTTAGGGAAATGCAGTCCCACACAAAGATTAAAAATGGTGCCAAATTATGTTTTCCTTTCTTGGAGATGTTCAGACAGATGAGAGTTCCAGCCAGATTCATGAATTTGTACATAAAATGATGACATGATCACGAGATACAATGCCATAAAAAATGATAATCAAAAGAAGGGCTTGTGATAGAGACTCCTTGGAAGGCCGTCGGATTGATGGACGGGAGAGAGAGTCTAATGCCGATGAGAAATCTTTCTCTGATGATGAAGAAGTGATGAGATCGTTTCTTGCAAAGGCAGGATGTAATTGGCCAAAATCAAAAGTCTGGTCCAACATGCTGTGAATCTTGAAGAACGAACGAACTTGCTATCAGGCTTTGATTGAAATTACCAATCTTCTTGAAGTGAGAGGGACAATTGGCCCCTCTTGTCGAGCTCCAATGCCATTCAACATCTTGCTATTTTCTTTTCTTCTCTTTTTTTTCTTTTTTTTTTTTTTTTTTTTTTTTTTTGGATGTGAAGGCCACATAATGCAGTGCTTCGCTTGATCGCAAAATTGAATCCTGACTTTCAATATTGGATTTGAATCTTCTTCTTCCAAACATTTCCAATCAGATAGAACGTCTTTGCCCCAACTAGCACTCGATCTTACGGAAACTTTATGAGCATTTGTGACTGCTCATATAGTATCCGATTTTATCCGAATGGTGAATCCGTATGCTATCCTCCCGGAAGTTAATCATCACCTTCTATCCGATGTGACCGCCTTCCCATTATGGATGTAGATAAAACATAGGCTTGAATTTTCTTTTTCTTTTTTCTTTTTTTTTTTTTCTTTTTTTTTTTGGGTATCCCAATGACCTCATTCTTTGATTTTGAGATTGATCATTCATCATGTATCTCTTGCTTGCGAGATAATGTACTTTGTAAGAACTTTGGTATTTCCATCTTCTTGGTGGCACATCTGTCCTCCACTCATTTGTACTTGATTGGCTAACCTGTTGATATGATCTGTTATTATGTAATGCTTTCCTTGGAATCTTTTCACAGATAGAGCAAATGGCAGCTTCTCCAATACATGTTTCTTGAGACTACTCTTGTGTCTCCCGATTGATCATTTAAAGCTTTCCCTGACGGGTTGGACCTTTCTTTCTCAAGAGGCCGGGTGGCATAGAAGTTCAGGAGATGGCTCATCATTTCAATCATCTTGGTCGTCGAATTGATCGCGCACGTAGAATAGGAGGATGTATGAAACTGGGAGGAAATGTATGGAAGAGACAAGGCACAAAGATTGAAATCCCAAACGGGGTGATTTTCTTTTACTTGCACGGCAGATTGGACTAGACTTGTCAACAAGCATATTGATCTTGGACCCAGACATGGATGACCTATCAAATACCAATAATAGAAAGTTGAAACAACTAGTTCGTCCAAGCGGCTCCAGTTGGGCATAACGCCTTTGACGACCACCTTCAGTCGTTGCAGGAATAAGTCTTCCTTCAGATCTCTAATAGCAGGACTCATCATGCTCCTCTATCAATAGGTGCAAGATACCTACCTTTTCCATCTTTTTTTTTCAGTTTGGGATCCATTCAAAACCGGACTATTGCTTTTTAAGCTCAAGGTTACTCTGGTTCATGCCCAGTTTGGGGTTTTATGGATTCATCAATGGACCACTTCTAGTTGAGTTCAAAATCATTCTAGCTTATGCCCCAGCTTATGGAGCAAGGGGTATCGCCATTGCACTACACCATTTTGAATCCAAGATTGGACTAATTTATACCTTGGCTTGGGAGATTTAATGGATTTCTTTGTTAGACCACTCTCAATTTGGGTCTAAGGTCAATTTGGTCCATGCCCCAGTTGAGGGCATAATGGCTTTCCTCATTAGAACGCATTCAATTTGGGTCCAAAATCAATCTGGTTTATGCCCAGCTTAGGGCTAGTGACTTTCCTCATTGAACCATACCCAATTCAGGCCCAAGGTCAATCCGGTTCATGCCCCAGTTTGGGGGTCATTGGCTTTCCTCATCAGATCGCACTCAATTTGGGTCTAAGTTCAATCTGGTTCATGCCCCAGTTTATGGGTTTAGGGTTTCATCATTGGACGATTCTGGTTCTTATCCTTGCTTGGGGCACATTGGATCTCATCTTTGGTCTACCCTACTGCTTGGAAAAATTCCATTCCTCTCTTTGAATAATAAGAAATATGAGGGCAACTCTTTGGATTTTAGCATTTTCCTGGCCAATGAGATAGCACTATCATAGCTGAAGGTTTATGATTTCCTGATGACTCTAGAATCCAGAATTGATCTTTATTGACAAGCAATGGGAAATCCTCCTCGTTCGCCATTCTTGATGAGTGATCCTAACTTGTAGCATTGGGCTATGATAGACATGGATCGGGCTCTAATTGATAGAGCCATAGATTGATTTTGAATCAGACTCTGATTGATAGAGACAAGATTGATTTTGAATTGGTCTCTGATTGATAGAGACAGAGTTGACTTTGAATTGGTCTCTAATTGATAGAGATCAAGATTGATTTTGAATTGGTCTCTGATTGATAGAGATCAAGATTGATTTTGAATTGGTCTCTGATTGATAGAGATCAAGATTGATTTTGAATTGGTCTCTAATTAATAGAGATCAAGATTGATTTTGAATTGGTTTCTGATTGATAGATATCAATATTGATTTTGAATTGGTCTCTGATTGATAGAGATCAAGATTGATTTTGAATTGGTCTCTGATTGATAGAGATCAAGATTGATTTTGAATTGGTCTCTGATTGATAGAGATCAAGATTGATTTTGAATTGGTCTCTGATTGATAGAGATCAAGATTGATTTCGAATTGGTCTCTGATTGATAGAGATCAAGATTGACAATCGTGGACTGGGCTCTAATTGCTAGAGGCAAGGATTGGTTGAGTTGGGCTCCGATTGATAGAGGCCAAGGAAGACAATCATGGATTGGACTCTAATTGATAGAGATGATGGATTGATTGAGTTGAAATGACTGAAATTCTCTTCGATTCCTTCATGAAATGGAACATGGACCAGAGGTAATGGTTGAACAGGCCTAGAGGCTAACTCATGCTCACATTGAGTTCATATAAATGGAACATTCCTTAGTTCCAACATGAATCAGAACCTGAACTGGAGTTGACGATTGGATAAGCCTAGGGGCTGATTAAATTCAAATGATTGGAACTCTTCTTAGTTCCAACATGAATCAGAACTTGAACCACAGTTGATGGTTGGATAATCCTAGTGGCTAAATGAAATCAGATGAATGAGACTCTTCTTAATTCCAACATGAATCTGAACCTGAACCAAAGATGATGGTTGGACAAGCCTAGGGGCTAAATAAATTCAGATGAATGGAACTTTTCCTAGTTTCGACATGAACTGGAACCCTAACCAAAGTTGATGGTTGGATAAGCCTAGTGGCTAATTGAATTCAAATGAATGGAATTTTTCTAGTTTCAACATGAATCAGAACCTAAACAAGAGGTGAAGAGTGAAAAAGCCTAGGGGCCGAATGCCTTCTTCATTTTAGCATGATCTGGGAGTGATGATTGAACCTGCCCAAAGGTTAAACCCTTCTTTAATTCTGAGATGAACCAGAAATGGTGGTTGAATCTAGTGCTGAATATTTCTTTGATTCTGAGATGAACTGGATGTGATTGAATCTGCCTAGGGGCTGAATCTTTCTTTAATTCTGGATGAACCAAAATGATGATTGAACCTGCCTAGGGGCTGAACCTTTCTTCAGTTCTGAGATGAACCAGAAATGGTGGTTGGACCTGCCTAGGGGCTGAATATTTTTTTGATTCTGAGATGAACTGGATGTGATTGAATCTGCCTAGGGGCTGAATCTTTCCTTAACTCTGGATGAACCGAAATGATGATTGGACCTACCTAAGGGCTGAATATTTTTTTGATTCTGAGATGAACTGGATGTAATTGAATCTGCCTAGGGGCTGAATCTTTCCTTAATTCTGGATAAACCGAAATGATGATTAGACCTGCCTATGGGCTGAAATCTTTCCTTAATTCAAAGGTGAATAGGGAATATTGATTGGATTTGCCTAGGGGCTGAATCTTTCCTTAATTCAAAGGTGAATAGGGAACATTGATTGGATTTGCCTAGGGGCTGAATCTTTCCTTAATTCAGAGATGAATCGAGAACTATGATTGGATTTGCCTAGGAGCTGGATCTCTCCTTAATTCTGAGATAAATTGAGAACTATGATTGGATTTGCCTAGGGGCTAGATCTTTCCTTAATTCAGAGATGAATCGAGAACTATAATTGGATTTGCCTAGGGGCTGATCTTTCCTTAATTCAGAGATGAATCGAGAACAGTGATTGGATTTGCCTAGGGGCTGAATCTTTCCTTAATTCAGAGATGAATTGAGAACATTGATTGGATTTTCCAGGGTCTGAATCTTTCCTTAATTCAAAGGTAAATCGAGAACTATGATTGGATTTGCCTAGGGGCTGAATCTTTCCTTCTTTCTTACAAAATTTGATGTTCAATCAAGATCTAGATTCATGACTTCCATTGATTCATTTAGAAAGATAATATGGATGGATCTCAAGATGGGAGATCAAGACAATTCCCTAATTGTAGGGGCCTCTCACCCTAAAAGGGTGGATATAGTTGCAGTTTGATTCTCTTTTCCAAAGGCATTGAAATCCATTGGAGGAATATTGAGATTCTAGACATCTAGGGGAGTGGAAGAAGTCACATGCACAATCAAGGATGACTCAACCAAACAAGAGTTAGATCCCTCATAAGGGCGATTGGGTAAACATTATCCAAGTCAATTTAATTGAATTTGATTAAGCCATGTGTTCAGTCTTGGGACCTCATGATTCCAAAATAGATAATCAGTGGTACCAAGGTTTGGCCAATTGGATTACCGAATTCGATGAAATTGAAATAGATATATTAATCCGTCATCCTTATTAGGGATGGTTAGCAAAAGCGGTTCATAGATGAACAAACTAGTAAATTTCTTCTTGACCATGGTATCTATGTCTTGACAGGGATTTTCTATTCATTTTTTGAAATCGACGTGTTAACAATGAGAGATTCGACACATCGAGCTTACTTAATGGAGGGTGTATAGTGACCGTCTACTATGATGTAGAACAGGTGTATACATACCTCATACTCCCAATGGGTGAGAGTTCAAGATGCTCATCGTGTAGAATCTAACATGTTGACCAATCGAGGACAAAAACGGGCAGAACTTCGACGTCTCGAACATGGATGTCATGGTTAAGCCGATTTTACTGGGTCGGTTCAGGGATGAACCAAAATTAACAAACATTGGGCTACAATCTGGGTTAGGACAAAAAAGGCCACCTTGACAAGGATGGGGTAACCTATCACCGAATGCTCGATGAATAATGGGCCCCCAATCCCTTTATATACTATGTTGCAAGGATCCAAGCGACGTGGAGTAGCATAACGCATTCTCAGGTGGACCCAAGAAACACTCGTTAGAGGCTGCTCGCCGATCGTGGTCTCACAAAGTACAGGCCAAGGCTGTGTGTTTCGCCTAGCGGGCTGCCCCATATGCATGGGACCCGGTTCGGCTACTCACACGAATGTGTGACTGAACCCATTCCCCCCAAAACAATAATATACAAGCATAAATATAGTATCCTGAAATCTAGCATCCAATTCACACAAGGAAAGTTTTCATTTAGGAGTTTGACATTTATATCTCCAGTGAAGTCGCCACTGTGGGGACAAAGATGGAAATCTTTAGAAGTCGCCACCTAGATTTAGGTCTAGGACCTTAGAAATGTGAAATCTCACCCCAAGGTAAGACTTCGATTGACTCATGACCCTTAGATTGGAATTCTGGTCCATCAGAGATTGGGTAAGCGTCAGGTTACGGTTATGGGAAGGGGTTAGGCACCCAAACCGCCCGATCGAAATCGGTCTTGTGAGAACCGTATCAATCTAACCCGGTCTTACCACCTTGAACCAGGTTTACCCATCATGGTCGAGTCAAATGGACCAAGGGCGTGAAGAAGATCGAGATCCCAGGTATCAAATCAACCCAAAAATACTTAAAATAGGGGAAGGGTCGCATACCCAGCTAAGCAGGTTCGGACCTCCCAAAACAGAAAGTCAGACCCTCAGTTTTGAAGGGAGGGTCGGACAGCTTAAGACCCTAGGGTCGACGGGATCATCGACCCTCGGTTTCTGCCGAATATAGAAATTAGGAAATTTCTATATTTTTCTATTGGGATTCTTTTCAAATCTCAGAGGGACTTATTTAGGATGTTCCTAGTCTATTTAAAGGACGTCCCTAAGCCACTTTCACTCCTTTCACAACTCTAATCGAATTGAGAGAAAGAGAGGAGAGGGAAAGAGGAAGAAGAAAGGGAAGGAAGAGAAATTAAGCCAAAAGAGAAGAGTTGCAGAGAAAGATTATCTTCACAGGTATGGATACTAATTCCATGAGTTTCTACAGACCTTAGGTTAGTTAATGTTGAGAATGTGATCTCGAAGAAACCCAAACCATCAATCTATGGTTAAGTTTCCATGGAAAACCATAGGAAAGCGCATGAAAGCTATCTAGGTGGGTTATACATGGTTACAGACTATGGAATGAATGTAGAATGGAATGTAGGAGCAAGCCATAGGATCCCAAACACGAAGAATGGATTAAAAGAGGGAATTGGACCAAAGTGCACCAAGGGTTGCACCAGGGTCGATGACCATCCGACCCTAGGTATTCCTGACCATCGACCCTCAACATTCGAGAAGTCCAGAAAGAGGGAAGGGTCGATAGACCCATCGACCCTAGCATCGACCCTACCTCCGACCCTCAGTTAACAACATGGTTTTTAATTCTGAATAAATTCTAATTAAATTCTATCGACTTTGTTAGGTCTTCTAGCAATATAATAGCATTGTAAAGGTGATTCTAAAGCTTGAAAAAATATCTATTAGTAAGCTAAGGTGAGGAACCTTAACTCCAAACTAAATTGGTTAATAATAAACTATTTTCTATTTCTTGAGTCCTATGCTATGCTTGATTCTATGCGAATATGTTTGTAATGTGCATACAGCATGCCATCCAATATTTCTATTACTTGTTCATGCATATTTATTTTATTGTTTATAACATGATGATGATGATGATGATAGGAATAGGCATGTGCTTGTATGTGTGTGGTTGATGTGCTTGATGCGAGCGAGTATCAGGGGAGGTGTGATGAGAATGTCAATAAACGTTAACCTTTGGCGGGTCTTAGCACTTTAGCTCTATCTCTAACTCAAGTCTTGTGCATTAGCATCGTCGTATCGCCATTACTTTAGCAGAACTATTATGTCATAGAGTATCAGGGGAGGTGGTCTCGGTCCTTGTAGTCTCTGACTCTACCGGGGGCCTTAGCTCTATCTCTATGGACA
Organism: Protea cynaroides; assembly: GCA_028583415.1. Lineage (NCBI taxonomy): Eukaryota > Viridiplantae > Streptophyta > Magnoliopsida > Proteales > Proteaceae > Protea > Protea cynaroides. The sequence goes on from CM053265.1 coordinate 34,287,427, forward strand.
TTCTGAGGGATGCTGGGGTGAGGCCTTGGATACACTTTTTGGCATTAGGATTGGTTAGTTGCGAGCCCAGTTTGCAGCCCTCGCTAACAGGGGCTTACGTATTGGTATGGCAATATATTGCAATAACTGTTAACCTTTGTTATATGCTGTTCATGGTTGGGTGCATGTGAGTTGATGATAAACGTGATCTTCAGTTAACGTCACACACTCGTGTATAGAGGCGGAGTCAATAAACGCAACCTTTGGCTACCTAAACCTTTCTATTGCATACTGCAAACTTTAAAATCGGACCAAAGATATAAATTGACTTTTTGCATGCATATGTATTGTTGCATTGTTTTGGCTACTCACTGAGCCGTGATGTGTGCTCACCCCTCGACGTTGAATATTTTTAGTTGATGATGCAGGTTATACGGTTGAAGATTTTATAAATGCTTCTACGTACGGGACGGTAGTGGCGATGGAAGCTGAAGCTGAAGTGGATACACACCACTCCTCTTGCGAATGCAACTCGTGTGTATTTGATTAGACATTTTATAGGTTTCTTTATTGGATTTATTTAGACATGTATTTGATATTTAATATTTATGTCTCAGTTGAATACAGAATAATTTGCTATTAAATTATTAATATCATTTAGTTTCTCAGTTCATCTTATTATAAAACTTCTGCTATTGTATATTACTCTGATTATGATTGCGGATGTGTGTAAGTTGGATAACGCAGGGATAGCCTATTTGAGATCCTGGTTGAACCATTGGTTATTTAGCGGTTCATCACACCATTCTGGTTAGACCAAAATTGGGGTGTGACAACTTGGTATCAGAGCATCTTAGGCCTTGCTCGACGACTAACATACATTCGAGACAATTGTGAACTGAGATAGGATAAACTAAAAGCTTTAATACAAACACATTGTAAGCACAAGTGATGATTGAGACCAAATTTAAAAAGAGAATGCATCTATTAAATGGGAAACAAGTTACATACAATGAGTGAGAGAAACAAAACGTATATACATAACTAAAGCAGAGTACAGTCCACAACCCGGACAGTTACTCTGTAGTACAAGAAAATAAGTACAATCAAGAAGCTGGAGGCGAAGGAGGAGGCGGGGCCTCACGATCTCTGTCATAGTCCTCAGCATAGACCCTAGTCAACCAGGCCACCTGGGTCTGGGTCGTCTGGAGACTAGCTGTGAGACCGGCTATCCTCTGATCAGTCGCACGCTGCACCTCTAGGAGCTCTCTCATCCGCGCGTCCGATGCGTGCTAAGCAGCCAACAGCTCATCCATCTTCAGATCAGATCTGCGCTGAGCATCCCTGATCTCCTGCAGCATCTCCATCATGGTTGAAGGTGGAAGTGAAGGATCAGCCAAATGGGAAGGACCAGCCTCAGGAGCAGGAGCCGCCGCAGAAGAAGTACCAACTCCAGCCGCATGTGTAGGTGAAGGCGGTGGTATCGAGTCGACGTCCATATACATACGATCGTCATCGTCGACCGGATCCACACGAGCTCTAGCAGCAGCAGAAGCAGCCTCAGCATCAGCCATCTCGACCCGAGTGTGAGGGCGCACCATCGCGTTCCTCTCCTCATTACTAACCTCAATATCTCGCAGCCCCATCTTGCAGATAGCCTCCCAATCTAGAGGCGACGAGAAGGTCTTCTCCTGGATCTTCTCATCTACCAGATCCACCCCCAGACGGGTCAGTAGCACTGTAATCATGCGTCCATAGGGTAGATTACCCCTATGACCGGACAATGTAGCACTAATCATCGTCTGCATGATGATGTAAGGAAGGTAGACCGGCTGGCGAGTGCAGATGCTATAAATCAGAAACTGTGTCAGTTGAGAGACCCTCTCATAGTGCCCACTCTGTGGAATCAGATTATGCTGGATAATCTTACAGAAGACCCGTAGAGCTGGACGCAAGTAACAGGCTCTCATCTGCCAATGATCAGGACGGAGCAACTGGTTGTCGATCTCTGCCCTCATCTCCATCTCAACAAACTGTGGCTCTCCCGGCGCACAGTACAGCATGGAGCCATCATAGGGAATGCCCAACAGATCGTCCAACTGCCGATAATCAAAGGAAATGTGCACCCCCTTGACGTAACTGGTGATGCGCAACTCTTGACCATGCTCAACGTCGTTGTAAATTCCCCACCACCTGGAGATTACAATAGAACTGGCGCACCAAATCTGGACATGTGCACGCGTCGTATGTGATGACAGGGAGCCACCCCATATCACCAAATGCTCCCTCTAGATTGAACAAGGCTAGCTCAGCCAAGTTCACCATGCGACCCCCTTCCACTTTCTTACGGGCATAGTCAGCATACTGTGCCTCAGCTTCATTCGAACGGAAGCGAAGTGGATCACGCACTCTGGGTACTTTGGTACGAGCCATAGTATCTGCAAAACAAGAAAGACAAAGGAAACAAGGAGTTAATAGGATAAAAATCCAAAATTTGATGTAATAACGACGTAAGTTGACCATAAAGCCCCAATTCTCACCATTCAAGTGGGCATGAGAACTTACGAAGGTTTAAACATATCCTACGACCCACATGTAGTAGGAAATTTTAACTGACGAAGCTCAATTTGAAGAAATTCAAGAAAAATCAAAAATTCCGACAAATTAGGACAAAAAGAGAAAATTTCAAGTTTCTCGATAACCAACCGATGAAACTCAAAAATTTTTGAGGGCTTTCGTTCCTTGAGACACCAATAACAAAAGCCCCCAATAAAAATCAAATTTTTACGGTTGGAAAAAGTTTAATTTGGAAAATACAAGTTAAACGTGCGAAAACCTAGAAATGGAAACCTAAAAACAGGTAAAAATGGGAAGACATACCTGTAGTGATGACGTGGATGTCGGAACCCGGACTAAAATCGACCCACAACAGTAGAGTAGTACGGTAGCAACTCAGAGAGGAGAGATGAGTCGAAACGGGAGGGAAATAATAATAAATGACCCAAAATCGGATCTAAAAATCTGATTTTTAGTCCGAGGGTCGGACAATTCGACTAGCACAATCGACCCTCGAATGGACCCTCCCATCGACCCTCGGCTCTCGGGAATCTGACAGAAAATCAAGGGTCGGAACTGAGGGTCGGATACCCATCGACCCTCGCATCGACCCTCAACTCTCGGGAAGAACAGGTCATTCCCAGGGTCGAAAACTAAGGGTCGGACATACCAGCGACCCTCACCGTCGACCCTGCATATAAAAGACAACATTTTTTTAAAATGACCTAGAATTGGAATTCATTATTGGTTAGCGTGCCTACATGAAATATAAATGACTTCTCACCTATTTTGATGATTTCCAGGCACCACCAATTAGCGAAAGGAATTATGTCTGGACGTAGAGTGACCCGGCAGACCCGAAATGCAGTCCCACCACCACCACCAGTGGAGGAGACTAGTCAAGAGAATAACTACGCACCGGGAAATCCAGAACCGGCAAACCCTACAAATTTTTCACCTCCACCACCAGAGCTAGCAACAGTGATGATGAACCTGGCACAGCAGCTGCAGCAGATGCAACACGCACAGGCTCAGATGCAGGTCGCCTGGGAATTATGTTCCAAGCCACTCAGGCCACACCCATGCACACTGGACAAGCTAGTGCTGCCCCGGTGGGTAACCACCTAGCTCATCAGACACCTCAACAACCGGCTGCACAGATTCCAGTGCAAGTACCGGAAGCAGCTCAAGGGAATTACCACAATCCACCCTATATGTTTGGGGCAAACCCCCAAAATCAGTTGGACCACTCCCGACTAGTGGAGAGATTTTTGAAGATGAAACCCAGAGAATTCAACGGCAAGCCGTCTGATCCATTGTGGCCAGCCCACTGGATAGACGAGATGGAGAGAAATTTCCTCATGATGACTATCACAGAGGAAGAGAAAGTACTATGTGCCACCTTCATGCTCAAGGGCGACGCACACCATTGGTGGAAATCCACGAAGACATATTTATTGACCAAGCACGCCCTCCGACTTGGGCTATATATAAAGAAGCATTCTTCGAGAAATATTTTCCACGAGCTTCGGAGATTCGATGGAGAAGGAGTTCCTGAGCTTGTACCAGGGACAGATGACTGTAGATTCATATCAACAGCGCTACGAAGAGCTGTTTTTCTTCGCACCACTGAGTATGCAAGAAGAAGAAACAAAAACCCGTAGGTTCGTCACGGGACTAAGAGGAAGCATCAGAGAAAATGTTCTGGGTTTAGAGAAGAAAATTTACAACGAAGCTGTCCAGATTGCTCGAGTGATTGAATCGAGCCCGAAGGAGAGTTACCTTACTCGAAACGGAGGCATCAAGAGACCAGCCGGAAACTCCTACAACGGAGGCAATAACGGGACGTATAAACCTTTACGTCCTCGGAATTTTAATGCTGCAACCAAGACTACTCCAAGCAGCTCAACCTCAGCCAAAGCCAAATTCTGAAGTCCCGAGGTGTTTTAACTGCAACCAACCCAGGCATATGGCAAGGGAGTGCCCAAAGCCCAAGAAGCAATTCCATCAGGGACGTGTATATGCTGTCACGTCCGAGGATGCGGCCGCATCACCCGATGTCGTCACAGGTATGACTGAAACTTTATAAGTTGTAACTACATTGAATGAGCATGTAGACTAAGTAAAGATAAATCACGGTATTTGTACCTATAAATGGCGTACCCGCCGAGTACTCTTCGATTCGGAGCTACTCATTCATTTATATCTGTGTCATTTGGAAAGAAGACCAAATTACCCATCAAAACATTAGACTACAAATTACTTGTATGGTCACCGATGGGGTTAGAAGTGGAACTAGAGAAAGGTTATGGACCATGTCCAGTTCTCATTGGAGAGAAGACTTTAGATGCAACCTTGATACAACTTGAGATGGCAGACTTTGATGTCATCTTAGGAATGGATTGGTTAGCCGGGCACTCGGCAAATCTATTATGAGCCGAAAAGCAGCTAACGTTCAAAGACAAAGAAGGAGCAGAATTAAGTTTCACGGGAACCAAACTTCCCCGGAGACGCAAGCTCATACTTTCAGCATTAAAGGCTAAGAAGTGCCTTGACAAGGGAGCAGTCGGGTATCTAGTGTCAGTGGTCGACCTAAACAAGGAAGCACCACGAATGGAAGACCTTGACGTCGTGCGGGATTACCCTGATGTACTTTCGGAGGAACTACCCGAATTACCACCCGACCGAGCCACGGAGTTTGTAATAGACCTTATACCTAGAGCCGCACCCATATCAAAAGCACCCTACAGAATGACTCCTATGGAACTGAAGGAACTGAAGGTGCAACTACAAGAACTACTGGACAAGGGTTATATTCGACCAGTATATCTCCATGGGGTGCACCGGTGTTGTTCGTAAAGAAGAAGGATGGTAGCGTTCGATTATGCATCGACTATCGGGAGTTGAATAAACTGATAATCTAGAATCGATATCCACTACCTCGGATCGATGACTTGTTCGATCAGTTACAAGGATCGAAAGTATTTTCTAAGATCGATCTTCGATCAGGCTATCATCAGCTGAAGATTAAAGAAGGTGATATTCCGAAGATAGCATTCTAGACCAGATACGGACATTATGAGTTTTTGGTTATGTCTTTCGGATTAACTAATGCACCGACAACGTTCATGGAACTTATGAACCGAGTCTTCCACGATATGTTGGATACGTCGGTTATAGTATTTATTGATGACATATTGGTATATTCCAAGGACAAGGAAACTCATATCAAGAACCTAAACGCAGCCCTACAACGTTTAAGGAAAGAGAAGCTATATGCCAAATTTTTAAAGTGCGAGTTTTGGCTAAGTGAAGTCGCCTTCCTAGGCCATGTAGTATCCACTGAAGGAATCAAAGTGGATCCCAGCAAGATCGAGGCTATTGTAAAGTGGGAAGCACCAAAGAGCGTTTCGAAATTCAGAAGTTTTCTGGGTCTAGCTGGTTATTATCAAAGATTCGTAGAAGACTATTCTCGGATTGCCGTACCTCTCACCAGTTTGACAAAGAAAGGTGAAAAGTTTGTGTGGACCGATAAATGTGAGAAGAGTTTCCAAACACTGAAGACCAGATTGATATCCGCTCTAATTTTGATTATTCCTATTCTAGGACAGACATTTACCTTATACACCGATGCGTCGGGACTGGGACTAGGATGTGTGCTTATGCAAGGAGAGCAAGTGATTGCTTATGCTTCAAGACAGTTGAAGGTACATGAGAAAAATTACCCCACTCATGATTTGGAGTTAGCGGCAGTAGTACATGCTGTCAAGATATGGAGACATTACCTATACGGGGAGAAATTCCAGATTAAGTCGGACCATAAAAGTCTTACTTATTTATTTAATCAGAAAGAGTTGAATATGAGACAAAGAAGATGGCTGGAATTATTGAAAGACTATGATTGTGATATCCAGTATCATCCGAGAAAGGCAAACGTGGTAGCAGATGCATTGAGCAGAAAAGCAATGATCAAATCTCAAGGAGAAGTCAGCACGACTGCAATAATGTGTACTACCGGAATGGTATTCAATCACGGCAACGAGCAGTATGTGATAGATACAACGGATGAATCAGCCAACCAAGGGTTTATTCATCGGTTTTCAAATATGTTCGCGGCATTGAAGATTATACCGGATATAGTGGATGAAGTGAAGACAGCTATCAAAGCAGATCCTTATCTGAGAACAGTACAAGAAGCTATTGAGAAAGGTAGGACTAACCCTGAGTTCACCTTGGATGACGAGAAGGTACTAAAATACAGAGGAAGAATATGTGTACCTGTAACAGAAAGTATGGACATTAGACATCGACTGATGAAAGAAGCCCATACCACCATCTACTCGATACATCCTGGAAGTACAAAAATGTATCATGATCTAAAGAAACTATATTGGTGGAGGGGAATGAAAGCAGATGTAGCTAAGTTCGTGTCTCAATGCCTAAATTGTCAGAAAGTAAAGGTTGAACGACAGAGACCCGCAAGATTGTTATAGCCATTACCGGAAGCAGCATGGAAATGGGACTGCATCACTATGGACTTCGTCACGGGACTACCATTGACTCCTCGAGTAGTTGACCCAGTTTGGGTGATTGTGGACCGTCTGACTAAAACAACTCGCTTTATACCTATACGACCTCAGTATACACTGGAAAGGTTAGCAAAGTTGTATGTGGATAATATTGTTCGGTTACACGGTGTACCAAAAAGCATTGTGTCCGATAAAGATCTACGATTTACTTCCAAATTTTGGGAAGGACTGCAAAAGGCTATGGGTACAACGTTGAAGTTCAGTACTGCATTCCACCCACAGACAGATGGACAGTCAGAATGTACAATTCAGATTCTAGAAGATATGCTACGAGCATGTGTGATTGATTTTAAAGGATCATGGGACGAAAAGTTACCATTGATCGAGTTCGCTTATAATAACAGCTATCAGGCTACAATACAGATGTCACCATATGAAGCACTGTATGGCCGAAAGTGTCGAACTCCCTTGTTTTGGAATGAAATTGAAGAACGTAGTATTATTGGACCGGAATTTGTTGAAGAGACTTGTCGAGTGGTCGACATCATCAAGGAAAGAGTGAGAACAGCTCAGAACCGTCAGAAGCAATATGCCGTTACTCGACGAAGAGATCTAGAGTTCGTCGTAGGTGATAAAGTATTTTTGAAAGTATCACCTATGCGAGGATTGAAAAGGTTCGGACAGAAAGGGAAGCTAAGTCCAAGATATGTCGGACCATATGAAATTCTAGCTAAGCGTGGAAAAGTAGCTTATCAGTTAGCACTACTACCATCTATGTCAAGTGTACATAACGTATTTCACATGTCCCTATTGAAGAAGTATGTCAAGGACCCAATGCATGTTTTGACAGTGGATTTGCTGGAATTGACTGATGATTTGACATTTGAAGTAACACCAACAGAAATCACTAGTCGAAAGGTTCAACGTCTACGCAACAGAGATATCTACTATGTTAAGGTCAGATGGAAAAGTAGAGACATGGAAGAAATTACACGGGAAGAAGAAAATGCTATGAGAAAGCAATACCCTTACTTATTTGATTCAGAAGGTACGTACAATTTCGAGGACGAAATTTTTATAAGTTGGGGGGAGTTGTGAGAACCGTGTCAATCTAACCCGGTCTTACCACCTTGAACCAGGTTTACCCATCATGGTCGAGTCAAATGGACCAAGGGCGTGAAGGAGATCGAGATCCCAGGTATCAAATCGACCCAAAAACACTTAAAATAGGGGAAGGGTCGCATACCCAGCTAAGAAGGGTTAGACCTCCCAAAACAGAAAGTCAGACCCTCACTTTTAAAGGGAGGGTCGGACAGCTTAAGACCCTAGGGTCGACGGGATCATCGACCATCCCATCGACCCTCGGTTTTTGCCGAATATAGAAATTAAGAAATTTCTATATTTTTCGATTGGGATTCTTTCCAAATCTCAGAGGGACTTATTTAGGATGTTCATAGTCTATTTAAAGGACGTCCCTAAGCCACTTTCACTCCTTTCACAACCCTAATCGAATTGAGAGAAAGAGAGGAGAAGGAAAGAGGAAGAAGAAAGGGAAGGAAGAGAAATTAAGCCAAAAGAGAAGAGTTGCAAAGAAAGATTATCTTTTCAGGTATGGATACTAATTCCATGAGTTTCTACAGACCTTAGGTTAGTTAATGTTGAGAGTGTGATCTCGGAGAAACCCAAACCATCAATCTATGGTTAGGTTTCCATGGAAAACCATAGGAAAGCACATAAAAGCTATCTAGGTGGGTTATACATGGTTTCAGACCATGGAATGAATGTAGAATGGAATGTAGGAGCAAGCCATAGGATCCCAAACACGAAGAATGGATTAAAAGAGGGAATTGGACCAAAGTACACCAAGGGTCGCACCCAGGGTCGATGACCATCCGACCCTAGGTATTCCTGACCATCGACCCTCAGCATTCGGGAAGTCCAGAAAGAGGGAAGGGTCGATAGACCCATCGACCCTAGCATCGACCCTACCTCCGACCCTCAGTTAACAGCATGGTTTTTAATTCCGAATAAATTCTAATTAAATTCTATCGACTTTGTTAGGTCTTCTAGCAATATAATAGCATTGTAAAGGTGATTCTAAAGCTTGGAAAAATATCTATTAGCAAGCTAAGGTGAGGAACCTTAACTCAAAACTAAATTGGTTAATAATAAACTATTTTCTATTTCTTGAGTCCTATGCTATGCTTGATTCTATGCGAATATGTTTGTAATGTGCATACAGCATGCCATCCAATATTTCTATTACTTGTTCATGCATATTTAATTTATTGTTTATAACATGATGATGATGATGATGATGATAGGAATAGGAATGTGCTAGTATGTGTGTGGTTGATGTGCTTGATGCGAGCGAGTATCAGGGGAGGTGTGATGAGAACGTCAATAAACGTTAACCTTTGGCGGGTCTCAGCACTTTAGCTCTATCTCTAACTCAAGTCTTGTGCATTAGCATCGTCGTATCGCCATTACTTTAGCAGAACTATTAGGTCGTAGGGTATCAGGGGAGGTGGTCTTGGTCCTTGTAGTCTCTGACTCTACCGGGGGGCCTTAGCTCTATCTCTATGGACATTCTGAGGGATGCTGGGGTGAGGCCTTGGATACACTTTTTGGCATTAGGATTGGTTAGTTGCGAGCCCAGTTTGCAGCCCTCGCTAACAGGGGCTTACGTATTGGTATGGCAATATATAGCAATAACCGTTAACCTTTGTTATATACTATTCATGGTTGGGTGCATGTGAGTTGACGATAAACGTGATCTTCGGGTAACGTCACACACTCGTGTATAGAGGCGGAGTCCTTAAACGTGACCTTTAGCTATCTAAACCTTTCTATTGCATACTGCAAACTTTAAAACTGGACCAAAGATATAAATTGACTTTTTGCATGCATATGTATTGTTGCATTGTTTTGGCTACTCACTGAGCCGTGATGTGTGCTCACCCCTTGACGTCGAATATTTTTAGTTGATGATGCAGGTTATACGGTTGAAGATTTTATAAATGCTTCTGCGTACGGGACGGTAGCGGCGATGGAAGCTGAAGCTGAAGTGGATACACACGACTCCTCTTGCGAGTGCAACTCGTGTGTATTTGATTAGACATTTTATAGGTTTCTTTATTGGATTTATTCAGACATGTATTTGATATTTAATATTTATGTCTCAGTTGAATATAGAATAATTTGTTATTAAATTATTAATATCATTTAGTTTCTCAGTTCATCTTATTATAAGACTTCCGCTATTGTGTATTAATTTGATTATGATTGCGGATGTGTGTAAGTTGGATAACGCGGGGATAGCCAATTTGAGATCCTAGTGGAACCGTTGGTTATTTAGCGGTTTATCACACCATTCTGGTTAGACCAAAATTGGGGTGTGACAGGTCTCCTATACCTTTCCTATGCTAGACTCTATTTATTAAATTAAACCGAACCAAGTGGTTTGATATCATTGAACCGAATCTGTATCCATCAGATTGCCTACGTATCACGGAATTATTCCAAAAATCATGTTCACCATCGTAGTTCTAGTGTGATTAAAGTTTATGGATGTGATTTATGCTTGTGCATGATTAAGTTCATTGTTCAAGTTGAAATTTATGCTTGAAAGGTTGAGAAAAACCTATGGGTTAGGATCTGGATAGTCCAAGTGGACTGATAGATAGTCCTAGTGGATCTAAGGATAACCCTATTTGGGTTGAAATATGGATAATCCATTCTGGGTTGGAATGTGGATAACCCTATGTGGGTCAAAATGTAGATAAATATCCTAGTGGAGCTATGAATAGTCCAAGTGGACTAAGGTTTGGATCTGAATTTGGGTTTCTCCCAAATAGCCTACGTATCCTAGGGTTTGCCCTAGGAATCAGAATCCACGTAGTTCGGGCTGGATAACCCTATTTGGGTCAAAATATGGGTAAGTATCCTAGTGGATCTATGGATAGTCCGAGTGGACTAAGGTGTGGATAACCCTATTTGGGTTAAAATATGGGGGATATCCTAGTGGATCTATGGATAGTCCGAGTGGACTAAATTATGGATCCAAATTTGGGTTTCTCCCAAATGGCCTATGTATCCTAAGGTTTGACCTAGGAATCAGAATCCGAGTAGTTCGGGATTGGGTGAAATGGTTGGATATCCTAGTGGATCTATGGGTAGTCCGAGTGGACTAAGGTGTGAATAAATATATCCTAGTGGATCTATGGATAGTCTGAGTGGACTAAATTATGGATCCGAATTTGGGTTTCTCCCAAATAGCCTACGTATCCTAGGGTTTGACCTAGGAATCAGAATCCACGTAGTTCGGGACTGGATAACCTGTTCTAGGTTAATGATTGAGAACCTATTCTAAGTTTAGGGTTTAGAACCTATTCTAGGTTTAGGGTTTGCCAAGGGGCAAAATCGTCCTAAATCACCATTTTTATCCTGAATTCTAATTTTGAAAAGTTTGATAAGGCATTCTCTTTCTTTATTAAGATTTTATCATTCCCATTATGCCCTTCCCAAGAATGTGGGTGCCTAAATGCACGTCCCCACACCTACATTGTCTTCTAGAAGTGTGCATATATGGCAGTTCAACTAGGGTATTGCCTAAAATAAGTTATTGCCAAAAAATAGAATATTCTATCTAAATATGGCACATAAAACATTTATGACAAGAAATTCACATACAGTAAGATTGTTTAAAAATCTTTCAAATATGGCATGTATTGTAAATAAGGCAAGAGCCTACATGGCATGATCTAGTATGCTATTTTCTACCCTAATTGTTATTTTCTTTCCATTTTAGGGTTTTCTACCCTAATTATTATTTTATGTCCATTTTTTAGGGTTTTCTACCCTAATTGTTACATTCTTTCCATTTTAGGGTTTTCTACCCTAATTATTATTTTATTTCCATTTTTTAGGGTTTTCTACCCTAACTGTTACTTTCTTTTCATTTTAGGGTTTTCTACCCTAATTATTATTTTCTTTCCATCTTAGGGTTTTCTACCCTAAATGTTACTTTATTTCCATTTTAGGGTTTTCTACCCTAATTATTATTTTCTTTCCATCTTAGGGTTTTCTACCCTAAATGTTATTTTGTTTCCATTTTTTAGGGTTTTCTACACTAATTATTATTTTATTTCCATTTTTTAGGGTTTTTTACCCTAACTGTTACTTTCTTTCCATTTTAGAGTTTTCTACCCTAATTATGACAATAAGCATTTAATATAGCATGTGAGTATGATCATTCCAATCATGGCAGTGTGATTATTCCAATTGTGGCAGTGTGTGCATATACATCCAAATATAGAATGTGAACAATATAGCATCAAAATATGGCATGTGATAAACAACCAAGGCATGTGAGTCAATCAATCAAAATGTATTTTCAGATCTACGGTCTAGATTCAATGCATCGATTATCAACAATGTGACCGAAATCACATTTGATTGATGATTGAAAGTAATACAAGATCTTAAAACAGTTCAGATCATATACCCTCAATTAATAAGACTTTAATGGCTCAAATTAATTCATCATTAAATCATCATCAGATTAATTAACCATCCATTCACATGATTGGATCTTAAAAGATCAACGATTCAGATTAAATTCACATCAATTAATCAAGTTCATTCATTCAAATATCAATGGACAAATTTTTATCACATGATCAAAACAAATTTCACATTCAATGGATCAGATTTTGAATGGACATCATATTAACACAATAAAGAATCAAAATTCAGATTTTTTTTTATTCAAGCATATCATGATCATAGATTCAATCAATGGCCCATATTTAATGGAAAGATCAAGGGTAAGATGAGGAAGGTAACATAGCTAGGTTCAGGTAAGTGGTGTGGGGTGTTGGTTGGTTCAGTAGGAGATGGAAGTGAGTGGGGTTATGGGTAGGTGGTAGCACAAGGCTGATGATTGGAGTATGAGATGAAATCGGTTAGAGTGCTGATTGTATAGGGATTGAAATCAAGTGTAGGCTAGATTGATGATGGAAATTGATTAATGGTGAGGTAGAGTGGTTCATGAGATGGAGATTTGTAGTTAAGCAAAACAATAGAAGAAAAATAAAAGTAAAAGTAGCTTACCTAGATGCTCATAGGTTCTGCTTGCTCCACCCTTCTTCTTCTTCTTTCTCCTTTTTTTTTTCAAACCGAGAGCCCAAACTCTATCAAACTCCCTCTTCACGTTTTTCCCTTCTATTTTTTCTGGTTTTTTTTTTCCTTTTTTTTCTTTCTTCTTCCCTTCTTTTTCTCCCAAAAACGTGAGTCACAAAGGCCTTTCACGTTTTTTTTTCTTTCCCCCTTTTTTTTTCTCTCTTTTTCCCTTACTTTTCTCCCAAAAACGTGAGCCACAAAGCCCTTTCACGTTTTTTTTCCTCCCCTTTTTTTTCTCTCTTCTTCCCTTACTTTTCTCCCAAAACTTAGCTCAAAAGCCTTTCCACGTTTTTTTTTTCTCTTTTCCTTTTTTTTCTCCTTCTTTCCCTTTTAAAAAAAAACAATCTAGAAACCCTAAATCCTCTCCTTTTTTTTTCTTCCCTAAAACCGTCCCTCCTAAAAACCCCCACGTTTTCTCTTTCTTCTTTCCTTTTTTTTCTCCAACAAAATCCTTCGGATTGTCTTAGAAAAAGTGACATTTTTCCTCTCTCCCTCTTTCCTTTTGTTTCTCAAAATCTTTTGGATTTATCCCCAAAATCGAAATCCCCATTCTCTTCCATGTTTTTTCTCTCCCCTCTTTCCTTTTTCTTCTCAAAAATCTTTTGGATTATCTCCAAAATTGAAATCCCCCTTCACTTTCACGTTTCTCTCTCCCCTCTTCCCTTTTTCTTCTCAAAATCTTTCGGATTATCATTTACATATAACAATATATATATTATACACATATATTTAATAACATACATATATATATATATATATATATATATATATATATATATATATATATATATATATATATATATATATATATTATACAATATATATAATATATAAATATTATGCACATAGATGAACTGATTCGAAATGGGTTGAGATTGACTTAGGTTGACAACTGATATGGGTTGAGCTAGGTTAGACCAAAACTGGTTTGAACTGAGTAGACTAGACTGATTGAAATTAACTGGGTTTTCTCTCATTGTCATTTCACGGGTCATTTCCGCTATCATCCTGCATGGAATTTTCCGATGGCCTCTATTCCAAATTTTTTGCATTCATTTTGTAGAACATTAAAAATGAGGAATATAGGAACTTGAATCACCTCATTTGGATGTAAAATGGTCAACTTATGAATTTTTGAAGTTTAAGCGGACCAATTATCGATAATTTGGCTGACCGTTCTACATGAGATCCTTCGGAGGCTTCTACCGGAAATATTTTACGTCTACTTTGTAGAGCACTAAAAATGAAACATAATGAGATTAGAATCACCTGAATCCGATGTTGAACGGAAAAGATATGCAGCTTTGAAGTTCTGACGATAATTTTGCATGCAAGCTTGCATGGGACCCACTGGTGACTTCTACCCGGGATTTGTTTACGTCCACTTTGTAGAACATCATGAATGAAGAATAATGGTGTTGGAATCATCTGAATCCGATGTAGAATGGAAAAGATTTGAAGCTTTGAAGTTCTAACGATCATTTTACATGCAAGTTTGCATGGGACCCACTGGTGACTTCTACCCAGGATTTTTTACGTCCACTTTGTAGAACATCATGAATGAAGAATAATGGTCTTGGAATCATCTGAATCCAATGTTGGATGATCAAGATATGATGATTTGAAATTCAAACGATCCGACTTAGGATAATTTGCATGAAGGCCCCTGGGATTATTATTTATAATAATTTCAGAAACCTCCCCGATATGTATCATCCGACTAAAATGGTCGTATCTTCCTCATTTGATATCAGAATTGAGCAATTCTGGTCTCGTTTCGAAGATAATTCTATGACCTATGCATCTATGCAGATAATAGCCCATGACCCTACTGTGGGGATTAGTAGAGAATCACAAATCTTTGGATTAAAGGTCAGAAACCTGCCATATTGGTTCATTTATGCCGAGAGTGGCAAAAATGGGGTGCTTACAGTATCATGATCTAAAGAAACTATATTAGTGGAGAGGAATGAAAGCAGATGTAGCTAAGTTCGTGTCTCAATTCCTAAATTGTCAGACGGTAAAGGCTGAACGACAAAGACCGGCAGGACTGTTACAGTCGTTATCGAAACCAGCATGGAAATGGGACTACATCACTATGGACTTCGTCACGGGATTACCACTGACTCCTCGAGTAGTTGACGCAGTTTGGGTGATTGTAGATTGCCTGACTAAAATAGCTCGCTTTATACCTATACGACTCTAGTATACACTGGAGAGGTTAGCTAAGCTCTATGTGGATAACATTGTGCGATTACACGGTGTACCTGAAAGTACTGTGTCCGATAGAGATCCACGATTTACTTCAAAGTTTTGGGAAGGATTGCAAAAGGCTATGGGTACAACATTGAAGTTTAGTACTACATTCCATCCACAGACAGATGGACAGTCGGAGCATACAATTCAGATTCTAGAAGATATGCTTCGAGCATGTGTAATCGACTTTAAAGGATCATGGGATGAAAAGTTACCACTGATTGAGTTCGCTTATAATAATAGCTATCAGGCTACTATACAGATGTCACCCTATGAAGCACTGTATGGCAGAAAGTGTCAAACTCCTTTGTTTTGGAATGAAGTTGGGGAACGTAGTATTGTTGGACCGAAATTTATTGAAGAGACTTGTCAAGTGGTCAACATTATCAAAGAATGAGTGAGAACAGCTCAGAATCGCCCGAAGCAATATGCCGATACCCGACGCCGAGACCTTGAGTTTGTCGTGGGTGATAAAGTATTCTTAAAAGTATCGCCTATGCGAGGATTGAAACGATTCGGACAGAAAGGGAAACTAAGTCCAAGATATGTCGGGCCATATGAGATTCTAGCTAAGCGTGGGAAAGTGGCTTACCAGTTAGCACTACCACCATCTATGTCAAGTGTGCATGATGTATTTCATATTTCCTTATTGAAGAAGTATATCAAAGATCCAACGCACGTTCTGACAGTAGATCTACCTGATTTGACTGATGATTTGACATTTGAAGTAACACCAACTGAAATCACCAGCCGAAAGGTTCAACGACTATGAAACCAAGATATCTGTTATGTTAAGGTCACCTGGAGAAGTAGAGACATGGAAGAAATCACATGGGAAGAAGAGAATGCTATGAAAAAGCAATACCCTCATTTATTCGACTCAGAAGGTATGTACAATTTCGAGGACGAAATTTTTATAAGTAGGGGGGAGTTGTAAGACCCGTATCGAACTAACCCGGTCTTACCACCTTGAACCAGGTCTACCCATCATGGTCAAACCAAATGGATCAAGTGCGTGAAGGAGATCATGATCCCAGGTATTAAACTGACCCAAAAACATTAAAAATAGGGGGAGGGTCGCATACCCAGCAAGGTAGGGTCGGACCCCCCCAGTATAAAAGTCAGACCCTGAGTTTTATATCGGCGGTTGGACATTTTAAGAACCAGGGGTCGACGGGATCTCCGACCCCCTCATCGACCCCCAGTCTGGCGACAGAAACCGTGATTTGGAAATTTTCCAAATTTCAATGGGATTTCTTCCTAATCTCAATGGGACTTATTTTGAGAGTTTCTACTCTATAAATAGGACGTTCCTAAGCCTCTTTAATTCCTTTTAGAACCCTAATTGGATTGAGAGAAAGAGAAGAGAAAGAGAAGAGAAGGAAATTGGAGAAGAAGATCAAAGAGAAGGCTTCAGAGAAACAAGCCTAATTCTCAGGTATGGATACTATCTCCATGTAATTCTACAGATCTTAGAATAGATAGAGAAGAGGGAATGATCTAGGAGAAACCCAAATCATCCACCCATGGTTAGGTTTTCATGAAAAATCATGGGGGAAATCATGAAAGCCATATAGGTGAGTGAACTACGGTTCTAGGCCATAGAACATGTATGGAATGGATTGTAGAAGTAAGCCATAGGACCCTAAACATGAAGAATGAACTGTAGGAGGAAAAATTGACTAAACCCACAGGGGGTCACACGGGGGTCGATGGCCAATCGACCCTACCAGACCCTGATAATCGACCCCCAGTATTTGGGAAGTCCAGACTGTGGGTGGTCGCACCCAGGGTGGATGGAACCTCCGACCCTGGTATCGACCCCCAGTTAATAGCATGCTTTTTAAAGTTTAAATTAATTTTAATTAAATTCTATCGACTTGATTAGGACTTCTAGTGTTATAATATCGATATATAGTTGATTCTTAAAGCTTGAAAGAGGACCTACGATCAAGTAAAGGTGAGGGAACAAGACCTAAACTAATTGGTTAATAATAAACTGTTTTATTCTTGAGTCCAATGCCATGATTGATTCTATGCGTGCATGCTTGTTATGTGCATTCAACATGTCATCCAATATTTCTATTATTACTGTTCATGCATATTTAAATTATTATTTATAATGTGATGATGATGATGATAGGAATAGGCATGTGGATGTATGTGTGTGGTTGGTGTGCTTGATGCGAGAAAATATCAGGGGGAGGTGTCATAGGCGGGGCCTCAGCACTCTAGCTCTATCACTAACTCAAGTCTTGTCCACTGACATCGTCGTATCGCCATTACCTTAGCGGAACTGTTACGTCGTAGGGTATGAGGGGAGGTGGTCTCAGACCGTGTAGTCTCTGACTCTGTCGGGGGGCCTTAGCCCTATCTCTATGGACGTATTGAGGGATGCTGGGGTGAGGCCTTGGATACACTGATTAGCATTAGGATTGGTTAGTTGCGAGCCCAATTTGCGAGCCCTCGCCAGCAGGGGCTTACGTGTTGGTATGGGCAACGGGTACAGCAATAAACGTAACCTTTGTGTGTACATTGTCCATGATTGGGTGCATGTGAGTCGGCAATAAATGTTACCTTTGGGTGGCTTCACACACTCGTGTATAGTGGTGCGGCGTCAATAAACGTGATCTTTGGCCACCTATCCTTTCTATAGTACATTGCAAACTTATTTACCAGACCAAAGATATGAATTGAGTGCATGCATATGTTTGTTACATTGTTTTGTTTGCTCACTGAGCCATGATGTGTGCTCACCCTCTCGACGTCGAATATTTTTAGTTGATGATGCAGTTACTACAGTTACAGATTATATGAATGACTCGGTGTATGCGCGTGTTGCTGCAATGGAAGATGATGACTTAGAGGATGCGCATGACCCCTCATGCGAGTGCAACTCATGCGTATTCTATTAGGATTTTATTTGAATTTATAAAGGGATGTAATTTTTATTTTATTTATTTATGTCTTAGTTGATACAACAATAACTTGATATTTTAATTATGATTATTACAGCTAGAATGCTCAGTTCATTGACTATAAGACTTCTGCTATTGTGTATTTATTCTGATTATGGTTGTGGATGTGCATGGTTTTATTTTTAATGGATACCGCCTATTAGAGATCCTGATTGAACCGTTGGTTTATAGCTGTTCATCACACCGTTCTGATTGGTGCAGAATTGAGGTGTGACAGTAATGCTGGCAATGGAGAGAATACCTCTTCTATTGGCTAGTTGTTTGGTTAGCCAGCCGGTAAGAAAGCCCTAATGGGCTTCCCTCTCTTACTTGGCTAATAGTTGGCAATACCCTTCCCAAGTTACTAAAAGGGTGGCTTTCAACTTTCTGACTACAGGTACTATTGGCTGGCAGACTACTGTAACTAAAGACCTTTCTTTCTTTTCCTTTCTTACTTGACTCTATGAATAGTGACCTTATTCCTCTTCTTTTCTGTCTTACTAGTTCTGCCTTACTTACTGTCTTGTTCGACTATCCGGTTAGACAGACCTTCTTTACTTGTCTCTTTCTGCTTCCCTTTCCTACTAGCCTAGCTGTATAGACTAGCCACTATAGCTTCCTTACATCAGTGACCTCCTTAATCAACTGTACTAATAGTCGTACTAATACTTTCTTCCTTATCGACGTGACGCTTTAGTCTTATAAACTTAGGAGCTGTCTTATGTCTAGCTATCCTTGCTTTGCCAATCCAGCTAGAAAAGAGCTCTTTCTTCTTTTACTTGGAATAGCTGTCCGAACCAGCAAACGGAGGCAAGAATCAAACAAGCAACGGCTAGCACGCCCGGCAAGAAAATCAAAACTCAACAGGGGCATTAGCGGTAAATCAGCTCGACCATCGGGAGAGAGTGGTCGTAGATCAGCAGCAAGAAAAGGTTGTTCGTAGATCACTAACGCGCAACGGTGGTCGTAGATCAGCTAGAGCACGAATCCAGCAAGCACTTGGGCTCCGTTAAGCTGATCGTAGAGCACCGTAATGTTAACGCGCGCTGTAGTTTTTCAGCTTGTTCTGGTGCGTGCCTTACTCAAATAGGGGCTCATGGAGTTGCTTGGTTAGAGTTGAAGTGCTAAAGCCCTTTTATATAGGGTGATCGTAGATCCGCTTTTCTTGCTTGGACCAAGCAACGATCCCGCCACTGCTCTATTCCCAACTCAAACTTCATAAAAGAAATTCTTATCTCACTGGCGTCAGTCTCTCGGTCGAAGGGATCCACTATATATTCAACGATAAAAGCGGACATAAAAGCGGCCCCTATTGCATAAGGGGGGAACGATACTTGATCGAATTGGAACGAATGTTGGGATGACCCAGCTAATGAATTCACAGGATCAAGAGGGGATGAGCTTGTTGCTTTATTATAAAAAAAAAAAACCTAAAGGAGGACATTGCTACCTCTTTCATTCATAGATAGATGGATTTGAAGCAGCTATCAAGTTGGCAGGCCATGCATCCAATCCTTGGTATTCAAATCCCTACCTCATTACTTCCCTTTCAACTACCTATTAAGCCGATGATTCGATCCCCGCCTCTTCCCTCTCATCCGCACCCGAACCCTCCCTACCTCTCCTACCCGACATAATTGAGGCAAGTGAACACTAGCCAAAAAATGGAGGGCCCAAAATAGGTTTTTGGTAGCCGAGTGATCCGATGCGGAGGCAGCAATCCCAGCAATAGGAGAAATGGGCCAGGACAAAACCACAATGTGATCTTTATCTCGATGAATCCCCTGCCGCACCTCCTATCTGGTCGTAGACCAGCCTCGCTTCCGCCATTTCACCATGAAGAGGGTGGTCGTAGATCAGCCGATCTGCCAGCCGAACGAACAGGAATGGCTGATAAGAGATAGCCGGAACGAAAGAGAATGACCCAAGCTCCAGCTCCGATTGCTATATCTGCTCCTGTGGCTTGTAGCGATTGAAGTGGCGAGTGCAGTTACAGGGAGTTTCGAGGGAAGTAGAGAAGGAAAGGAAAATGCCATTGAAGAATTGGCTCTAAAGAGGCAATGCGTCTTTCAGACAGCTTATTAGACAAGGGCAAGGCGATGACTATTGACATAGCCGTTTAGGTGAGGCAATGAATATTGTTCAATAGACAGATAAGACGAGAGAAAGAAAGGACCAATTTTAGGCCCTGGGGCCGGAATGTGGTAGGTCGAACGTGCCCCACTCTCAATTCTCGAGATTCATGGGCCGTCTCGCGAAGATCTTCGATCCGAACCTTCGCATCTACTCTATCTCGAGATTCATGGTCTGTAAGAGCCAGTATAACGACTGACTGGTTCTAGTAGGTCATTGGAGGTGATTGGACAACGTGTGGGTCATTGGTACTATACCAACCAACACAACCATCGACCATTGGCAGAATGCTCAAACCTTTGTCAGATGCTACACCAGTCGTACCAATTGCGATCGATGCAATGACCAACAAGCCCTAAACATCCATAAATTGAGAATAAATAATGTAAAAATGCTAACTAGTAACTCCACACTTTGTATAGGTGTAGAACACCTTGGAAACACTGATTGTTCTAGCGTGGATAATCACAACTAAGTGATATCAGGTGAGGAACAGAACCCTAACAAATTTTTGGTGTGTTTGAAATTTGCTGATGATTGACACTACATGCTGGTACTTACATTATGAATAACATGCCATCCAACAACTGTCTCTTTTATATGCATTGCATCTATACTATGACTGAATGTGATTGTGATCGATGGATGCTTAGTAGGTAGTGGTGAAAGGGTCGAGGACCACTGGATTTGACCTGCTAAACAAACTTATTGCCGTGTATTGTCCCGTATCCTAAAGTGGAGGACAGCATCTTGGGGGGCAAAATGGATGGTCTTGGAGTCCTTTTAGGGTATTAAGACAGTACATATTATTTCAAATAAGACTAGTTAATGACAGAATCCATGTGTGTAACCTTGGCCATTATGAGGTTAGGTACTAGTAAGATGGAGTGATGAGGGGGAAGGGTCAGAAGTGTTCGTTGGAAGCGTCACTGGCCGGACATATAGCCCGATCACCATTCTGATTGGGATGTCATGTGGCTTTACCAGGGCTATTAGAGTAGGCTAGTAAGTGCTCATTCACTCCCGTGTATGAAAGTTATAGTCAGCTTTTGGGAAGTGTGGCTAGGCCTTACCATAGCATATTTTGCATACATTAAACTGGACTCTTTCTGTGTGCATAATCTATTCATATGATTGCTTACTTGTCTATTTTTTACGAGATCAAGTTGGAGAGCTCACCCTCTCAATCGCCACTCTTTTTTGTTGTATTTGTAGGTGTTATGAAGTTGAATCGTGAAGGTGTTCCAGCCCAACCCGGAACACTCTGAAGAAGTAAGGCATGGAGACGACAAGCCAAGCTGTGGAACATAGACGAAAAGGATAATACGTTAAAGTAGAAGACCATTTCCACTTTCGAATTCTTATTAGTTGACAATTGTTTATATGGTTTAAATCTTTCTAGCAAGTAGTGTCCATTGTATTAGGGCTAAGAAGTTATGTTTTCTTCGATTGTTTAAGACCATGAGTAGTAGTCGAACAAATTACAAGTATATTTATTTAAACACAATTAGAGCTCAATTTACTTAGTACATTTCTACTATGTTAAATTACTCTGCATAAGTATTATGGGAGGAATGGAGGTTGGTTTTGGTATCCTTTGAGCATGTATCTTGGTTGGACTGTGATTAAAATGATCGGTGGTCTAGTCACCTGTCGAACTTTTACATATCATAAATTCAAGGTGTGACAGGATCCGTGTTGAGTACACCGTCAGTCTAAGTGTTGAGACATGGTACAAGAGGAATCTGGGTTAGTAGTGGATTCTAGGTGTGGGTCTCACAATCCTCCTAATTTAAAATAATTTTATCCTCGAAATTAGAGTGTACCTGATTTTTGGAATAAATGCAGATACTTTTCCCGTATCTCATTCTCACCTTTCCAAGTGGCTTCCTCAATGGTGTAGCTATGCTCATGGACCTTTACATAAGGGATGGAATGATTCTGTAATTGCTGGACCTTCCTGTCTAAAATTTCCACTGGCTCCATGGTGCACAATAAGTCTCGGTCTATATGAGGAACCTCAATACTCAAAAGTAAGATGGATCATGGATGTACTTCTTAAGGAGAGAAATGTGAAATATGTCATGAACGTTAGATAATGTTGGAGGCAAGGCCAACTGATAGGCAACCTTCTTGCTTCTCCTTAAGATCTCAAATGGACCAATATATCTGGGACTCAATTTTCCTTTCTTGCCAAAGCTGTGAATGCCACAATGGGATGATACCTTTAAGAACACTTTGTCCCTAACTTGAATTTGCTGGTCCTTGTGTTGGGCTGCATTTATCCTTTTCCTGATCAGGTCCATTTTATTACAAGTATCCTGGATAATATCCAGTCCTAATATTTTGTGCTTTCCCAGTTCATTTCAATATAGAGGTGTCCTACATCGTCTGTCATATAATACTTCGTATGGAGCAGTGCCAATGGTAGCCTAAAAGCTAATATTGTAGGCAAATTCTATCATTGACAGGTATTTATCCCAGCTGCCCTTGAAATATAAGGCACAAGCTCAGAGCATGTCCTTTAATATCCATACAATGTGCTCTGACTGCCCATCTATCTTAGGGTGGAAGGCTGTATTGAACTTTAACTATATTCCTATTGTTTTCTGTAAGATATCCCATAGTTTAGATGTAAACCTGGGATCTCTGTCTAACACAATGCTTTTGGCACTCCATGTAATCTCACTATGTTGTTTACATAGAGCTTAGCCAACCTGTGCTTGGTGTGCTGTGGTCTGACAGCTACAAAATGAGCCACCTTAGTTAGGTGGTCTGCAATTACCCAAACTGCATCAACATTATTTAGAGTCAAGGGTAACCCTATTACCAAATCCATGGTGATATGATCCCATTTCCATTCTCATATTGGTAACAGCTAAAGTAAACCAGGTGGTCTCTGATGATCTACCTTGACTTGTTGACAAGTAAGGCATTTGTATACAAAGTTGGCTATGTCAACTTTCATACCTCGCCACCAATAAGCTTTCTTCAAGTCTTGGTACATTTTGATGCTATCGGGATGCATGGTAAAAGGAGAGGAGTGTGCTTCAATCAGGATGTTCTCTTTTAATTTCTTAGCAGTCTCGGGCACACATATTTTGTCCCTGTATTTTATTATTCCCATACTATCAAGGAAAAATTTGGGTCTTGCTTTTCCTTTTTAAGATCCTGCTTGAGGGTCTTTAGATACATATCACTGTTGATTGCCTCTTTAATGTGATCCATCAAGCTAGGTTGAATGGTAAAGGCATTGAGCAAAGCTGATGCAGCCTCAACCCATTCTATAGCTACACATCCATGGTGGAAGCTTCACTATCCAGAAGTATAGCAGTGACCGATGTATTAGCATATAACACCCCTCATCATGATTAGTAGATTTGGGATCATTTTCCATGCATGAAACTAAAGCTTTCCTACTCAAGGCATTAGCCACCATGTTGGCTTTACTTAGGTGGTACTTGATATCACAATCAAAGTTTTTTAGTAACTCCAGCCACCTTCACTGTCTCATATTCAATTCCTTTTGGTTAAATAGGTGGACTAGGCTCTTGTGTTCTGACATCACATTAAATTGCTCCCCATATAGGTAGTGCCACCATATTTTCAAGGCAAAAACGATGGCTACACACTCTAGATCGTGGGTAGGGTAGTTCTTCTCATGAATCTATAGTTTCCTTGAAGCATAGGTAATAACTTTATCGTCTTGCATCAGGGCATAGCCTAAGCCATACTTGGAAGCATCGGTATATACCATAAATGGTGCCTTATCAAATGGAAAGGTTAAGACTAGTGCGGAGACAAGTTTCTATTTTAACTTTTAAAAACTTTCTTCATACTTGTCGGTACAAACAAATTTTACCCTTTCTTTGTTAACCCTATCAAAGGTATTGTGATGCGGGAGAAATTTTCAATGAAGCATCGGTAATAGCTAGGCAATCCCCGGAAACTCTTGACTTCTGTGACAATCTTTGGCATATTCCATTCCATAACTACACTAACTTTACCAGGGTCTACTGTGAAACCTTCAGCTGAGATGACATGACCCAAGGAGGCTACTTGATTGAGCTAAAACTCGCATTTCTTAAATTTGGCATACAATCTCTCATGCTTCAGCTTTTGTAATGCCAATCTGAGATGTTCAGCATGCGTTGCAGTATCAAGTGAATAGAAGAGTATGTCATCATTGAACACGATGATAAATTTATCTAGGAACTCATGAAATACCCGATTCTTTAGTTCAATGAAAGATGTTGGGGCATTATTTAACCTGAAGGGCATTACTAAGAACTCAAAATGTCCATACCTCATCCTGAATGCCATCTTGGGAATATCACTCCCTTTGATCTTTAACTAGTGGTGACCCGAACGGATATCGATCTTGGAAAAGACACTAGCACCCTCTAATTGGTCAAACAAATCACCAATCCTGGGAAAAGGGTACAAGTTTTTTATGGTAAGTTTGTTCAGGTCTTGATAATCAATACACAAACAGATACTTCCATCATTCTTCTTTACAAATAAAACTGGGGCTCCCCAAAGTGAAATGCTGGGTTTAATGAAACCCTTGTCAAACAACTCTTGGAGCTGTACTTTAAGTTCCTTCAACTTTGTCGGGGCCATTTGGTGTGGGTCCCTAGAGGCCGAAGCTAATCCTGAGATGAGATCAATGACAAATTTCATCTCTCTATCAGGTGGTAGACCAGACTATTCATCATTTATCACATCCATAAATTTACATACCACTAGCACCTCTTTCAATTTTGGTAATTCGGCTTGTATATCCAAAAATGATACCAAATAGCTCTCACATCCTTGGTATAGTAACTTGGAGGCTTGAATTACCGTCAAGAATATTTTACAATGCTTCTTGATCTTATCGCCTGTGAACAATACTATCTCCCCGTCCATGGGTTGAAATAAAATTTAACGTCTAGAACATAGAACATTGGTTGGTGTCATGGCTAGCCAGTCCATTCCCAAGATTACGTTGAAATCTTTCATCTTAAGGCTGACTAGATTGGCCTTCATTGATTTATCCCCTTTCAAAACTTTACACGGTCCATAATAGGTGTCTAGGCCGGCTTTAGATCCCATCAGTGTATATACTATCAATGCACAAGTCTTCTTGCCAGATGGCATTCCCAACTTAACAACCAATACGGGGGATACAAAAGAGTGTATAGCCCCAAAATCAAATAGTACTCATGCAGGTGTACCAAAAATAGACAGTGTACCTACACATGCATTTAACCAAGAAAATACCAAGTGTTATAGCACACCATACAAATGATGCTTTCTGTATAAGTTAAAAATACTCGTGACCACTCTTGGAGGACCCTTAGAGTCCTTAGCAGATAGGGCAAAAACACTGCCTTGTGTTGGCTCCGGTGCTTTCTTTGCAATGGGACATGCTCTGGTAAAGTGCCCCATCTTGCCACAAGTGTAGCATGAGCCACAGTGCACAGATGATGCACTGAAGGCAGTAAGTCTAGGCTAAATTTCCTTAGGAGTAGTCATATTAGGCCTGCTCTGGATAGGTGCATGCTGAATAAAGGTAGGCCTAACCGCTGGAGAGGTGGATGAGACCATGCTGAACAAACTTAGGTATTGTGCATAGAAAGGCTTTGTATAAGGGCGTTCTCCACATAACTAAAAGCCCTTTTGTAGCCCTTATGATTCTGTTTATACCCATCTTCTGCACACTTGGCTACTACACGGCATCACTGTATTCAGTCAATCTCATGGACTCCATGATAACCTTCAAATCTCCTCTTAGACCTTGCACGAAGCACCTATGTTGTGGCTCTTCCTCTCTTATAGAAGCAGGAGAGAGATAAAATAATTCTTCAAACTTTTGCTAGTATACCTCAACAATTGAGCTTCCTTGAGAATGATTGAGGTACTCAACTTCGTTCCTGTCTTTGAAGCTTTGGGGAAAGAAGTTCTTGTAGAAGGCCTCTTTAACAATCTTCCAAGTGACCTCTCCATGTCTTTTCACTAGGGTGGCTGATTTCCCTTCCACCAATCATATGGCACACCTTCTAGTTGAAAGTGGCATACAAAAGTTTTCGTGCTTTAGTGCACATTAGCGTCTCGAGAGTTTTATTCATTGCTTGGATCCATATGGCTAGCTGCATAGGATTGTTCCCAACTCTTGTGAACTTCGATGAGTGCATGTGCTGAAAGTTGCTCATCACTTTTGACGCATCTACCTGAGGCCGCAATTGTATTCCAGCCATATTTGGGTGAGTCCATACTTAAGGTTCTGGCACTGGTATGGGTGGATGAGTTGGTGGTGTCAAGGGTATTCCTCCTTCATGTATTTGCCCCTAAGCTGGTGGGACTGGGGGTGTTTTTTGGATAGCCTCCATCAACTCAGCGGAGGCTGCCACCATTGTCCTTTGTTGTTCCTCCAAGTTCCTTACTGGACCTCCCATAATGGCCATCATATCAGCTACTGTTAGCATTGGAGGTGCTTATGGGAGATCCGCATGTGGGGAGGGTGGCGGAGGTGCATGTGGTAGAGAATTGGAACCATCATGCCCAAAATTTGCCTCATCATCCTATGGAGGGGGAAAATTCATGTGACACCTTCGTAATTCTTAGAGTCTCTTGACACTATTGGTAGAGCAAAAATCTGTAAATGCCTAAGCATTAGTACTATTTACATATCCAATAAAATGATCCAATTGGTATAGTATGACATGAGGTAAGTAGGATAACCATGCACATAACGATAAGAAAAGAGATCTCCAAGCTTCATTCAGTGTATACAGCCTATATAATAATGAAGGCAAGGTAGCCGAGGGTTATAGCCTCTGGTTATTCCCTCCGATCAGGGTTTCCCCCCAACTTAAAGAGTAGCCGATGGGAAGGTTTGGGAGCAAGACCATCCGGTTTAGCCTCTAGCTAAGGTGTTGAACCTTTTTGAAAGTGAAACAGAGGTAGTGATGGATGTCGCTCCCTTTAGCACGTGTAACATCTGGATACTTTGGGCTTATCAGACCCAACTTCGAGAGAGCTATCCAATGGAAAGGATGGATGGTGCTCCATCAGTTTTATCCTTTCGATAAACAGTTAGAAACTTTTATAAGTCATGACTCCTTATTTAGGTGTTCCGGACGTTTCAATAGAGCTCGTTTCCTCTAGAGGCCTAAGTGGCTCCAGTAAATTGGGCACCAAAATTTTGAAAGTCGACCCTAGGATTTATCGGAGGATGGTTCTGGAAGCAAAGTTAATGTTACTAGACCTCCGGTCCTATGGAAATCAGAAGTTATATAAGGCTCATGGGTCCTCGTTTTGAACCCACACTATTCATTTTCCAGAGGGAACGGAGAAAACACACCCCGTTTATGCTTCCAAGGCATCCTCACCCTCTTCTCATTGAATTTTCTTGCGACATCGAAGTTTCATCGCCCTTTCAGTCTTAGTAGATGAGTTTTTATTCTTTTCATCTTTTTTTTTATTATTTTGGTTATCCTCTAGGATTTTCCCTTTCTGTTATAGTGTCTTTGGGTCAAATCTCTTTGTTGTCCCTATGGGAACTGGAGCCACCATGCTCGGCTTTCCATTTGAATATGGCAATAGTTTTCTACTAACTCCCATGTTATTTGTGCAGACCATATGGCTCCATGCAACCGAGAAGGTAGGGCCAACCCAGCATTGTGATATGATCGTGCCAGATTCATCTCGTATGAGGCCAGCCAACTCTGGGCTATGTTTGGAACTGTTGAGGTCGAGGTCGGTAGGTACATGGCTTTTGAGGACTTTGAGCGATTTGCCACGAAGTTAACTTTGATGACATGGGTTGGACCTCTGCTCTACGCATCAAAGATGATGTTTATCCCAACCTGGTATGCCATTTCTTTTGCAACTTGGGACATGAGATAGTGGAAAACTACGTCCTATACCTTACCAGCAGGGTGAAGAGCATCAACATTAGTTCGGACATTTACAGTTTGGCTAAGATTCTGGGCATATCCACTGAGGGAGCGCAGACTTATTATGATCCTCGAGGGCACATAAACTGTCCAAACAACAGGTGGAAGACCATCAGGGAGACTCTCAACCACCCTGACAAGTTGGACATGGAGGACGGTAACATAGAGCCAGACTTCTTTCCCATTACTAGGGTGATCAGCAGTAATGTATAGCATAACATACTACCTAGGGCTGGTCATAGGGATGAGTTGAACTACTTCGTATTGTATGTGACCTACAACATCATATAGGGAGAGCGATTATGTCTACCCCACATTATTTTGTGCCACATTTTCTTCATTGTCGAGCACTTGGGTAAGGGAAAGTTGCCCTATTGTCGCTTATTGTCCCGTACTTTCATACAATTCAGGGTAGATATAGTCGGTGAAGAAATCAACAATGAGAAGGAATCTTTCCCTTTTTGTTGGACCTATATCATCAAGATGTAGCTTCATGAGGTAGTGATGGATGATCCCGTGCTTGAGGCCATTAGGAGACCACAGCGAAGAGTATGATGCTGACAGCCAATGGCTCATAGAGTAGCTGCCTAGTAGGACAGTGAGGATGAGATGGACATCCCTGAGGGGCAAGGAGCTTCTACTTTTGTAGTAGCCGACAGGGTTCGTGGCTGCATGGCTCTCATTGAGGAGATGTTTACTACTTTCCAAACTCAGTTGGAAGAGCTGAAGATGAACCAATAGTCTATCCTCACTGAGTTAGGTAGCCTGAAGTGTACCCAAAAGACCATCTCTGAGATTTAGACCTCTATGTCTATTCAGCTGGATGACTTGGAGAACCAAGTGGGGTACATCCAAGATGTTATGATCACCGCAGGTCACCTTCATCACTACGTTAGGTGCAAATGTATACCTATGGTAGGTCAGTAGAGTGGGCTTTTAGCTCCCCCTATTGTTAATCCCTAGAGATCATACCATTTATCTTTCTTGTTTCTTTTTATACTTGTAGCTATTGTTCAGTCTTCTTCTTTTGCATTAGGGGGATAACAACTCGGTTTTATAAGTCATATCACCCGTCATTAGTGACATTTTTTTTATACATGACATTGATACGGTAACTGTTCGGGTTGTAGACTATACCCAAATTTTTTACTCGTCATCGGTATATATATAGTTTTTATTTAATATTGTGTACTATTCCTTCTTGTAATGTGGTTTGAGCTAAGGTATTATTTTCCTACTCACTATTGATGTTTGTACATGTTTTTTAAGTCTAATCCCAAACATCTGTTATTAACAAGTGGCAACATGTGTGTAGGGGAAATCTATAGGTAAAATCAGAGTAGTTGTGCTCTGGTACCAAGTGTTGTCATAGCCCATTTCGAGCATCGAGCATGATATCCGAGTCGATCTACAAGACAACCCAAATACTTTCAACGATCAACAAGTACAGTGATCTACCATACAAATCCCACAGTTTACACAAGCAATAACCACAATAATAAAGAAAGGAAACAGAGTAATAATAGTGGAAGAAGTAATAAATGACAGATGCCAACTAAGTGATGTCATTTAATAAAGTAAGGTAAGTCTTATGATATATCAACACAATGTAGTTCATAAATATCATAGTATCACATATACAAATATCCCTAATTAAAAAGTAAATTTATAAACATGGTTTTGGATAAATCTCATTGTCTATCCACATCAGAGTAAAAATAAAAGGAAAAGTATAAAGAGGGGTGCATCAAGTGTAGACGTCGTTGCTGCAGGTGCAGCCCTTGCCATGCTCTCCTACAGCACCCTCCGCACCAGTGGCATCACTAACCAACAAGTCCTTTTTAAACTCAGCCATAGTGTAATCATCTGCATCAACATCTAAATAAGGAGTATCGATATGAGGGTGAGCTCCCATCTATCAGGGGAAAATGCAATGGATAATAACTGAACCATTCAAGGGCGATCAAGAGAGGTGCAATAACGGTCGTACACATGGCATGCATCAGAAAGGTCTACATATGCACCAGATAAAGTAAAGGATCCAGCTTAATTTGTTGGTGGCGATTCGATTCTGTCCGTAAGCTTAATATCAGAGTGATTTGATGGCTTTAAAGGCGACAGACGTGTAATAATTGCACTATTATAAATCCCCATAAATGTAGATAGAGGACATTAAATATGTTTCATGCTAACTAGACCTGCCACATCATCTTGTCTAGGAGCACTAGGAGGAGAGGAATCCCAAATGTACTCGAGAAAGAGGGAATGATGGCCACTCACATCAAACAGCCCAAATGACATGGACAAGGGGTCGAAAAGGTAAGATCTTGGAGATAAACTCTACTCTAGGGCTTCGTATGCTCTCTTAATTTATGAAATAGTCTGATGATGATGCATGGGAAATCTGAATGAGCTGGCTAGAGAAGGTAAGCTTGCTCAACAAGCTTCATATTTGGACTTTAAATAGCAGAAGATAGCAAGGAGAAAGGTTCCAAATTCTCACTTCTCAAGGTATTGTTACTCTCTAAGAAATCTTTTAGAATTTACTATTAATCTTCTATGAGTTCAAACTCACCTATTTTCCTTAGCCTGCTTTACTTGTTATCTTCATGAACTAGGGAGGAAGGGTTTCTTAGAGCTCCCATACCTCAGTCTCTTCTCTCTAAGAACTTGGGTATCTTATCCCTGAGTTCCATTCTACTTGTCCTGGACTATACTGACGTAGGCATCCGAGTGGCCAAGGGATAAAACCCACCCACCTCATTACGTGTTCTTAATTTGTAGATACTTGGAAACATCCTGTACACCGGGAAAAATCCAGTGACAATAGATTGGCACCCAACGTGGGGCCTGAAGTACTTTGTTTCTAAAATCCTATTTTCTTTCCAGTTCCTTTTTCCCAGAGTTGGTTTTAGAGAACTTTTCTTCTGCTTCGGATCTTACCTATGGCTCTACCAAGGAGAGCTGAAAGTGCTTACAACCTGCGAGGGAAAAATGCTTGACATGCTAGTGAAGGCATTCGATAAGAATGCATGGACATCCCAGGGGGCCAAAATGGACCGGTCCTTGATGTTCACCTTAAAGAAGGAGGAGGCAATCACGACCCTGCTTCTCAGTTTGTCACTAGAGATTAGTTCAACCACCGAACGCAGTACCTGGTTATCTTGAATAAACTCCTGTAGCTGCAACCTATCGGGGTTCCTATTGGATTAATTCAACCAATAGATATTGGAGAAGTCCCATAGAGGTCCCACCGTTCTCATTGGTCACCACCTTGGGCATAGACTGGCTCCCACCAATCAATGGAGTCCCATCGACAAAGGATGCTAGGGGTGTCATTCCATGAAGCCAGGGTTAGTTACTCACCCAAGTATGAACTGACTGAAGTGATAGTCAGTAGCCATGTTTACCCTATTGAATCTCGCAAGTCTTCCATCAATGACCGACTGGGGTCAAGGAATGATGGTGCGGGAGGGGCTTAAAGAAGGATTAATACTGATCTTGAAGTTACAGGAAAGGCTTAGCAACCGGTCGATATGGCCCAACAGGCAAGAGATGATGCCCAAGCTAGGGTCGATTCATCCAGACAAGAGAGAGTTATAGCTGCTCCTCCCCCGATTCCATCTATTCCAATTCTTGATGATCACATGGCTAGGCTGAAGCAACAAGTGAAGGACCTGAGGGATCATATGCAACAAGTGGAAATGGGGGTCGATACAGAGGCCTCGAAGATTATGACATTGAGACAGCCCTGTCCGATGAGATCATGCAACATCCGTTGCCTAGTAACTATGTCTTCCCGAATGTGGGGTGATACAATAGAAAGATGGACCCTGAATGACACCTAGACAACTTCAAAGTGGGGATGGTGATCTATGGCCACCATGATGCATTATGTTACAGAACTTTTCCATCCACTTTAAGAGATGTAGGGTGGACTTGGTTCAATAATCTTCCACCCAAGTCTGTCAGATAATTCAAAGAACTGAGTAGCCTATTCCTTTCACCTTTCTAAGGAAGTAGGGTCATAAAGAAGAATTTATCACATCTGATGGCCGTCAAGCAAGGAGAAACTGAGTCCCTTTGATCCTTCATCTCTAGGTTCCTTACTATATCTAGAAAGATCAAAGATATCTAGCCTGACTCCATCATAGGAACATTATGCAAAGCTGTTCCAGATGAAAAACTAGTGTTTTCCTTGAACAAGAAGCATCCTCGCACCCATGCTGAAATATTTAGCCAGTGTGAATGATATGCTGCTAGAGCAGAAGCTATAGTTGCCATACCCAAAGAGATTTCCAGTAGCTCGGTTGGCATATAGAAAAATAAATCAGAGCCATCTGATAATGTCCTTAAGGAGGGCCAGCTGAGTGAAAAAGCCAAGCTGGCCAAAGAACTGTACCCTACCAAGCCTCTACCAGTGTACACTCCTCTCAACCGTACCATGGTGGAGATTATGCAAATCAAGAAGGGGGACATTCTCGTCGTCCCTCCTCCTCCCATGGTTTCCAAACTAATCGAAAGAAATATGTGGCTCTTTTGCACCCATCACCATGATCATGGCCACACCATCAATGAGTGCCACCATTTACGAGGGTTGGTCAAAGATCTTGTCCAACATGGATACTGAACCGAGTTTATGGGGCCTCGACCCCTACCACCTTTTTTAGCACCAAGAAATGGTCCAGCACCAACTACAGCAGGGATCAAAAGAAATCAGTCAATACCTTTACCCCATCATTCTCTAGAAAGGGAATTCATGCGACTCAATGACATAGCACCATGGGAAGAAATAGCATTGCCAAAGGTCCGGACTTCAGAGGGACCACGAAAAGTGTGTTGCTAGAGCCCACCAAGGGAGGTGCTGGGAAGAGCAGGACCCCAACAAGACTTAGGTCTCGATGATGATGAATATCTCAACCACAATAACAAGGAATGCCTGACTATCATGGTCTGGAAAGAACACATGCGGAGAGATGTGCTCCCTATTGTTGTCTGCCTAGAAGAATAATCAACAGAGAAAAAGCAAGTTCAAGGTCAAGAAGAAGAAGTAGAGGAATCCTCCTTCAAAAAACTACATGACGAAGGTTACATATGTTTTGGGGAGTAGGATCTCATTGATGTGCTTACTTCACATGAAGACCCTTTGGTAATCAGAATGGCCATAGGGGATTGTTTTGAAGTGAGTCGTATTCTGATTGATACTAGGAGCTCAATGGAAATTCTATACTCTGATACATTCAAATGATTGGGATATGAGGTTGCATAGTTGATGCCCATCAGGTATTTCCTAATCAGTTTCAACGGGGATGCGGTCATGGTAAAGAGGGCCATCAAGATTGATACTCGAGTAGGGGTCTATTCGAACCGCACTTATGTATGGCTGAACTATATGGTGGTAGACACTCGATCCAACCACAATGCTATTGTAAGACCTGTATCATACTAACCCGATCTTACCACCTTGTATCAGGTCTTCCTATCATGGTCAGACCAAGCGGACCAAGTGCGTGAAGAAACCACAAGGCTAGGTATGTAATTCAAACCATAAATCATCTAATTGAGATGTGTGGTCGCATACCTAAACAGGTGTGGTCAACCACACCTCAAAATAATGAAACCACAGGAGTGTGGGACGTGTGGTCGACGGATCCAGTAACCCCACGTGGGACCATACAATGGTATAATTAACTCTAAAATTAGGAAACCTTCCTAATCTAAAGGGGGTTCTTTCCTAATCAAAGTAGGACTCTATATGGAGGGCTTTCCTCTATATATAGAACGTCCCTTAGCCTCTTTCATTTTTTTAGAACTCAAACTGAAAGAGAGATAAAGAGAGGAGGAGGAAGAGAAGGAGAATTAAAGAGGAAGACTAAGAGGAGAAATTTCAGAGAGAACTCTAATTCTTCAACAAGTTTAAGGTATGAAAACATCTCCTACATTAGTTAAATGCCTAGAATAGAACATGGAGGAAGTATTGATTCAAAGTAGGATCTCAACGATAAGACCCATAGATGAAAACTCAAAAGAAATCCATGAAGAGTAGCTTGGAGTAGATGATTGTGAAAAATACAAAATTAAGGCCATAAATCAATCATAAAAAGGACCCTAATGATAATTCAATGAATCAAATCATAAAGGGACTAGAATGAGAATGAAAGTCGACCAAACACTCGTATGGTCGCAGCTGTGGTCGACCACATGAGCCACATGTGTCGACCATATACCCTTGGGAAGTTTCCATGGAGGGTGTGGTCGCATGTGTGTGGTCGCATGATATTCGACCACACGTATCGACCACACACCCTGTGGTCGTAGAAACTGAGACCACAGGTATAGCCACACCTGCGACCACTCAGCTTCTAGAGGTCTGATTGATTCTAGATGGGACATTTAAACACTGTAATTAATGAATATGAACTCTAACTTAGAATCCATAAATTTATTAGGTTTTCAAGTGGTCCAAAAGTGATTTACAAAGCTTGGAAGAGGAACAACTGTCACACCCTAATTTCATACTATTCAGAATGGTGTGATGAACCGCTAGCAAACCAACGGTTCAACCAGGATCTCGAGTAGGCTATATCCATTTTATCTAAACCTCATACATCCACATTCATAGTCAGAGTATATACACAATAGCGGAAGTCTTATAGTAAAACGAACTGAGAAACCTAGATGTGATAATCATATTTAAGTAGCAAATTATTTTGTATCAACTAAGACATAAATAAATATCAATTACATGTCTTTACTAAATCCAAATAATTAAAATAAAATCTAATCGAATACGCATGAGTTGCACTCGCAAGAGGAGTCATGCGTATCCACTTCGTCTTCAACTTCCATCGCCGTCATGTGCCCGTACACTGGAGCGTTGACATAATCTTCGATGGTAGTACCTACATCATCAACTAAAAATATTCGACGTCAAGAGGGTGAGCACACATCATGGCTCAGTGAGCAAACAAAATAATGCAACAATACATATGCATGCATTCAATTCATATCTTTGGTCTGGTTTAAAGTTTGCAATATGCAATAGAAAGGGTTGGAGGTCAAAGGTTAACGTTTATTGACCCTACCTCTATACACAGGGTGTGGAAGCCCGCCCAAAGGTTAACGTTTATTGTCGTCCCCATCCACCCTACCATGAACATTGTACAACAAAGGTTAGCGTTTATTGCTGTACAATGCCATACCAATACGTAAGCCCCTGCTGGCGAGGGCTTGCAAACTGGGCTCACAACTAACCAATCCTAATGCCAAACAGTGTATCCAAGGCCTCACCCCAACATGTCACACCCCAATTCCACACTCTTCAGAATGGTGTGATGAACCACTAGCAAACCAGCGGTTCAACTAGGATCTCAGACAGACGATATCCGTTTTATCTAAACCTCATACATCCACATTCATAATCGAATAAATACACAAGAGCGGAAGTCTTATAGTAAAATGAACCGAGGATCTACTGTGATATTAATATTTAAATAGCAAAATTATTCTGTGTCAACTAAGACATAAATAAATATCAAATACATGTCTTTACTAAATCCAAATAATGAAAATAACATCTAATCGAATACACATGAGTTTCATTCGCAAGAGGAGTCATGCGTATCCACTTCATCTTTAATTTTCATTGCCGACATGTGCACGTACACTGGAGCATTGACATAATCTTCGACGGTAGTACCTGCATCATCAACTAAAAATATTCGACGTCGAGGGGGTGAGCACACATCATGGCTCAGTGAGCAAATAAAATAATGCAACAATACATATGCAAGCAATCAATTCATATCTTTGGTCTGGTTTAAAGTTTGCAATATGCAATAGAAAGGTTTGGGTGGTCAAAGTGTGTGACGCCGTCCGAAGGTAACGTTTATCGTCGACTCACAAGCACCTAATTCATGAACATTGTACAACAAAGATTAACGTTTATTATTGTACATTCCCATACCAATACGTAAGCCCCTGTTGGCAAGGGCTTGCAAACTGGGCTCGCAACTAACCAATCCTAATGCCAAACAGTGTATCCAAGGCCTCACCCCAGTATCCCTCAGAACGTCCATAGAGATAGAACTAAGGTCCCCCGGTAGAGTCAGAGACTACAAGGACCGAGACCACCTCCCCAGATACTGTACGACGTAATAGTTCTGCTAAAGTAATGGCGATACGATGATGCTAATGCACAAGACTTGAGTTAGAGATAGAGCTAAAGTGCTGAGGCCCGCCTCATGACACCCCCCCTGATACTCGCTCGCATCAAGTACACCAACCACCCACATATATTCACATGCCTATTCCTATCATCATCATCATTATCATGTTATAAACAATAAAGTAAATATGCATGAATAATAAATAGAAATATCGAATGACATGTTGAATGTACATTACAAGCATGTTCGCTTAGAATCAAGCATAGCATTGGACTCAAGAAATAAAATAGTTTATTATTAATTAATTAGTTAAGAGTCTTATTTCCTCACCTTAGCTTGTTAGTGGATCCTCTTTCAAGCTTAAAAATTACCTTTATATTGTTATTATATTGCTAGAGGACCTAACAAAGTCGATAGAATTTAATTAGAATTAATTCTGAATTTAAAAATCATACTGTTAACTGGGGATCGATGCTAGGGTCAGAGTTTGATCGACCCCGGGTGCGACCCCCCCTAAACCGGGCTTCCCGAACACCGGGGCTCGATGCTCGGGGTCCGCTAGGGTCGGTTGGCCATCGACCCCCCATGTGACCCCCCGTGGGCCTTTGGTCCATTTCCTCTTCCTTCAGCCCATTCTTCGTGTTTGGGGTCCTATGGCTTGCTCCTACAGTCCATTCCACACATGTTCTAAGGCCTAGAACTACGATTCATTCACATATATGGCTTTCATGATTTCTCCATGGTTTTCCATTAAAACCTATCCATGGGTTAATGGTTTGGGTTTCTCCGAGATCATTCCCTCTTCATTATCTACTCTAAGGTCTTTAGAAACTCATGGAAATAGTATCCATACCTGAGAAGATTACTCCTTCTCTGCAACTCTTCTCCTTTTGCTTTATTCTCTTCCTTCCTTCTCTTTTTCTCTCTTCTCCTTCTCTTCTCCTTCTCTCAATTCAATTAGGGTTCTAATAGGAGTGAAAGAGGCTTAGGGACGTCCTATTAATAGAGTAGAAACATCCTAAAATAAGTCCCATTGAGATTAGGAAAGGAATCCCAATCGAAATTAAGAAAGTTTCCTAATTCTCTTTTTACCTAGTACCGAGGGTCGATGGGGGGTCGGAGATCCCGTCGACCCCTGGTCCTTACAAGATGTCCGACCCCCCCTATAAAATTGGGGGTCTGACTTCTCTCTGGGGGGGTCCGACCCTCCCTTGCTGGGTATGCGACCCTCCCCTTAAATTAAGTATTTTTGGGTCAGTTTAATACCTGGGATTGTGATCTCCTTCACGCACTTGGTCCATTTGGCTCAACCATGATGGGTAGACCGGGTTAGTTTGATATGGGTCTTACAACTCCCCCCTACTTATAAAAAATTTCATCCCCAAAATTATTCATACCTTTAGAGTCAAATAGATGAGGGTATTGCTTTCGCATAGCATTCTCTTCTTCCCAAGTAATTTCTTCCATGTCTCTACTTTTCCAAGTGACCTTAACATAATAGATATCTCGATTGCGTAGTCGTTGAACCTTTCGGCTGTTGATTTCAGTAGGTGTTACTTCAAAGATCAAATCATCAGTCAAAACAGGTAGATCTACTGTCAGAACGTTCGTTGGATCCTTGACATACTTCTTCAACAAGGAAATATTAAATACGTCATGCACACTTGACATAGATGGTGGTAGTGCTAACCGGTAAGCCACTTTTCCACGCTTAGATAAAATCTCATATGGCCCGACATATCTTGGGCTTAGTTTCCCTTTTGTCCAAACCATTTCAGACCTTGCATAGGCGATACTTTCAAGAATACTTTAACACCCACGGCGAACTCAAGATCTCTGCGTCGAGTATCCGCATTTTGCTTCCGACGGTTCTAAGCTATTCTTACTCTTTCCTTGATAATATCGACCACTCGACAAGTCTCCTCAACAAATTCTGGCCCAACAATACTACGTTCCCCCAACTTCATTCCAAAACAAAGGAGTTCGACACTTTCTACCATACGGTGCTTTATAGGGTGACATCCGTATGGTAGCCCGATAGCTATTGTTATAAGCGGACTGGAACAAAGGGTAACTTTTCGTCCCATGATCCTTTGAAACCAATTACGCATGCACGTAGCATATCTTCTAGAATCTGGATTGTATGCTCCGACTGTCCATCCGTCTGTGGGCGGAATGCAGTACTAAACTTCAACGTTGTACCCATAGCCTTTTGCAATCCTTCCCAAAACTTGGGAAGTAAATCGTGGATATCTGTCGGACACAATGCATTCGGGTACACCATGTAATCGAACAATATTATCCACATACAGCTTTGCTAACCTTTCCAGTGTATACTAAGGTCGTATTGGTATAAAGCGAGCTGTTTTAGTCAGATGGTCCACAATCACCGAAACTGCGTCAAGTACTCGAGGAGTCAATGGTAGTCCCTGTGACGAAGACCATTGTGATGCAGTCCCATTTCCATGCTGGGTTCCGTAATGGCCGTAATAGCCCTGCGGGTCTTTGTCTTTCAGCCTTTACTTTCGACAATTTAGGCATTGAGACACAAACTTAGCTACGTCCGCTTTCATTCCCCTCCACCAATATAATTTCTTTAGATCATGGTACATTTTTTTACTTCCGGGATGTATCGAATAGATGGTGGTATGGGCTTCCTTCATCGGTCGGTGTCTAATGTCCATACTTTCTGCTTTAGGTAGACATATTCTTCCTTTGTACTTTAGTACCTTCTCTTCGTCCAAGGTGAACTCGGGGTTACTCCTACCTTTTACGATGTCTTCTTGTACCGTTCTCGGGTAAGGGTCTGATTTGATAGCTGTCTTCACTTCATCCATTATGTCCGATATAATCTTCAATGCAACGAACATATTGGAAAACCGATGAATGAACCCTTGGTTGGCTGATCCATCCATTGCGTCTTTCACTTAAGGCATCCGCTACTACGTTCGCTTTTCCCGGATGATACTGGATATCACAATCATAGTCTTTCGATAGTTCCAGCCATCTTCTTTGTCTCATATTAAATTCCTTCTGATTAAATAGATAAGTAAGACTATTATGGTCTGACTTAATCTGGAATTTCTCTCCGTATAGGTAATGTCTCCATATCTTGACCGCATGTACTACTGCTACTAGCTCCAGATCGTGAGTGGGATAATTTTTCTCATGTACCTTTAACTGTCTTGAAGCATAAGCAATGACTTGCTCTCCTTGCATAAGCACACATCCCAATCCCAAACCCTTTTCACATTTATCCGTCCATACGAACTTTTCACCTTTCTTAGTCAAACCGGTGAGAGGTACGGCAATCCAGGAATAGTCTTCCACGAATCTTCGATAATAACCAGCAAGACCCAGAAAACTTTTGATTTCCAAAACGCTCTTTGGTGCTTCCCACTTTACAATAGCCTCGATCTTGCTGGGGTCCACTTTGATTCCTTCAGCGGATACTACATGGCCTAAGAAGGCGACTTCACTTAGCCAAAACTCACACTTTGAAAATTTGGCATATAGCTTCTCTTTCCTTAAACATTGTAGGGTAGCATTTAGGTTCTTGATATGAGTCTCTTTGTCCTTGGAGTATACCAATATATCATCAATAAATACTATAACCGACGTATCCAACATGTCGTGGAAAACCCGGTTCATTAGTTCAATAAAAGTTGCTGGTGCATTTGTTAATCCAAAGGACATGACCAAAAACTCGTAATGTCCGTATCTGGTCCTGAAAGTTGTCTTAGGAATATCACCCTCTTTGATCTTCAATTGATGATAGCCCGATCGAAGATCGATCTTAGAAAATACTTTTGTTCCTTGCAATTGATTGAACAAGTCATCGATCCGTGGTAGTGGATATCGATTCTTGATTGTGATTTTGTTCAACTCCCGATAGTCGATGCATAATCGAACACTACCGTCCTTCTTCTTCACGAATAACACCGGCACTCCCTATGGTGATATACTGGGTCGAATATAACCCTTGTCCAGTAGTTCTTGTAGTTGCACCTTCAGTTCCGTAGGAGCCATTCTATAAGGTGCTTTTGATACTGGTGCGGCTCCAGGTATCAGATCTATCACAAACTCTGTGGCTCGGTCGGGTGGTAATCCTGGTAGTTCCTCTGGAAATACGTCGGGATAGTCCCGCACGACTTTAATATCTTCCATTTGTGGTGCTTCCTTGGTTAGGTCGACCACTGATACTGGATATCCGACTGCCTCTTTCTCAAGGCATCTCTTAGCCTTTAGTGCTGAGAGTATGAGCTTGCATCTACGGGGAAGTTTGGTTCCCGTAAAACTGAATTCTGCTCCTACTTGGTTTTTAAATGTTAGCTTCTTTTCGGCGCATAGTCGGTTCGCAGAATGCCGAGCTAACCAGTCCATTCCCAAGATGATGTCAAAGTCTGCCATCTCAAGTTGTATCAAGGTTGCATCTAAGGTTTTCTCACCAATGTGGACTGGACATTGTCCATATCCTTTCTCTAATTCCACTTCTAACCCCATCGGTGACCATACAAGTAATTTGTAGTCTAATGTATTGATGGGTAAGTTTATCTTCTTTTCGAATGACACAGATATAAATGAATGAGTTGCTCCTGAATCAAAGAGTACTCTAGCGGGTGCGCCATTTATAGGTACGATACAT
This sequence comes from Protea cynaroides, assembly GCA_028583415.1. Classification (NCBI taxonomy): domain Eukaryota; kingdom Viridiplantae; phylum Streptophyta; class Magnoliopsida; order Proteales; family Proteaceae; genus Protea; species Protea cynaroides. The sequence continues at coordinate 34,328,776 of CM053265.1, forward strand.
GTGTGATTTATTTTAACTTAGTCTACATGCTCACACAATGTAATTACAACTTCAAAAAGTATCAGTCATACCTATGACCACATCGGGTGATGCTGCCGCATCCCCGGATGTAACAGCATATACCCGTCCCTGATGGAATTGCTTATTGGGCTTAGGGCACTCCCTTGCCATATGTCCCGGTTGGTTGCAGTTGTAACACTTTGGGCTTTCAAAGTTCAACTTTGGCTGAGGTTGAGTCCCTAGAGTAGTCTTAGTTGCAGCATTAAAATTCTGAGGGCGGAAAGGCTTATATGTCTTGTTATTGCCTCCGTTATAAGAATTTCGAACTGGCCATTTGATACCCCGATTCTGTGCGAAATAACTCTCCTTCTGGCTCGATTCAATGACTCGAGCTATTTGGACAACTTCATTATAAATCTTCTTTTCTAAGCCCAGAACATGCTCTCTGATGCTTCCTCTCAGTCCCGTGACGAACCTACGGGTTTTGGTTTCTTCTTCCTGCATACTCAGTGGTGCGAAGAAAAACAGCTCCTCATAACGCTATTGGTATGCATCCACTGACATCTGTCCCTGATATAAATTCAGGAACTCCTTCTCCATAGAATCTCTGAAGCTTCCAGGAAAATACTTCTCAAAGAAAGTTTCTTTATATATAGCCCAAGTCAGTTGGGTGTGCTTGGTCAATAGATAGTCCCGAGTAGATTTCCACCAGTGATGTGCATCGCCTTTGAGCATGAAGGTGGCACATAATACATTCTCTTCTTCTGTAATAGTCATCATAAGAAAATTTCTCTCCATCTCGTCTATCCAGTGTGCTGGCCATAATGGATCCGACGGCTTGCCATTAAATTCCCTAGGCTTCATCTTCAAAAATCTCTCCAACAATCGAGAGTGATCCAACTGATTTTGGGGATATGCCCCAAACATATGGGGTGGATACTGGTAATTAACCTGAGCGACTTTCGGAGCTGGCACGGAATTTGTGCAGCAGGTTGTTGAGGTGTCTGAGGTGCTTGGGTGGTTACCCACCGGTGCTGCACTTGTTTGTCCGGTCGCATAGGTACAGCTTGCGCGGGCTTGGAACATAATACCCATCGCAACTTGCATCCGAGCTTGTACTTGTTGCATTTGCTACAGCTGTTGCGCTAGGTTCATCACCACGGTTGTTAGCTCCGGTGGTGGAGGTGGCAAATTTGTAGGGTTTGCCTATTCGGATTTACTGGTGGTAACCCGATGCATATATTATTTTCTTGGCTGGCTCCTCCACGGGTGGTGGTGGTGGAACTGCATTTCGGCTTTGCCGGGGTTACCCTACGCCAAGACATAATTCCTTCCGTGATTGGTGGTGCCCGGAAATCATCAAATAGGTGAGACAATCATTTATACTTTATGTAGGCACGCTAATCGATATAAAATTTCAATTTTCCAGCTCATTTTTAAAGAAAAATACGGTCTTTTCTATGCGGGATGGTGATGGTCGGTGGTTTGTCCGACCCCGGGAATAACCTGTTCTTCCCGAGAGCCGAGGGTCGATGTGAGGGTCGATGGATGTCCGACCCCGTCCCCGAATCCCTTGGTTTTCCGCGATTCCCGAGTGCCGAGGGTCGATGGGATGGGGTCGAGTGGTCGATTGTTCTAGTCGAATTGTCCGACCCTCGGACTAAAAATCAGATTTTTAAGATCCGATTTTGGGTCATTCCCTTATTATTCCCCTCCCGTTTCGACTTGTCTCCTTCCCTCCGAGTTGCTATAGTGCTAGTCCACTGCTTTTGTCGGCGGTTTGACTCCGGGTCTCGACGTCCACGTCATCCATACATGTACGTTCTCTCATTTTTACCTGTTTTTAGGTTTTCTTTTCTAGGTTTTTGTCCATTTAACTTGTATTTTTCAAATTAAACTTTTTGCAACCGTAAAAATTTGATTTTTATTGGGGGCTTTTGTTATTGGTATCTCGAGGAATGAAAGCCCTAAAAATTTTTTGAATTTCATCAGTTGGTTATCGAGAAACTCGAAAATTTGTCATTTTTGCCCTAATTTGTCAAAATTTTTGTTTTCTTGAAATTTCTTCAAATTGGTCTCCGTGGGTTTCCATTTCCTACTGTGTAAGTGTCGTAGGGTGTGTTGGAACCTAAGTAAGTCCTCCCGCCCACATGTATGGTGAAAAGTGAGCCTTTTGGGCAACTTACCACGTAAATTTTGGATTTTTGCCCTATTAACCCCTTGTCTCCCTTTCTCTTTCTTATCTGTAGATACCATGGCTCGTATCAAGATACCCAGAGTGCGTGATCCACTCGCTTCCGTTCTAATGAAGCCGAGGCACAGTATGCCGACTATGCCGGTAAGAAAGTGGAGGGTGGTATTATGGTGAACTTGGCTGAGCTAGCCTTGTTCAACGTAGAGAGGGCATTTCGTGATATGGGGTGGCTCCCTGTCATCACCTACGACGCGTGCTGTCACACCCCAATTCCACGCATTTCAGAATGGTGTGATGAACCGCTAAATAACCAACGGTTCAACCAGGATCTCAAGTAGGCTATCCCCGCGTTACCAGAACCTTCATATACTCACCATCATAATCAGAGTAAATACACAATAGCGGAAGTCTTGTAAATAAATGAACTGAGAACTAAAATGGTATTCATAAATAATAGCAAATTATTTTGGGTTCAAACTGAGACATAAATAATTAAGTACCAAATACATGTCTTATAAATCCAATAAAGAAACCTATAAAAACATCTAATCGAATACACACGAGTTGCACTCGCAAGAGGAGTCGTGTGTATCATCTCCAACTCCAACTTCCATAGCTGCTACATTCCCATACGCTGACGCGTTCATAAAATCTTCAACTGTATAACCTGCATCATCAACTAAAAATATTCGACGTCGAGGGGTGAGCACACAACACGGCTCAGTGAGTAACCAAAACAATGCAACAATACATATGCATGCAAAAAATCAGTTTATATCTTTGGTCTTAGTTTATAGTTTGCAATGTGCAATAGAAAGTTTGGGTGGTCAAAGGTTAACGTTTATTGACACCGCCTCTATACACAGGGTGTGGAAGCCTGCCCGAAGGTTAGCGTTTATCGTCGTCCCCATCCACCCTACCGTAACATTATACAACAAAGGTTAACGTTTATTGCTATATAGTGCTATACCAACACGTAAGCCCCTGTTAGCGAGGGCTTGCAAACTGGGCTCGCTACTAACCAATCCTAATGCCAAACAGTGCATCCAAGGCCTCACCCCAAAGCATCCCTCGGAACATCCATAGAGATAGAGCTAAGGCCCCCCGGTAGAGTCAGAGACTACAAGGACCGAGACCACCTCCCCTGATACTCTACGACATAATAGTTCTGCTAAGGTAATGGCGAAACGACGATGTCAATGCACAAGACTTGAGTTAGAGATAGAGCTAAAGTGCTGAGACCCGCCAAAGGTTAACGTTTATTGACGTTCTCATCACACCTCCCCTGATACTCGCTCGCATCAAGCACATCAACCACACACATATAAGCACATGCCTATTCCTATCATCATCATCATCATCATGTTATAAACAATAAAGTAAATATGCATGAATAAGTAATAGAAATATTGGATGGCATGCTGTATGCACATTACAACATATTCGCATAGAATCAAACATAGCATAGGACTCAAGAAAATGAAAACAGTTTATTATTAACCAATTTAGTTTGGAGTTAAGGTTCCTCACCTTAGCTTACTAATAGATACTTTTCCAAGCTTTAGAATCACCGTTATAACGTAATTATATTGCTAGCAAACCTAACCAAGTCGATAGAATTTAATTAAAATTAATTCAGAATTTAAAACCATTCTGTCAACTGAGGGTCGATGCTAGGGTCGATGTGTGTCTATCGACCCTCCCTCCATTCTGAACTTCCCGAATGCTGAGGGTCGATGGTCTGAAACACCTAGGGTCGGATGGTCTATCGACCCTCGGTGCGACCCTTGGTGCACTCTGGTCCAATTTCCACTTTTAAATCCATTCTTCGTGTTTGGGTCCTATGGCTTACTTCCTACATTCATTCAACAGTCATTCCATGGTCTAGAACCATGTATAATCCCTCTAGATAGTTTTCGTGCATCCTCCTATGGTTTTCCATGAAAACCTAACCATGGATGGATGGTTTGGGTTTCTCTGAAATCCTACACTCAACCATATCTAACCTAAGGTCTGTAGAAACTCATGGAATTAGTATCCATACCTGAGAAGATTACTTTCCTCTGCAAATTCTTCTCCTTTTTGCTAAGCTTTCTTCCTAGCCTCCTTTCTTCCTCTTTTCCTTCTTCTCTCTTTCTCTCAATTCAATTAGGGTTGTGAAAGGAGTGAAAGTGGCTTAGGGACGTCCTTTAAATAGACTAGGAATGTCCTATAATAATCCCATTGAGATATGGAAAGAATCACAACCGAAAATTTAGAAATTTCCTAATTTCAGTTTCGTCAGAAACCGAGGGTCGATGGGAGGGTCGATGATCCCGTCGACCCTAGGGTCTTAAGCAGTCCGACCCTCCCTTGAAAACTGAGGGTCTGACTTTCTATTTTGGGAGGTCCGACCCTGCTTAACTGGGTGTGCGACCCTCCCCTAAAATTAAGTATTTTTGGGTCGATTTTATACCTGGGATCTTGATCTCCTTCATGCCCTTGGTCCATTTGACTCGTCTATGATGGGTAAACCTGGTTCAAGGTGGTAAGACCAGGTTAGTTTGACACGGGTCTTACAACTCCCCCCAACTTATAAAAATTTCGTCCTCGAAATTGTACGTACCTTCTGAATCAAACAAGTCAGGGTATTTCTTTCTCATAGCATTTTCTTCTTTCCATGTAACCTCTTCCATGTCTCTACTTTTCCATGTGACCTTAACATAGTAAATATCTCTGTTCCGTAGACGTTGAACCTTTCAACTAGTGATTTCCGTTGGTGTTACTTCAAATGTCAAATCATCAGTCAATTCTGGAAAATCCACTGTCAACACATGTGTTGGGTCTTTGACATACTTCTTCAATAAGGATATGGGAAATACGTCATGCACACTTGACATAGATGGTGGTAGTGCTAACTGATAAGCTACTTTTCCACGCTTAGCCAGAATCTCATATGGCCCGACGTATCTTGGACTTAGTTTTCCTTTCTGTCCGAACCTCTTCAATCCTCGCATAGGCGATACTTTCAGAAATACTATATCACCTACGGCGAACTCTAGATCTCTTCGTCGAGTATCTGCATATTGCTTCTGACGGTTCTGAGCTACTCTTACTCTTTCCTTGATGATGTCGACCACTCGACAAGTCTCTTCAACAAATTCTGGTCCAACAATACTACGTTCTCCAACTTCATTCCAAAACAAGGGAGTTCGACACTTCCTCCCATACAATGCTTCATAAGGTGACATCTGTATAGTAGCCTGATAGTTGTTATTGTAAGCGAACTCGATCAATGGTAACTTTTCATCCCATGATCCTTTGAAATCAATCACACATGCTCGTAGCATATCTTCTTAAATCTGGATTGTACGCTCCGACTGTCCGTCTGTCTGTGGGTGGAATGCAGTACTGAACTTCAATGTTGTACCCATAGCCTTTTGCAGTCCTTCCCAAAATTTGTAAGTAAATCGTGGATCTCTATCGGACACAATGCTTTCTGGAACACCAAGTAACCGAACAATATTATCCACATACAGCTTTTCTAACATTTCCAGTGTATACTGGGGTCGTATCGGTATGAAGCGAGCTGTCTTAGTCAGACGGTCCACAATCACCCAAACTGCGTCAACTACTCGAGGTGTCAATGGTAGACCTGTGACGAAGTCCACAGTGATGCAGTCCCATTTCCATGCTGGTTCCGGTAATGGCTGTAACAGTCCTACGGGTCTTTGTCGTTCCGCCTTTACCTTCTGACAATTTAGGCATTGAGACACGAACTTGGCTACATCAGCCTTCATTCCCCTCCACCAATACAGTTTCTTTAGATCATGATACATTTTTGTGCTTCCAGGATGTATCGAGTAGATGGTGGTATGGGCTTCCTTCATCAGTCGGTGTCTAATGTCCATACTTTTTGTTTCAGGTACACATATTCTCCCTTTATATTTCAGTACCTTCTCGGTATCTAAGGTGAACTCAGGGTTGGTCCTACCTTTCTCAATATCTTCTTGTACTGTTCTCAGATATGGATCTGCTTTGATAGCTGTCTTCACTTCGTCCACTATATCCGGTATAATCTTCAATGCCGCGACCATATTCAAAAACCGATGAATAAACCCTTAACTAGCTGATTCATCCGTTGTATCTATCACATATTGTTCGTTGCCGTGATTGAACACCATTCCGTTGGTATACATTGCTGCAGTCGTGCTAGTTTCACCATGAGACTTTATCATTGCTTTTCTGCTCAATGCCTCTGCTACTACGTTCGTTTTTCCCGGATGATACTGGATATCACAATAATAGTCTTTCAATAGTTCCAGCCATCTTCTTTGTCTCATATTCAACTCCTTCTGATTAAATAGATAAGTAAGACTTTTATGGTCCGACTTAATCTGAAATTTCTCTCCATATAGGTAGTGTCTCCATATCTTGACAGCATGTACTACTGCCGCTAACTCCAAATCATGAGTGGGGTAATTCTTCTCAAGTACCTTCAACTGTCTCGATGCATACGCAACCACTTGCTCTCCTTGCATAAGCACACATCCTAATCTCAATCCTGATGCATCAGTGTATAAGGTAAATGTCTGTCCTGGAACGGGAATGGTCAAAATTGGGGCGGATATCAATCTGGTCTTCAGTGTTTGAAAATTCTTTTCACACTTATCCGTCCATACAAACTTTTCGCCTTTCTTGGTCAAACTGGTGAGAGGTACGGCAATCCGAGAATAGTCTTCTACGAATCACCGATAATATCCAGCTAGACCCAGAAAACTTCTAATTTCTGAAACACTCTTTGGTGCTTCCCACTTCACAATAGCCTCGATCTTACTGGGGTCCACTTTGATTCCTTCTGCGGATACTACATGGCCTAAAAAGGTGACTTCACTTAGCCAAAACTCACACTTCAAAAATTTGGCGTATAACTTCTCTTTCCTTAAACGCTGTAGGGCTGCATTTAGGTTCTTGACATGGGTTTCCTTGTCTTTGGAATATACCAATATGTCGTCAATAAATACTATGACCGACGTATCCAACATATCGTGGGAAACCCAGTTCATAAGTTCCATGAATGTTGCCGGTGCATTAGTTAATCCGAAGGACATCACTAAGAACTCATAATGTCCGTATCTTGTCCTGAAAGCTGTCTTCGGAATGTCACCTTCTTTAATCTTCAGTTGATGATAGCCTGATCGAAGATCGATCTTTGAGAATACCTTTGCTCCTTGTAACTGATCGAACAAGTCATCGATCCAGGGTAGTAGATATCGATTCTTGATTGTTAGCTTATTCAACTCTCGATAGTCGATACATAACCGAACACTACCATCCTTCTTCTTTATGAACAACACCGGTGCTCCCCATGGAGATAAACTGGGTCTAATATAACCCTTATCCAGTAGTTCTTGTAATTGCACTTTTAATTCCTTCAGTTCAGTAGGAGCCATTTTATACGGTGCTTTTGATACTGGTGCGGCTCCAGGTATTAGGTCTATTGCAAACTCCGTGGCTCGGTCGGGTGGTAATCCGGGAAGTTCCTCCGGAAATACATCAGGAAAATCTCGCACGACATCAATATCTTCCATTCGTGGCACGTCCTTGGTTAGATCGACTACTGATACTAGATATCCGACCGCTCCTTTCTCAAGGCACTTCTTAGCCTTTAATGCTGAGAGTATGAGCTTGCGTCTTTTGGGAAGTTTGGTTCCCGAGAAACTGAATTCTGCTCCTTCTTTGTCTTTGAATGTTAGCTTCTTCTCGGCGCATAACAGATTTGCAGAATGCCGAGCTAACCAGTCCATTCCCAAGATGACGTCAAAGTCTTGCCATCTCAAGTTGTATTAAGGTTGCATCCAAGGTCTGCTTTCCAATGAGAACTGGACATGGTCCATAACCTTTCTCTAATTCCACTTCTAATCCCATCGGTGACCGTACAAGTAATTTGTAGTCTAATGTTTTGATGGGCAGATTGGTCTACTTTCCAAACGACACAGATATAAATGAATGAGTAGCTCCTGAATCAAAGAGTACTCTGGCGAGTATGCCATTGATAGGTACGATACCTGTGATTCGTTTTTACTTAGTCTACATGCTCAATCAATGAAATTATAATCTTAAAAGTTTAGGTCATACCTGTGACCACATCGGGCGATGCGGCTGCATCCTCTGATGTAACAGCATACCCGTCCTTGATGTAGTTGCTTCTTGGGTTTTGGGCACTCTCTTGCCATATGCTTTGGTTGGTTGCAGTTATAACACTTCGGGGCTTCAGAATTTGACTTTGGCTGTGGTTGAGCTGCTGCAGTAGACTTTGGTGCAGTTGCATAACTCTGAGGACGAAAAGGTTTATACGTCCTATTCTTGCCTCCGTTGTAGGAGTTTCCGGCTGGTTTCTTGATTCCTCTGCTCTGGGAGAAATAGCTCTCCTTCTGGCTCGATTCTATTATTCGAGCAATTTGGACAGCTTCGTTGTAAATCTTCTTTTCTAAACCCAGAACATTTTCTCTTATGCTTCCTCTTAGTCCCGCGACGAATCTACGGGTTTTTGTATCTTCTTCTTGCATACTAGCCGGTGCAAAGAAAAACATTTCTTCGTAGCGCTGTTGATATGCGCCTATGGTCATCTGTCCCTGGTACAAACTCAGGAACTCTTTCTCCATTGAATCTCTGAAGCTTCTGGGGAAATACTTCTCGAAGAATGCTTCTTTATATATAGCCCATGTCAGTAGGGCGTGCTTGGTCAATAAGTATGTCTTTGTAGATTTCCACCAATGGTGTGCGTCGCCTTTGAGAAAGAGGTGGCGCATAACACTTTTTCTTCCTCAGTGATAGTCATCATAAGGAAGTTCCTTTCCATCTCGTCTATCCAGTATGCTGGCCACAGTGGATCAGACGGCTTGCCGTTGAATTCCTTAGGTTTCATCTACAAAAATCTCTCTACTAGTCGGGAGTGATCCAGTTGATTTTGGTATGCCCCAAACATAGGGGGTGGATACTGATAGTTCCCTTGGGCTACTTCTAGGACTTGCACTGGAATTGGTGCAGCCGGTTGTTGAGGTGTCTGTTGAGCTGGGTGGTTACCCACTGGTGCTGCACTAGCTTGCCCAGTGTGCATGGCTGCAGCCTGAGTGGCTTGAAACATAACTCCCATCGCAACCTGCATTTGAGCTTGTGCATGTTGCATTTGTTGTAGCTGTTGTGCCAGATTCATCACCACTGTTGTTAGCTCTGGTGGTGGTGGTGGAAAATTTATAGAGTCTCCCGGCTCGGGATTACCCTGTGCATAATTGTTCTCTTGACTAGTCTCATCCGCCGGTGGTGGTGGTGGGACTGTGTTTCGGTTCTGTCGGGTTACTCTACGGCCAGACATATTTACTTTTGAGATGGATGGTACCTGAAAATCATCAAAATCAGTGAGAAATCATTTATACTTCAAGTAGGCACGCTAACCGATATAAAATTCAAAATCTCCAATTCATTCTGAAATAAATACTGTCTTTTCTATGTAGGGTCGATGGTGAGGGTCGCTGGTGTGTCCGACCCTTGGTATCCGACCCTGGGAATGACCTGTTCTTCCCGAGAGCTGAGGGTCGATGGGAGGGTCGATGGGTGTCCGACCCTCAGTTTGACCCTCGATTTTCTGTCAGATTCCCGAGAGCCGAGGGTCGATCGGAGGGTCGATCCGAGGGTCGATGGTGTCAGTCGAATTGTCTGACCCTCGGACCAAAAATCAGATTTTTAAGATCCGATTCTGGGTCAATTCTCACTATTCCTCCTCCATTTCGACTCGTCTCTACTCTCCAAGTTGCTACAGTGCTACTTCACTATTGTGGATCGTTCTTAGTCCGAGTTTCGACATCCACATCACCTCTACAGGTAAAATTTCCCAACTTTCCCTGTTTTTAGGTTTTTATTTCTAGGTTTTTGCTCATTTAGCTCGTGTTTTCCAAATTAAACTTTTTCCAACCGTAACAATTCGATTTTTATTGGGGGCTTTTGTTATTGGGGTCTTGAGGAACGAAAGCCCTCAAAAATTTTTGAGTTTCATCGGTTGGTTATCGAGAAACTTAAATTTTTCTCTTTTTGCCCTAGTTTATCGAAATTTTTGATTTTTCTTGAATTTCTTCAAATTGGACCTTATCCGTTAAAATTTTCTACTGCATGTAAATTGTAGGATATGTTTTAACCTGCGTAAGTTCTTATGCCCACTTGTATAGTGTGGAATGGGCTTCTATTTAAATTTTTCGGATTTTTATCCTATTAACTCCTTATTTCTTTTCTCCTTCTTATTGTTGCAGATACTATGGCCCGTACTAAAGTGCCGAGATTTCATGATCCACTTCGCTTCGTTCAAACGAAGCCGAGGCACGCATGCCGACTATGCCCGTAAGAAAGTGGAAGGGGGTCGCATGGTGAACTTGGCTGAGCTAGCCTTGTTCAATGTAGAGGGAGCATTCGGTGATATGGGGTGGCTCCCCTGTCATCACATACGACGCGTGCACCTGTCCAGATTTGGTGCGCCGCTCTATTGTAATCTCCGGTGGTGGGGAATTACAATGACGTTGAGCACGGCCGGAGTTGCGCATCACCAGCTACGTCAAGGGGGTGCACATCTCCTTTGATTATCGGCAACTGGCCGATCTGTTGGGCATTCCCTATGATGGCCCTATGGTGTACTCGTGCGCCGGGAGAGCCACGCTTGTTGAGATGGAGATGAGAGCAGAGATCGAAAACCAGTTGCTCCGTCCCGATAGATGGAAGATGAGGGCTTGCTACTTGCGTCCAGCTCCATGGGTTTTTTGCAAGATTATCCAGCATAATTTGATCCCGCAGAGTGGGCATTATGAGAGGGTGTCTCGACTGACTCGGTCTTGATCTACTCGGATCGCACTCGTCGCCCGGTCTGTCTTCCTTCCTTACATCATCATGCGGACGATGATTGGTGCTACACTCGTCCGGTCATAGGGGAAACCTACCCTATGGACGCATGATTACAGTGCTACCGACCCGTCCCGGGGGGGTGGATCTAGTAGATGAGAAGATCCAGGAGAAGACCTTCTTGTCGCCTCTAGATTGGGAGGCTATCTCGCAAGATGGGGCTGCGAGATGCGGAGGTTAGTGATGAGGAGAGGAACGCGATGGTGCGCCCTCACACTCGGGTTGAGATGGCTGATGCTGAGGCTGCTGCTAGGGCTCGTGGGGATCCGGTTGACGATGATCGCTTATATATGGATGTCGATGCGATACCACCGCCATCACCCACGCATGCGGATAGGGCTGGTACTTCTGCTGCGGTGGCTTCGGTACCCGAGACCAGTCCTTCTCATGATGCTGGTCCTTCACGCCCACCTTCTGATATGATGGAGATGTTGCGCGAGATCAGAGAGACTCAGCGCAGATCGGACCTGAGGATGGAGGAGTTGCTAGATGCTCAACGCATGAGAGTGGATGAGCTGTTGGTTGCTCAGCACACATCTGACACGCGGATAGGTGAGCTCATGGAGATCCGACGCGCGACGACCGACAGGAGAGTAGCCGATCTCACGACCTAGTCTACGACGACCCGGACTCGGATAGCCCGGTTGACTAGAGTCTATGCCGAGGACTACGACAGAGATCGTGAGGCTCCACCTCCTCCTTCGCCCCCGGCTTCCCGATTGTACTTTCCTTTTCCTTGTACTACGTAGTAACCGTCCGGGTTGTGGACTGTACTGCTTTTAGATATATATTTACTCTTTGTTTCACTCTCATTGTATGTCAACTTGTTTCTCCTTTTAATAGATGTATTATTCTCTTTTTAAATTTGGTCTCAACATCACTTGTGCTTATAATGCGTTAATATTACTGTTTTTATTTTATCCTATCTCAGTTCACTATTGCTGTGAATGTATGATAGTTCAACGGGCAAGGCCTGAGAGGCTCTGATACCAAGTTGTCACACCCCAATTCTGCGCATTTCAGAATGGTGTGATGAACCGCTAAATAACCAACGGTTCAACCAGGATCTCGAGTAGGCTATCCCCGCGTTACCTGAACCTTCATATACTCACCATCATAATCAGAGTAAATACACAATAGCGGAAGTCTTGTAAATAAATGAACTGAGAACTAAAATGGTATTCATAAATAATAGCAAATTATTCTTTGTTCAAACTGAGACATAAATAATTAAGTACCAAATACATGTCTTATAAATCCAATAAAGAAACCTATAAAAACATCTAATCGAATACACACGAGTTGCACTCGCAAGAGGAGTCGTGTGTATCATCTTCAGCTCTAACTTCCATAGCTGCTACATTCCCATACGCTGACGCATTCATAAAATCTTCAATTGTATAACCTGCATCATCAACTAAAAATATTTGACGTCGAGGGGTGAGCACACAACACGGCTCAGTGAGTAGCCAAAACAATGCAACAATACATATGCATGCAAAAAATCAATTTATATCTTTGGTCTTAGTTTATAGTTTGCAATGTGCAATAGAAAGGTTGGGTGGTCAAAGGTTAACGTTTATTGACACCGCCTCTATACACGGGTGGGGGAAGCCCGCCCGAAGGTTAACGTTTATCGTCGTCCCCATCCACCCTACCATAACATTATACAACAAAGATTAACGTTTATTGCTATATAATGCTATACCAACACGTAAGCCCCTGTTAGCGAGGGCTTGCAAACTGGGCTCGCTACTAACCAATCCAAATGCCAAACAGTGTATCCAAGGCCTCACCCCAGCATCCCTCAGAACATCCATAGAGATAGAGCTAAGGCCCCCCGGTAGAGTCGAGACTACAAGGACCGAGACCACCTCCCCGATACTCTACGACATAATAGTCCTGCTAAGGTAATGGCGATACGACGATGTCAATGCACAAGACTTGAGTTAGAGATAGAGCTAAAGTGCCGAGACCCGCCAAAGGTTAACGTTTATTGACGTTCTCATCACACCTCCCCGATACTCGCCGCATCAAGCACATCAACCACACACATACAAGCACATGCCTATTCCTATCATCATCATCATCATCATGTTATAAACAATAAAGTAAATATGCATGAACAAGTAATAGAAATATTGGATGGCATGTTGTATGCACATTACAACATATTCGCATAGAATCAAACATGGCATAGGACTCAAGAAATAGAAAACAGTTTATTATTAACCAATTTAGTTTGGAGTTAAGGTTCCTCACCTTAGCTTGCTAATAGATACTTTTCCCAGCTTTAGAATCACCGTTATAACGTAATTATATTGCTAGCAAACCTAACCAAGTCGATAGAATTTAATTAGAATTAATTCAGAATTTAAAACCATTCTGTCAACTGAGGGTCGATGCTAGGGTCGATGCTAGGTCGATGGGTCTATCGGCCCTCCCTCCATTCCGAACTTCCCGAATGCCGAGGGTCGATGGTCGAAACACCTAGGGTCGGATGGTCTATCGACCCTCGGTGCGACCCTTGGTGCACTCTGGTCCAATTTCCACTTTTAAATCCATTCTTCGTGTTTGGGTCCTATGGCGTACTTCCTACATTCATTCAACAGTCATTCCTTGGTCTAGAACCATGTATAATCCATCTAGATAGTTTTCGTGCATCCTCCTATGGTTTTCCATGAAAACCTAACCATGGATGGATGGTTTGGGTTTCTCCGAAATCCTACACTCAACCATATCTAACCTAAGGTCTGTAGAAACTCATGGAATTAGTATCCATACCTGGGAAGATTACTTTCCTCTGCAAATTCTTCTCCTTTTTGCTAAGCCTTCTTCCTAGCCTCCTTTCCTCCTCTTTTCCTTCTTCTCTCTTTCTCTCAATTCAATTAGGGTTGTGAAAGGAGTGAAAGTGGATTAGGGACGTCCTTTAAATAGACTAGGAATGTCCTATAATAATCCCATTGAGATTTGGAAAGAATCCCAACCAAAAATTAGGAAATTTCCTAATTTCAGTTTCGTCAGAAATCGAGGGTCGATGGGAGGGTCGATGATCCCGTGGACCCTAGGGTCTTAAGCAGTCCGGCCCTCCCTTAAAAACTAAGGGCCTGACTTTCTGTTTTGGGAGGTCCGACCCTGCTTAACTGGGTGTGCGACCCTCCCCTAAAATTAAGTGTTTTTGGGTCGATTTTATACCTGGGATCTCGATCTCCTTCATGCCCTTGGTCCATTTGACTCGACCATGATGGGTAAACCTGGTTCAAGGTGGTAAGACCGGGTTAGTTTGACACGGGTCTTACACGCCCCCCCCCCCCCCCCCCCCCGGGCCGCGGGCCCCCCCCCCCCCCCCCCCCCCCCGTCGTGTCGGCCCCTGTCCCGGGCTGTTCCCGCCCCGGTCCTTTGTTTTTTCCCCCCCCCCCCCCCCCCCCCCCCCCCCCCCCCGCGGTGCTTTTTTTTTTCCGCCCTTTTCTTTTCCCGGGGCTTTTCCCCTCCCCCCCCCCTTTCGGGTGGGGGGGAAATTTGGAAGAAAACGGAGAGGCTCAGCACGGATCTGATCTGAGGATGGGGAGTTACTAGATGCTCAGCGTGTGAGAGTGGATGAGCTACTAGACGCCCAGCGCATATCGGACATGAGGATGGGAGAGCTCATAGAAGCTCAGCGCCGGTCAGATATGTGTATGGAGGAGCTTTTGGGTGCTCCGCACGTGACTGATCAGCGATTGGCTGGTCTCACAGTTAGTCTTCAGATGACCCAGACTCAGGTAGCCTGGTTGACTAGAGTCTACGCTGAGGATTATGACAGAGATTGTGAGGCACTGCCTCTTCCTTCACCTTCAGCTTCATGATTGTAATTATTTCCTTTCATTGTACTATAGAGTAACTGTCCGGGTTGTGGACTGTACTCTGCTTTAGCTATTTTTATATATTTGTTTCTCTCTCATCGTATTTAATATTGTTCTCCCTTTAATAGATGCATTATTCTCTTTTCAAATTTGGTCTCAAACATCACTTGTGCTTAGAGTGTGTTAATATTACAATTTTTTTTACTTTTATCCTATCTCAGTTTATAATTCTATGTGAAAGTATGCTAGGTTAGCGAACACGGCCTGAGATGCTCTGATACCAAGTTGTCACACCCCAATTCTGCATTCATCAGAATGGTGTGATGAACCGCTAGCAAACCAATGGTTCAACTAGGATCTCGGACAGACGATATCCGTTTTATCTAAACCTCATACATCCACATTCATAATCAGAATAAATACACAATAGCAAAAGTCTTATAGTAAAATGAACTGAGAATCTACTGTGATATTAATATTTAATTAGCAAATTATTCTATGTCAACTAAGACATAAATAAATATCAAATACATGTCTTTACTAAATCCAAATAATGAAAATAACATCTAATCGAATACACATGAGTTGCAATCGCAAGAGGAGTCATGCGTATCCACTTCATCTTCAATTTTCATCGCCGCCATGTGCCCATACACTGGAGCATTGACATAATTTTCGACGGTAGTACCTGCATCATCAACTAAAAATATTCAACTTCGAGGGGGTGAGCACACATCATGGCTCAGTGAGCAAACAAAACAATAAAACAATACATATGCATGCAATCAATTCACATCTTTGGTCTGGTTTAAAGTTTGCAATATGCAATAGAAAGGTTTGGGTGGTCAAAGGTTAATGTTTATTGACCCCTCCTCTATACACAAGTGTGTGACGCCGCCCGAAGGTAACGTTTATCATCGACTCACAAGCAGCCAATTCATGAACATTGTACAACAAAGATTAACGTTTATTGATGTACATTGCCATACCAACACGTAAGCCCCTGTTGGCGAGGGCTTGCAAACTGGGCTCGTAACTAACCAATCCTAATGCCAAACAGTGTATCCAAGGTCTCACCCCAGCAGAACGTCCATAGAGATAGAGCTAAGGCCCCCCGATAGGGTCAAAGACCACAAGGACCGAGACCACCTCCCTTGATACTCTACGACGTAATAGTTCTACTAAAGTAATGGCGATACGACAATGCGAATGCACAAGACTTGAGTTAGAGATAGAGCTAAAGTGCTGAGGCCCAGCCTATGACACCCCCCCTGATACTCGCTCGCATCAAGTACACCAACCACACACATACATTCACATGCCTATTCCTATCATCATCATCATTATCATGTTATAAACAATACAGTAAATATGCATGAACAATAAATAGAAATATCGGATGACATGTTGAATGCACATTACAAGCATGTTCGCATAGAATCAAGCATAGCATTGGACTCAAGAAATAAAATAATTTATTATTAATCAATTAGTTAAGAGTCTTGTTTCCTCATCTTAGCTTGTTAGTGGATCCTCTTTCAAGCTTAAAAATCACCTTTATATTGTTATTATATTACAAGAGGACCTAACAAAGTCGTTAAAATTTAATTAGAATTAATTCTGAATTTAAAAAACATGTTGTTAATTGGGGGTCGATGCTAGGGTCTGAGTTTGATCGACCTTGGGTGCGACCACCCCTATTCTGGGATTCCCAAACACTGGGGTTGATGCTCAGGGTCAAGTAGGGTCGATTGGCCATCGACCCCCCATGCGACCCCCTGTGGGTTTTGTCTATTTTTTCTTCCTTCAGCCCATTCTTCGTGTTTGGGGTCCTATGGCTTGCTCCTACAGTCCATTCCACACATGTTCTAAGGCCTAGTACCATGATTCATTCACCTATATAGCTTTCATGATTTCCACATGGTTTTTCATGAAAACCTAACCATGGGTTGATGGTTTGGGTTTCTCCGAGATCATTCCCTCTTCATTATCTACTCTAAGGTCTTTAAAAACTCGTGAAAATAGTATCCATACCTGAGAAGAATATTCCTTCTCTGTAACTCTTCTCCTTTTGCTTTCTTCTCTTCTTTCCTTCTCTTCTTCTTCTCTTCCTTTTCTTCTCTTTCTCTCAATTCAATTAGGGTTCTAAAAGGAGTGAAAGAGGCTTAGGGACATCCTATTTATA
The DNA here is from genome assembly GCA_028583415.1 of Protea cynaroides. Classification (NCBI taxonomy): domain Eukaryota; kingdom Viridiplantae; phylum Streptophyta; class Magnoliopsida; order Proteales; family Proteaceae; genus Protea; species Protea cynaroides. The sequence continues at coordinate 34,345,919 of CM053265.1, forward strand.
GAGTAAAAACTCCTAAAATAAGTCCCATTGAGATTAGGAAGGAATCCCATTGAAATTAGGAAAATTTCCTAATTTTTGCTTTTACAGAGTACCAGGGGTCGATAAGGGGATCGGAGGTCCCATCGACCCCTGGTCCTTAAAATGTCCACCCCCCCCATATAAAACTGGGGGTCTGACTTCTATACTGGGGGGTCCGACCCTCCCTTGCTGGGTATGCGACCCTCCCCTTATTTAAGTATTTTTGGGTCAGTTTAATACCTAGGATCGTGATCTCCTTCATGCACTTGGTCCATTTGGCTCAACCATGATGGGTAGACCGGGTTAGTTTTATACGGATCTTACACAGCATCCCTCAGAACGCCCGTAGAGATAGAGCTAAGGCCCCCTGGTAGAGTCAGAGACTACAAGGACCGAGACCACCTCCCCTGATACTCTACGACGTAATAGTTCTGCTAAAGTAACGGCGATACGACAATGCTAATGCACAAGACTTGAGTTAGAGATAGGGCTAGAGTGCTGAGGCCTGGCCTATGACACCTCCCCCTGATTCTCGCTCGCATCAAGCACACCAACCACACACATACATCCACATGCCTATTCCTATCATCATCAACATCATCATGTATAAACAAGAATTAAATATGCATGAACAGTAATAGTAAAAATATTGGATGACATGTTGAATGCACATAACAATCATACACGCATAAAATCAATCATGGCATTGGACTCAAAAGTAAAACAGTTTATTACTAACCAATTAGTTTAGGTCTTGTTCCCTCACCTTTACTTGATCGTAAGTCCTCTTTCAAGCTTTAAGAATCAACATCGATATTATATCACTAGAAAACCTAACCAAGTCAATAAAATTTAATTAGAATTAATTTGGACTTTAAAAAGCATGCTGCTAACTGGGGGTCGATGCTAGGGTCGGAGGTTTGATCGACCCTAGGTGTGACCACCCCTATTCTGGACTTCTCGAACACTGGGGGTCGATGCTCAGGGTCGGGTAGGGTCGATTGGTCATCGACCCCCCATGTGACCCCCTGTGGATTTTGTCAATTTTTCTTCCTTCAGTCCATTCTTCGTGTTTGGGGTCCTACGGCTTGCTCCTACAGTCCATTCCACACATGTTCTATGGCCTAGAACTGTGGTTCATTCACCTCTATGGCTTTCATGATTTCCCCCATGGTTTTCCATGAAAACCTAACCATGGGTGGATGATTTGGGTTCCTCCTAGATCATTCCCTCTTCTCTATCTATTCTAAGATCTGTAAAATTACACGGAGTTGGTATCCTTACCTGAGAATTAGGTTTGTTTCTCTGAAGCCTTCTCCTTGATCTTCTTCTCCACTTTCCTTCTCTTCTCTTTCTTTCTCCTTCTCTTTCTCTCAATCCAATTAGGGTTCTAAAGGAGTGAAAGAGGCTTAGGGACGTCCTATTTATAGAGTAGAAACTTTTAAAATAAGTCCCATTGAGATTAGGAAGGAATCCCATTGAAATAAGGAAAGTTTCCTAATTTATGGTTTGAGCTGTTTTTACCAACTACCGGGGGTCGATAGGGGGGGTCGGAGATCCCGTCGAGCCCTGGTCCTTAAAATGTCCGACCCCCATGTAAAACTGGGGGTCTGACTTTTATATTGGGGGGTCCGACCCTCCCTTGCTGGATAGGCGATCCTCCCCTTATTTTGAATATTTTTGGGTCAGTTTAATACCTAGGATCGTGATCTCCTTCACGCACTTGTTCCATGTGGTTAGACCATAATGGGTAGACCTGGTTCAAGGTGGTAAGACCGGGTTAGTTTGATACGGGTCTTACAACTCCCCCCTACTTATAAAAATTTCATCCCCGAAATTGTTCATACCTTCTGAGTTGAATAAATGAGGGTATTGCTTTCGTATAGCATTCTCTTCTTCCCATGTAATTTCTTCCATGTCTCTACTTCTCCAAGTGACCTTAACATAATAGATATCTCGATTGCGTAGTCGTTGAACCTTTCGGCTGGTGATTTCAATTGGTGTTACTTCAAATGTCAATTCATCAGTCAAATCAGGCAGATCTACTGTCAGAATGTGCGTTGGATCTTTGACATACTTCTTCAGTAAGGAAATATGAAATACGTCATGCACACTTGACATAGATGGTGGTAGTGCTAACTGGTAAGCCACTTTTCCACGCTTAGCTAGAATCTCATATGGCCCGACATATCTTGGACTTAGTTTCCCGTTCTGTCTGAACCGTTTCAATCCTCGCACAGGCGATACTTTTAAGAATACATTATCACCCACGACAAACTCAAGATCTCAACGTTGAGTATCTGCATATTGCTTCTGATGATTCTGGGTTGTTCTCACTCATTCCTTGATAATGTCGACCACTCGACAAGTCTCCTCAATAAATTCTGGTCCAACGAGACTACGTTCACCAACTTCATTCCAAAATAAAGGAGTTTGACACTTTCTGCCAAACAGTGCCTCATAGGGTGACATCTGTATAGTAGCCTGATAGCTATTGTTATACGTGAACTCGATCAGTGTAACTTTTCATCCCATGATCCTTTAAAATCAATTACACATGCTTGTAGCATATCTTCTAGAATCTGAATTGTACGCTCTGACTGTCCATCTGTCTGTGGATGGAATGCAGTACGAAATTTTAATGTTGTACCCATAGCCTTTTGCAATCCTTCCCAAAACTTGAAAGTAAAACGTAGATGTCTATCGGACACAATGCTCTCTGGTACACCGTGTAATCGAACAATATTATCCACATACAGCTTTGCTAACCTCTCTAGTGTATAATGAGGTCGTATCGGTATAAAGCGAGCTGTTTTAGTCAGGCGGTCTACAATCACCAAAACTGCGTTAACTACTCGAGGAGTCAATGGTAATCCTGTGACGAAGTCCATAGTGATGCAGTCCCATTTCCATGCTGGTTCCGATAATGGCTGTAACAGTCCTGCAGGTCTTTGTCGTTCAGCCTTTACTTTCTAACAATTTAGGCACTGAGACACGAACTTAGCTATGATTGTTTTCATTCCTCTCCACCAATATAATTTCTTTAGATCATGATACATTTTTGTACTTCCCGGGTGTTTCGAATAGATGGTGGTATGGGCTTCTTTCATCAGTCGGTGTCTAATGTCCACACTTTCTATTTTGGGTACACATATTCTTCCTTTGTACGTCAATACCTTCTCTTCGTCCAAGGTGAACTCAGGGTTAGTTCTACCTTTTTCGATGTCTTCTTGTACCGTTCTCAGGTAAGGGTCTGATTTGATAGCTGTCTTCACTTCATCAATTATATCCGGTATAATCTTCAATGCAGCGAACATATTAGAAAACCGATGAATGAACCCTTGGTTGGCTGATCCATCCGTTGTATCTATCACATACTGCTTATTGTCGTGATAAAATACCATTCCGATAGTACACATTGCTGCAGTTATGCTAACCTCTCCTTGAGATTTTATCATTGCCTTTCTGCTCAACGCATCCGCTACTACATTAGCTTTCCCCGGATGATACTGGAATCACAATCATAGTATTTCAATAGTTCCAGCCATCTTCTTTGTCTCATATTCAACTCCTTTTGATTAAATAGATAAGTAAGACTTTTGTGGTCCGATTTAATCTGGAACTTCTCTCCGTATAGGTAATGTCTCCATATCTTGACAGCATTTACTACTGTCGCTAACTCCAAATCATGAGTGGGATAATTTCTCTCTTGTGTCTTTAACTGTCTTGAGGCATAAGCAATTACTTGTTCTCCTTGCATAAGCACACATCCCAATCCCAGTCCTGACGCATCAATGTACAAGACAAATAGCTGTCCTGGAACTAGAATAGTCAAAATTGGAGCAGATATCAATCTGGTCTTCATGGTTTGGAAGCTTTTCTCGCATTTATCCATCCACACAAATTTTTCACCTTTCTTAGTCAGACTGGTGAGAGGTACGTCAATTCGGGAATAGTCTTCCATAAATCACCGATAAAAACCAGCTAGACCCAGAAAACTTATAATTTCTACAACGCTCTTTGGTGCTTCCCACTTTACAATAGCCTCAACCTTCCTGGGATCCACTTTGATTCCTTCAGCGGATACTACATGGCCTAAGAAGGCAACTCACTTAGCCAAAACTCACACTTGGTAAATTTGGCATACAGCTTCTCTTTCCTTAAACACTGTAGAATGGCGTTTAGATTCTTAATATGGGTTTCCTTGTTCTTGAAATATACCAATATATCTTCAATAAATACAATAATCGACGTATCCAACATATCGTGGAAAACCCGGTTCATAAGTTCCATGAAAGTTGCTGGTGCGTTTGTTAATCCAAAAGACATGACCAAGAATTCATAATGTCCATATTTGGTCCTGAAAGCTGTCTTAGGAATATCACCATCTTTAATCTTCAACTGATGGTATCCTGACCGAAGATCGATCTTAGAAAATACTTTTGCTCCTTGCAACTGATCGAACAAGTCATCGATCCGAGGTAGTGGATATCGATTCTTGATTGTCAGTTTGTTCAACACCCGATGGTCGATACATAATCGAATGCTACCGTCCTTCTTCTTTACGAACAATACTGGCGCTCCCTATGGTGATATACTGGGTCGAATATAACCCTTGTCCAGTAGTCCATGTAGTTGTACTTTCAATTCCTTTAGTTCAGTCGGAGCCATTCGATAAGGTGCTTTTGCTACTGGTGCGGCTCCAGGTATAGGATTTATCACAAACTCTGTGGCTTGGTCGGGTGGTTATCCTGATAGTTCCTTAGGAAATACGTTGGAGTAGTCCCGCACAACATCAATATCTTCCATCCGTGGTGCTTCTTCGGTGAGGTTGACTACTGACACTAGATACCCGACTGCTCCTTTCTCAAGGCACTTCTTAGCCTTTAGTGCTGAGAGTATGAGCTTGCGTTTACGGGGAAGTTTGGTTCCCACAAAACTGAATTATGCTCCTTCTTTGTCTTTAAATGTTAGCTTCTTTTTGGCGCATAATTGGTTCGCAGAATGCCGAGCTAACCAGTTCATTCCCAAGATGACATCAAAGTTTGTCATCCCAAGTTGGATCAAGGTTGCATCTAAGGTTTTATCGCCAATGAGAACTGGACATGGCCCATAACCTTTTTCTAACTCCACTTCTAACCCCATCGGTGACCGTACAAGTAGTTTGTAGTCTAATGTTTTGATTGGTAAATTCAGCTTCTTTCCAAATGACACAGATATAAAAGAATGAGTAGCTCCTGAGTCAAAGAGTACTTTGGCGGGTATGTCATTTATAGGTACGATACCTGTGATTTATTTTAACTTAGTCTACATGCTCACATAATGTAATACAACTTAAAAGGTTTCAGTCATACCTGTGACCACATCGGGTGATGCGACAGCATCCTCGGATGTAACAGCATAAACTGGTCCTTGATGTAGCTGCTTCCTGGGTTTAGGACACTCCCTTGCCATATGCCCCGCTTGATTGCAGTTATAACATTTTGGACCTTCAGTATTTGGCTTTGGCTGCTGTTGAGCTACTGGGGTAGTCTTGGGTGCAGCAGTAAAGCCTTGAGCACGGAAGGGTTTGAATGTCTTGTTATTTCCCCCGTTATAAGCATTTCCAGCTGGCCTTTTTATACCTCTGTTTTGCATGAAATAACTCTCCTTCAGGCTTGATTCTATAACTCGAGCAATTTGCACAGCTTCATTATATATTTTCTTCTCCAAACCTAGAACATGCTCTCTGATGCTTCCTCTAAGTCCCATGACAAACCTACGGGTCTTAGTGTCTTCTTCTTGCATGCTCAGTGGTGCAAAGAAAAACAGCTCCTCATAACGCTGTTGATATGCATCCATGGACATCTGTCCCTGATATAAACTCAGGAACTCGTTCTCCATAGAATCTTTGAAGCATCGGGGAAAGTACTTCTCAAAGAAAGCTTCTTTATATATAACCCAGGTCAATAGGGCGTGCTTGGTTATTAAATAGTCCTTTGTAGATTTCTTCCATTGATGTGCATCACCTTTTAGCATGAAGGTGGCACATAATACCTTCTCCTCTTCTGTGATAGTCATCATGAGAAAATTTCTCTCCATTTCGTCGATCCAGTGTGCCGGCCAGAGCGATCAGACGGTTTTCCATTGAACTCCTCAGGTTTCATATTTAAGAATCTCTCGATGAGTCGAGAGTGGTCCATTTGATTTTGAGGGTATGCCCCAAACATAGGTTGTGGATACTGGTAATTAACCTGAACCGCTTCAGGACCTGGTACTAGAATCTATGCAGCTGATGGTTGAGGTGTTTGAGGTGCTGGGTGGTTACCCACCGGTGCTGCACTTGTTTGTCCAGTCGGCATTGGTGTAACATGTGCTGTCTGAAACATCATTCCCATTGCTGCTTGCATTTGAGCCTGTGCTTGTTGCATTTGTTGCAGCCGTTGCGCTAGGTTCATAACCACAGTTGCCAGCTCCGGTGGTGGAGGTGGCAAGTTTGTAGGATTTGCCTGACCCTGGTTTACTGGTGGTGCAACCTACGGATTATCCTGTGCATATATATTTTCTTGATTGGCTTCCTCCACGGGTGGTGGTGGTGGAACTGCGTTTCGGCTCTGCCTAGTTACTCTACGCCCAGCCATATTTTCCCTCTGATAATGTTGATGCCTGAAAATCATTAAAATACGTGAGGCAATCATTTATACTTCATGCAGATATGATAACCGATGGTATTTCAAATTTTTTAGATCATTCTGTGAAAAATACTGTCTTTTCTGTGCAGGGTTGATGGTGGGGGTCGATGGGTATCCGACCCTCAGTATCCGACCCTGGGAAATCACCCATTTTCCCAAGAACCAGGGGTCAATGGGGGGGTCGATGGGTATCCGACCCTCAGTGTGACCCCTGGTTCTCTGTCAGGTTCCCAAGAACCGAGGGTCGATGTGGGGGTCGATTGTTCTAATCGAATTCTCCGACCCCCGGACCAAAAATCAGATTTTTAAGGTCCAATTCTGAGTTCATTTTCCATTCTTCCTCCTCCGTTTCGACTCGTCACCTTCCTCTGAGTTGCTACAGTGCCAACTCTGCTACATTGGTCATTTGGGTTCCTTGTTTCGACGTCTACACCTTCTCTACAGGTATGTATCTTACCTTTACAAGTTTTTAGGTTTTCTTTTCTAGGTTTTCACCCGTATATCTCGTTTTCTTCAAATTAAACTTTTTCCAGCCATAACAATTTGATTTTTATTGGGGGCTTTTGTTGTTGGTGAGTCAATGGACGAAAGCCCTCAAAAATTTTTGAGTTTCATCGGTAGGTTATCGCAAAACTCGAAATTTTCACTTTTTGCCATAATTTGTCAAGATTTTTGAATTTCTCAAAATTTATTCAAATTGTATTCCGTTAGCTTGAATTTCCAACTGTATGAGTATTGCAGGATAGTTTAGAACCTACGTAAGTCCTCCTGCCCATGTGTATGGGTGAAAAGTGAGGCTTTTGGCCAACTTACGTCGTTATAATGTCAAAATTTTAGATTTTTTTTACCTTACTAATACATTATCTGTTTTTCCTTGTGGTTTGCAGATATTATGGCCCGTACCAAGGTTCCTACTGTTCACGACCGTCTTCGCTTCCGTACTATTGAAGCTGAGGCACAATATGCCCGCTTTGGTCGTAAGAAGGTAGAGGGAGGTCGCAAGGTAAACTTGGCTAAGTTAGCCTTGTTCAATGTGGAGAGAGCCTTTGGTGTCATGGGATGGCTTTCTATCATCACCTATGAAGCCTGTACCTGCCCTGACTTGGTACGTCAGTTCTATTGTAACCTCCAGGTGGTGGGGGATTACAATGATGTGGAGAGGGGTGATGACCTGCGCATCACGAGCTACGTCAAGGGAGTTGACATCTCATTTGATTATTGACAGCTGGCCGATCTACTAGGCATTTCCTATGCTGGCCCCATGGTTTCCTGTGCTCCTGGAGAGCCCCAGTTCTTCTCTCTACAGATGAGGGCTGAGATCAATAGTCAGCTCATTCGACTTGATCGCTGGCAGATGAGGGCGTGTTATCTGCGTTCTGATCCATGGGTATACTGCAAGATCATTCAGCATAACCTGAAACCGCAGAGTGGTTATTACGAGAGGATCTCCCAGCTGACCCAATATCTCTTATACTGTATATGCACTAGGCAGCCCGTCTGCCTTCCATACATCATTATGCATACCATGATCAGTGCCATGTTGCCTAGTCACACTAGCAACCTTCCTTACGGACGCATGATCACTACCTTGCTTACCCGCCTGGGGGTTGACTTAGTGGATGAGAAGATTCAGGAGAAATCCTTCTCATCACCTCTAGATTGGGAGGCTATTTGCAAGATGGGCATGCGGGATGCCCAGGTCAGTGATGAGGAGAGGAACGCGATGGTGCGCCCTCGCACTCGCGTAGAGATGGCTGACACTGAGGTAGCAGCAGCAGCCGCTGGAGTTCATAAGGAGCCTACTGGTGATGATGATCGTCTGTACATGGATGTGGACACCATACCACCTCCTTCACCTACACATGTTGTTGGAGCTAGTACTTCTTACGCGGCTGGTCCTTCTCATGCGGCTGGTCCTTCACACCCACCTTCTGATATGATGGGGATATTACATGAGATCAGAGAGGCTCAACGCAGATCTGATCTGAGGATGGGGGAGTTACTAGACGCTCAGCGTGTGAGAGTGGATGAGCTACTAGACGCCCAGCGCATATCGGACATGAGGATGGGAGAGCTCATAGATGCTCAGTACTAGTCAGATATGCGTATGGAGGAGCTTTTGGGTGCTCAGCGCATGACTGATCAACGGTTGGCTGGTCTCACAGCTAGTCTTGAGAAGACCCAGACTCAGGTAGCCTGGTTGACTAGAGTCTACGCTGAGGATTATGACAGAGACCGTGAGGCGCCGCCTCCTCCTTCATCCTCCAGCTTCATGATTGTATTTATTTTCTTTCTTTGTACTATCGAGTAACTGTCTGGGTTGTGGACTGTACTCTACTTTAGCTATTTATATACGTTTATTTCTCTCTCACTGTATTTAAAATTGTTCTCCCTTTAATAGATGCATTATTCTCTTTTCAAGTTTGTTCTCAAACATAACTTGTGCTTATAGTGTGCTAATATTATAGTTTTTACTTTTATCCTATCTCAGTTCACAATTCGACGTGAAAGTATGCTAGTTTAGCGGACAAGGCCTAAGATGCTCTGATACCAAGATGTCACACCCCAATTCTGTACTATTCAGAATGGTGTGATGAACCGGTAGCAAACCAACGGTTCAATTAGGATCTCGAGTAGGCTATATCCGTTTATCTAAAACCTCATACATCCACATTCATAATCAGTGTAAATACACAATAACGGAAGTCTTATAGTAAAACGAACTGAGAAATCTAGATGTGATAATCATATTTAAGTAGTAAATTATTCTGTATCAACTAAGACATAAATAAAAATCAATTACATGTCTTTACTAAATCCAAATAATTAAAATAAAATCTAATCGAATATGTATGAGTTGCACTCGCAAGAGGAGTCATGCGTATCCACTTCGTCTTCAACTTCCATCGCCGCCATGTGCCCGTACACTGGAGCGTTGACATAATCTTTGACGGTAGTACCTGCATCATCAACTAAAAATATTCGACATCGAGAGGGTGAGCACACATCATGGCTCAGTGAGCAAACAAAACAATGCAACAAAACATATGCATGCATTCCATTCATATCTTTGGTCTGGTTTAGAGTTTGCAATATGCAATAGAAAGGGTTAGAGGTCAAAGGTTAACGTTTATTGACCCCTCCTCTATACACAGGGTGTGGAAGTCCGCCCAAAGGTTAACGTTTATTGTCGTCCCCATCCACCCTACCATGAACATTGTACAACAAAGGTTAACGTTTATTGCTGTACCGTGCCATACCAACACGTAAGCCCCTACTGGAGAGGGCTTGCAAACTGGGCTCGCAACTAACCAATCCTAATGCCAAATAGTGTATCCAAGGCCTCACCCCAGCATCCCTCAGAATGCCCGTAGAGATAGAGCTATGACCCCCCGGTAGAGTCAGAGAATACAAGGACCGAGACCACCTCCCCTGATACTCTACGACGTAATAGTTCTGCTAAAGTAATGACGATACGACGATGCTAATGCACAAGACTTGAGTTAGGGATAGAGCTAGAGTGCTGAGGCCCGGCCTATGACACCTCCCCCTGATACTTGCTCGCATCAAGCACTCCAACCACACACATACATCCACATGCCTATTCCTATCATCATCATCATCATCATGTATAAACAAGAATTAAATATGCATGAACCGTAATAATAGAAATATTGGATGACATGTTGAATGCACATAACAATCATACGTGCATAAAATCAATCATGGCATTGGACTCAAAAGTAAAACAGTTTATTATTAACCAATTAGTTTAGGTCTTGTTCCCTCACCTTTACTTGATCATAAGTCCTCTTTCAAGCTTTAAGAATCAACTATATATTGATATTATATCACTAGAAAACCTAACCAAGTCAATAGAATTTAATTAGAATTAATTCAGACTTTAAAAAGCATGCTGCTAACTGGGGGTCGTTGCTAGGGTCAGAGGTTTGATCGACCCTGGGTGCGACCACCCCTATTCTAGACTTCCCGAACACTGGGGGTCGATGCTCAGGGTCTGGTAGGGTCGATTGGCCATCGACCCCCCATGCGACCCCCTGTGGATTTTGTCAATTTTTCTTTCTTCAGTCCATTCTTCGTGTTTGGGGTCCTATTGCTTGCTCCTACAGTCCATTCCACACATGTTCTATGGCCTAGAACCGTGGTTCATTCACCTCTATGGCTTTCATGATTTCCCCCATGGTTTTCCATGAAAACCTAACCATGGGTGGATGATTTGGGTTCCTCCTAGATCATTCCCTCTTCTCTATCTATTCTAAGGTCTGTAGAATTTCACGGAGTTGGTATCCTTACCTGAGAATTAAGCTTGTTTCTCTGAAGCCTTCTCCTTGATCTTCTTCTCCACTTTCCTTCTCTTCTCTTCTCTTTCTCCTTCTCTTTCTCTCAATCCAATTAGGGTTCTAAAAGGAGTGAAAAAGGCTTAGGGACGTCCTATTTATAGAGTAAAAACTCCTAAAATAAGTCCCATTGAGATTAGGAAGGAATCCCATTGAAATTAGGAAAGTTTCCTAATTTATGGTTCGAGCTGTTTTTACCGACTACCAGGGGTCGATAGGGGGGTCGGAGATCCCGTCGACCCCTGGTCCTTAAAATGTCTGACCCCCCATGTAAAATTGGGGGTCTGACTTTTATACTGGGGGGTCCAACCCTCCCTTGCTGGGTATGCGACCCTCCCCTTATTTTGAGTGTTTTTGGGTCAGTTTAATACCTGGGATCGTGATCTCCTTCATGCACTTGATCCATGTGGTTCGACCATGATGGGTAGACCTGGTTCAAGGTGGTAAGACCGGATTAGTTTGATACGGGTCTTACAACAACCATCGTCAAAGGTGAGGGAACAAGACCTAAACTAAATGGATAATAATAAACTATTTATTTTATTGAGATCGATACCATGATTGATTCTATGCTTGTATGCTTGTAATGTGCATCTCACATTTCATCCAATGTTCCTGCTATTACTGTTCATGCATATATATAATTCTATTTATTTATAACATGATGATAATGATGATGCTAGGAATAGGCATGTGAATGTATGTGTGTGGTTGGTGTGTTAGATGGGAGTGGAGCATCAGGGGGAGGTCGTGACATGGTGGTCTTTGACCTCGTCACCAGACTCTAGCTCTATCTCTACTCAAGTCTTGCCCACTAACATCGTCGTATCGCCATTACCTTAGGAGAACTATTACATTGTAAGGCATCAGGGGAGGTGGTCTCGGACCATGTGGTCTCTGACTCTGTTAGGGGCCTTAGCTCTATCTCTATTGACATATTGAGGGATGCTGGGGTGAGGCCTTGGATACACTATTTGGCACTAGGATTGGTTAGTTGCAAGTCCAGTTTGCAGGCCCTCGCCAAAAGGGACTTACATGTTGGTATGGGGAGAGCATCAAGGGACGTATTGGCGATGTTTGATCCATACACTTTAGCTCTATCTCTATTCTATGGTGGGTGCATATGGGACGGCAACGGTGTTTGATCCATTGGAAAGATTCACACACTCATGTATAGAGGTGCGACGGCCACCAAACCTTTCTATAGCACATTGCAAACTTAAAAACCGGACCAAAGATATGAACTGAATGCATGCATATTGTAAGCACCCCATTTTTGCCACCCTCTGCGTAAGTGAACCAATATGGCAGGTTTTTGGCCTTTAATTCAAAGATTTATGATTTTTCACTGAATCCCACAGCAGGATCATGGGCTATTATCTGCAGGAATGCATAGGTCATAGAATTATCTTTGAAACGAGACCAGAATTGCTCAATTCTGATATCAAATGAGGTAGATATGATCATTTTAGTCGGATGATACATATAAGGGAAGTTTCTGAAATTATTATAAATAATAATCCCAGGGGCCTTCATGCAAATTATCCTAAGTCGGATTGTTTGAATTTCAAATCATCATATCTTGATCATCCGACATCGGATTCAGATGATTCCAAGACCATTATTCTTCATTCATGATGTTCTACAAAGTGGACGTAAAAAATCCCGGGTAGAAGTCACCAGTGGGTCACATGCAAGCTTGCATGCAAAATTATCGTTAAAACTTCAAAGCTTCATATCTTTTTCGTTCTACATCGGATTCAGATGATTCCAAGACCATTATTCTTCATTTGTGATGTCCTGCGAAGTGGACGTGGAAAATCTCGGGTAAAAGTCTCCGGAGGGTCCCATGCAAAATGGTCAGCCAAATTATCGATAATTGGTCCGCTTAAACTTTAAAAATTCATAAGTTGACCATTTTACTTCCAAATGAGGTGATTCAAGTTCCTATATTCCTCATTTTTAATGTTCTACAAAATGAACGCAAAAAAAATTTGGAATAGAGGCCATCGGAAAATTTCATGCGGGACCCCCATGAAATGACAGAGAGTGAAAACCCAGTTAATTTCAATCAATCCAGCCAACTCAGCTCAACCCAATGTAGTTTTGGCCCAACCCAGTCAATCCGGACCAATTCATGGTGGCTTATATGCATGTATTTCTTTTATATATTATTATATAATGTATAATATATTGTAATATATCATATAATATATATATATATATATATATATATATATATATATATATATATATATATATATCTTATATGTATATTATATTATATATATCAATATATTGATATTATATAATTATATATATATATATATATATATATATATATATATATATATATATATATATATATATATATATATATATATATGTTTTATATATAGAAAACAAAGAATCCAAAGAGAGAGGAAACGTGAGAGAGAGGGAAATTTAGGGAGAATTCAAAAGATTTTGTTTTGAGAAAAGGAAAGAAAAGAGAGAAAAAAAATCTTTTGGATTCAAAAGATTTTTGTTAAGGCATATAATCCAAAAGAAAAAAAAGAATCCAAAGATGGGAAGGGAAGAGACGTCCAAGGTGGAGAGAGAAAAAAAAAGAAGAAGAAGAAAGAAATAGAAAAGGGAGAATCCAAAATATTTTATTTTGAGAAAAGGAAAGAAAAGAGAAAAAAATCTTTTGGATTCAAAAGATTTTGTTAAGGCATATAATCCAAAAGAAAAAAAAAAGGAAAGGAATCCAAAGTGAGGAAGGGACGTCTAAGAGGAGAGAAAAAAGAAATCCAAAAGATCTCGGTTTTGAGAAAAAGAAAAGAAAAGAGAGAAGGAAAGAGGAGGAGAGGATTTTCTAGAAGAGGGAGAGATAGAGAACGTGTGGAATGGAGAAGGAGAAGAGAAAAAGGAAGGAAAAGAAGAAAGGAAAGAAGAAAAAGGAAGAAAAAAAGATTTTTCTAGAAAAAAGAAGAAAGGAAAGAAGGATCTTCAAGAAAAGGAGAGAAAAATTATAAGTAGGCAAGAGAAGAGAGAGGAGGGGTTTTTTTTTAAAACCATAGAGATAGGAGAACGTAGGTGAGGGAGAGAAAAACGTGAGTGAGAGAGAGAAAAGAAAAAAAATCGAAAGAAAAGAGAAGAAGAAGAAAATAGAGAAAGAGAGAAGGAGAGAGAGAGAAAGAGAGAGAAAGAGGTGTTAAGAAGGGAAGATCTAGAGGAAAAGGAGGGAGGATCAGAGAGGCAGAAAAGAGGCTGATGAGAAGATGCAAAGGAGAGAAGGAGAGAGAAGAAGCCTGAGGTAAGAATCACCCATCGCTTTTGTCAGTTTATTTTTTCAAAGTCAAAGCATACTGCAAATGCATGTCTGAGATTGGTGTCTAGCATTAGGAAGATGCCTCTGTTTGCATTAGGTTCCTTGGGACAAAATGTTTGCCTCTGAGTCTTCTTTCTGACCATCTATTCAAATTTTATTTTCATGAGCTATATGATTTTATATTGATTTTATAGTACCACTGGCCAGAATCTGGAACAGATCTGACCAGTGTATTTGCCTGTACTTGGGGAATGTTTCGACCTGCCTATGGTCTCTTTCAGGATTAGCTTCCTTGAAACAAAATGTTGGCCTCTGAGTCCTCTTTCTGGCCATGTATTCGGATTGTATTTTCATGAGCTATATGATTTTATATTGATTTTATAGTACCACTGGCCAAAATCTGAAACAGATCTGACCAGTGTATTTGCCTGTACTTGGGGAATGTTTTCGACCTACCTATGGTCTCTTTTAGGATTAGCTTCCTTGAGACAAAATATTGGCTTCTGAGTCCTCTTTCCGAGGATATCTTGTAAGAATTTTTTGAGTAAGTACAGTGCCCTATGTGCCCATTTTGGTCCAGCCTGACAAAGTTGTCATCTTGCTGCGTGTTCCATCATGTTTTGATTGATTCTCATATGCTTTGGTTGTTTCTCACATACCATATTTGATGCTATATTTGTTCACATGCTATGTTCGGATGCTCGTATGCATACACTACTATAATTGGATTGGTCACACTGTCATAATTGGAATGGTCACACTGCCATAATTGGAATGATCACACTGCCATAATTGGAATAATCACATTGCCATGATTGGAATGCTACACATGTTTATTGCCATATTTGTCTGCTACACTTACTCACATGCTATATTAAATGCTTATTGTCACAATTAGGGTAGAAAACCCTAAAATAGAAAGAAAGTAACAATTAGGGTAGAAAACCCTAAAATGGAAAGAAAATAACAATTAGGGTAGAAAACCCTAAAAAATGGAAAGAAAGTAACAATTAGGGTAAAAAACCATAAAATGGAAAGAAAATAACAATTAGGGTAGAAAAATCTAAAAAATGGAAAGAAAATAACAATTAGGGTAGAAAACCCTAAAATGGAAAGAAAATAACAATTACGGTAGAAAACCCTAAAATGGAAAAAAATATAACAATTAGGGTAGAAAACCCTAAAATGGAAAGAAAGTAACAATTAGGGTAGAAAACCCTAAATATGGAAAAAAAATAGCAATTAGGGAAAAACCCTAAATATGGTCATATTAGGTCTTGCCATGCTTATAAGATAGCATACTAGATCATGCCATATAGGCTCTTGCCTTATTTGCATGAAAAGGGTGATTTAGGACGATTTTTTCCCTTGGCAAACCCTAAACCTAGAATAGGTTCTAAACCCTAAAACCTAGAATAGATTCTCAATCCTAAACCTAGAATAGGTTCTAAACCCTAAACCTAAAATAGATTCTCAATCCTAAACCTAGAATAGGTTCTAAACCCTAAACCTAGAATAGGTTCTAAACCCTAAACCTAGAATAGGTTCTCGATCATTAACCTAGAATAGGTTATCATCCAGCCCGAACTACGCGGATTCTGATTCCTAGGTCAAACCCTAGGATATGTAGGCTATTTCGGAGAAACCCAAATTCGGATCCACACCTTAGTCCACTTGGACTACCCATAGATCCACTAGGATACCCATTCATTTTAACCCAATCCCGAACTACGCAGATTCTGATTCCTAGGACAAACCCTAGGATACGTAGGCTATTTGGGAGAAACCCAAATTCGGATCCATACCTTAGTCCACTCGGACTATCCATAGATCCACTAGGATATCTATCCATATTCCAATCCAAAAAGGGTTATCCAAACCTTAGTCCACTCGGACTATCCATAGATCCACTAGGATACTTACCCATATTTTGACCCAATTAGGGTTATCCAGTTCGAACTACGCGGATTCTGATTCCTAGGGCAAACCCTAGGATACGTAGGCTATTTGGGAGAATCCCAAATTCAGATCCACACATTTAGTCCACTCGGACTATCCATAGATCCACTAGGATATCCCCCATATTTTAACCCAAATAGGGTTATCCACACATTTAATCCACTCGGACTATCCATAGATCCACTAGGATACTTACCCACATTTTGACCCAAATAGGGTTATCCATTTTGAGCTACGCGGATTATGATTCCTAGGGCAAACCCTAGGATACGTAGGCTATTTAGGAGAAACCCAAATTCGGATCCACACCTTAGTCCACTTGGACTATCTATAGATCCACTAGGATATTTATCCACATTTCAACCCAGATAGGGTTATCCACATTCCAACCCAGATAGGGTTATTCTTAGATACACTAGGACTATATATCAGTCCACATGGACTATCTAGATCCTAATCCATAGGATTTCTCAGCCTTTCAAGCATAAACTTCAACTTGAACAAAGAACTTAATCATGCACAAGCATAAATTACATCCATAAACTTTAATCACACCTGAACTACGATGGTGAACCTGATTTTTGAAATAATTCCGTGATACGTAAGCAATCTGATGGATACAGATTCGGTTCAATGATATCAAACCACTTGGTTTGGTTTAGTTTAACAAATAGAGTCTAGCATAGGAAAGGTATAGGAGACCGATTTTGATCGGGCGGTTTGGGTGCCTAACCCCTTCCCATAACCGTAACCTGACGCTTACCCAATCTCTGATGGACCAGAAATCCAATCTAAGGGTCATGAGTCAATTGAAGTCTTACCTTGGGGTGAGATCTCACATTTCTAAGGTCCTAGACCTAAATCTAGGTGGCGACTTCTAAAGATTTCCATCTTTGTCCTCACACATATGTTTGTTGCATTGTTTTATTTGCTCACTGAGTTTTGATGTGTGCTCACCCTTGCGACGTAGAATATTTTTATTCTTGATGCAGGTCCTACTGTTGAAGAATATATGAATGCGTCGACGTATGGACACATTGCTGCGATGGACGTAGAAGCTGAAGAAGTAGCGCATGATTCGTCGTGCGAGTACAACTCATGTATTTTTTATTAGCTTAGTTGTTTAGTTATGGGAACATGTAATTGATTATTTTACTTTATTTTATGTCTTGAAATATATTGGAGATAATTGGATATTTAATTATGCTATCACTGTCAAATACTTAGTCCATTAGTATTAAAAACTTCCACTATAGTTTATTTACTCTGATTTTGCTTGTGGAATGTATCTGGTTTAATTGAATGGGCACGGCCTATACAAGATCCTAGTTGAACCGTTGGTCTATGGACGGTTCATCACACCATTCTGGTCGGTTCAAAATTGGGGTGTGACATATAGAGTCCCACTTTAATTAGGAAAGAGTCCTCCTCAAATTAGAAAAGTTTTCTAAACATGGGGTCAGTTCTCGGTTTGTACGATCGATCATATGGTCGCATAAACCGTCGACCATACCACCAAAACATGTGACCATAGGTCATGCGGTCTCACTACGGTCGACCATAAGTGCGACCGTAGCCCTCAAATCTGCCACCATAGGCCCAAAATTTATCGATTTTTAGTTTTTGACTGGTTGCTTTCCACACAAACTTAAACAGTTAACCATACCAACTAAATTGGACTTACTGCTTACCTCATCTTGTGGTTTCTTCATAAAATTGATTCACTTGAGTCAATTATGATGGGAAGACCAGTCACGACATGAAAATGTAAAGTTAAATCAGGTTCATGGCGTGCGGGTCTTACAACTCCACCACCCTTAACAGAAATTTCTTCCTCAAAATTTTCACGTAAAAATCTCACAACTCCCCCACCCTCAAAAGAAATTTCATCCTCAAAATTTAAATGTACCTTTAGAGTCGAATAGGTGGGAATAATGTTTTCGCATTGCATTTTTCTCTTCCCTTGCAACCTCTTCTATCTTGGCTTTGCCAGGTTACTTTCACATAATAAATATCCCAGCTCCGGAGATGTTGTACCTTCCAATTGGTGATCTAGGATGGTACCACTTTAAAAGTTAAGTCTTCTATAAAATCCAGTGGATTCATAGTCAATACATGATATGGATCTCCAACGTACTTCTTTAATAGAGACACGCGAAATACGTTGTGCACACTACACATGGACAGTGGTAATGCTAGTTGATATGCATCTTTTCTATGTCTCTCTCCAAAAATTTTATGAGGTCCAAAACATATATAGGATATAACTTTCCCTTCTTATCAAACCGTTTCAAACCATACATAAGTGATATCTTAAAGAACACTTTATCACTTATGGCGAACTCGAGGTCTTAGCATCTCTTTTGACAACCTTGAGCAGTCTTGGTCCCTTTCCTTTGATCTTATCTATTACTTGACAGGTTTCTTCAATAGACTCAGGTCTTACAATTCCTCATTCTCGACTTCGTTCCAAAACAAAGAAATTTGACATTTCTACCGTACCATGCTTCATAGGTAACATCTACATGGTAGCTTGATAGCAAATTCAATCGGTGGTAATTTCTCACCTCAAACTCCTTGAAATCAATTTCACAAGCTCGGGGCATATCTCTTAGGATCTGTATAGTCCACTCTGACTGTCCGTTGATTTAAGATAAAATGCGATACTAAACTTCAACTTCATTCCCATTGTTTTCTGTAGATCCTCCCAAAATTTCGAGATAAAGCATGAGCCTCTGACCGACACTATGCTTTTAGGAATATCATTCAATCTTGTAATATTATCCACATATAGCTTAATTAGTCACTCCGAAACACACCGAAGTCGTATAGCAATGGAACGAGCCATCTTCATAAGGCAATCAATAATCATCCAAACTACGTCAATCGATCTGGGAGTCAGTGGTATACCGGTGACATAGTCCATTGTAATGCAGTTCCACTTCCAAACTAGCTCTGATAGTGGTCGTAGTAAACCTACTAGTCTTTGTCTTTCAGCCTTTACTTTCTGACAATTCAGACATTAAAACTGGCACTAAGCCATATCTATTATCATTCCTCTTTACCGGTATAATCTCTTCAGGTCATGATACATATTGGTACTTCAGGATGTACCCAATATGGAATGGAATAGGCATTTGGCATTATTTTGTTTCTATGATCAGCGTTTTTCACTTTCGGGTATGCATAATCATCCTCTGTATCACAGGACTTTCTCCACATCCAAAGTAAGTCAGGGTTAGGTTTTCCTTTCTCTAAATCCTTTTGCATCTTTCTTAGATACGAATATAACAATATTACGGTCTTTACTTCATCCATCAAATCAGAGATGATCTTTAATGTTGTGAACCCAAGCGAGGAACTATTGCTCCATGAGTTCATCCATAAGTTCTCTCTCAATTGGATCATCACAAGTTTTTATCATATGCGGCTCTTCATCTAAATCTGAATCTATTGTTGTGGAACAGAAGGTGGCATTCGTAATAGATCCTCCTTCTGGCTGCAATATTTCCCTTTTTACTCAAAGCCTCAAATACCATATTAGCCTTGCGCGGGTGACATTGAATATTGTAGTCTTAGTCCTTCAAGAGTTCCAACCATCTCCTTAGCTTCATGTTCAACTCCTTCTGAGTGAAGAGCTAAGTAAAACTCTTGTAATTAGATTTAATCTGAAATCCTTTTCCGTATAGATAATGTCTCCAAGTTTCGATTTTATGAATCACCATCGCTAACTCCAAGTCATGAGTCGGGTAACTCTCCACATGCTCCTTCAGTTGTCTTGAATCATATGCAATCGTGGGTTCACCTTGCATTAACTCGCATCCTAAACCCAATCCAAAAGCATCGATGTATAGGGTAAATGGTTTCCCTGGTGCCAGAACGATCAAGATGGGAGCTGATATCAACCTTGCTTTTAGAGTCCACAATATTCTTTACACTTGTCAATCCAATTATACTTCTCTCCCTTCCTGGTTAGCTTGGTAAGAGGTATTGCGATCCTAGAGTAGTCCTCTACAAATCATCTATAATAACCATCTAAACCCAAGAAACTTCTGATCTTTGCAATGTTCTTTAAGCGTTTCTCACCTTACGATTATTTTTATTTTACTAGGGCCTACTTCAATCCCTTTTGATGATGCTACGTGATCCAAGAAGATCACTTTGTTTAATCAAGTCTCATATTTCTTGGACTTCGCATAAAGCTTCTCCCTTTTCAACTGTTGTGAAGCTATTCTAAAATTCATTATAGGGCTTTCTTCGTCTTTGGAACAAACCAATATATAGTCTATAAAAACTATGACTGACGTATCCTATACATCATAGAATACCTGGTTCATAAGTTCTATAAAAGATGTAAGGGCATTGGTTAATCCAATAACATAACCAAGGACTCATAATGCTCATTCCCGGTTTTAAAAAGTATCTTCCAAATATCGCTGTCCAAATTCTTCAACTGATGATATCTTGACCAAAGATCAATCTTAAAAAATATCTTTTCTCCTTGCAACTGTTTAAACAAGTCATCGATCTGAGGTAGTGGATATTGGCTCTTGATCGTGAGCTTGTTTAATTCTCGGTAGTCTATACATAGCCGGACACTATTGTCCTTCTTCTTTACGAATAGCACTGGTGCTCCCTGTGATGAAATACTCAGCTGATTAGGACCTTTGTCTAATAACTCCTATAGTTGAGTCTTCCATTCCTTCAACTCCGTAGAAGCTATTCTATAGGTGCCTTTGACACAGGGTATTGTCCTTGGTAACAAGTCGATGATGAACTCGGTCGCACGATCAAATGGTAACTCAGGTAAGTCTTTTGGAAACACATCAGGGAATTTACACAACACATCAAAATCTTCCTTCTGTGGTGCCTCTTTAGTAACATATACCACTGATACCAGATATCCAACTCTTTCCTTTTCAAGGCATCTCTTTGCCTTAAGTTTAGGGAGGATCGACTTTTGCCTCCTAGGCAATATGCTTCCAATAAAACCAAATTATGTGTCATCTTTATTCTTAAATGATAACCTCTTCTATGCATATAATAACTTTGTAGAGTCTTAAGACAACTAATTCATTCCCAAGATGATGTCAAAGTCTGTCATCTTAAGTCGAATTAGGTTGCATCCAAATTCCATCCATCCATATGATTCGGACATTGTTCATAACACTCATCTAATACAACATCTAGTCTAAAAGGGCTTGAACTAGCAAAATCTAGTTTAAAGGTCTTAAGAGCACATCTAGCTCCTTTATCTCTTTTGGTTGTTCAAAGACTATCACCAATAATCTCATATCCCAAAAAGCTCATTAGCTTACATCTCTTTTATCATTGCTATTCTACCCTGATCTCTCTATCATATACCTCGAAAAGTATCTTGTGATTATTCCTCTCTTCATATCCCAAGTTTACCTATAAGCATTAGGGTATATGCTTATAATTTAATTAATTCTGCCAAACTTTCTTGGTCTTTACTTAATCATTTCATTTAACATTGGACATAACTCAGCATTACTTGTACTAATCCGAATACTATCAATGCCACCATTTTTTATTTCATACTTGCATCCACTCTTAGATATGCTTTTAGAAATCTTCTTCCTTGTCAAACTTCATACCGATATAGCCATCTTTAATTCTATTCGAGCGCTATCTATTATTTACTAGCTGCTCTTGTAAGTTTTCACTTCTTGCTCATGCACTCTTTTACAGACCATGACTCCTATCCATCCATCCAGGAATCTCAAAATAGATTCTTTATTACTTCATCTGAGGTTTCTTGACTATAGAATCTAATCTGATCGTTTTACCTTCAATAATTCCCTTATTAACTAAGTATCTTTATCAAAGAAGGTCGGAAAATGTAAGAATCAAAATGTTTATCCAAAAGTGATTCACTTCCTTCTTTCGAATTTAGTATGATGATGAACACTTGTTCTATCTAGTGAACTTAGGTTTAAAGGATCATGAGTAAATCTACGGTAATCCAACCGACATCCAAAGGTCATTAAGTTGCACAATGGTCCGAATACATGGAAATAGAGGTTCTACAACTCTTAACCTCATGGTTATAGGTTCTATCGAGTATATAATGCCATTGGTCGAAGCACTACAAGAGTAAATCTAGAGAAAGTTTTGGTATATCAATAAATCAGGTATAAATCAGAAAGATGTATACTCAACATGATTAAACCTTTAACTGTTCATTCAGTTCATATCTCTATTCATGTTGTTAATCATGAGAGTAGCTTATATTGGTATAATTAGGACTAAAACTAAAGAAACAATATCTATAACTCCAATTGATAGGTTGAATCGATAAGGAATCCTATCAAGGCACGAGAATTTAAAACAGGTATGTGCATCCTCTATAATCATAAGGATAAGTCAATGATGCACTGCACCCTATATAAACCTGTCTAGTTATATGGCCACGATAGATTTTATCCTTTGCTGAAACGTTTGAGGCTTCATCTTCAGAAAATATTCCTCAACCCTTGTCGGATCTGTAAGAACTGTGTTCTAAAAACCGGGTCTAACCCGTGGTTTTATATGGTGACAGGTGTTCCAATCATAACTGGACCGGAAGGCGAAGTCGGGTGACGAACCATGCAAATTTCAGGTAAGAGAGCCACTCAAAAAATGGTATAAATCTCATACCGGTCTGACTATACTGGTCTGAGTCAGTCAGACCAGTATGGTGCAACCGGTATGGTATACCGGTCTGACTATACCAGTCTGAGTCAGTCAGACTGGTATGTGCGACCGGTATGCTTCGTTTCTGTGGGAGACGGACTCCAGTGGGTCCCTCACTCCGAATGGAAACTTGAAAAGTTTTCAATCGTGGAAAACCATCCCAAGAACGGCTTTCCTCTATTAATAGAGATTATGACACTCCATGGATCCTTCTCAAACCCTAGCCGTCTAGAGGAGAGTTGAGAAGGAGCAAGGAGGAAGAGGCTGCCCAGGAAGGAGATTTCCGTTGCAGGAGCTCGCCGCCAACCGACGAACACCGTCGGTAAGTGCTCCATACTATTAGTAATACTAGGATGTCGGATCGAAGCCGCGAAGCGACGCGGCAATCCAAAATCCTAGATCTTTCAATGTACCTAGTCTTCTTTTAGATCTGATCTGGTGTGATATAGCATTCTAGTCAAAATCAGAAGGCCATTAGGATACTTGGACCTTAGTGAGGGTTAGGAGAAACCCTAGAAACCTAACCAAAAACCGACAAGGAAGGGAGATCCGAGACCCCACTCTCCGATCCAAACCACGGAGTATACCGGTTGGACACAAGGTCCAGCGGTATGGGCCTGTGGTATATACCGCAGGCACATACCGGTCTCACTGACTGAGACCGGTATGTACTGCAACCGATATATACCGGTGGCACCATACCGGTCTCACTCCCCTGAGACCGGTACCGCGACCGGTATGTTCTCCGAACCTGTTTTGCTTGCCGAACATGGTGCTGACCACCTGTAACCTTAATAAATGAATTCTAACCTATGAATATGTCTATGTAGGACCTGTAGACAGCGTGAGTAAACCCTGTGACGCAAAGCGGGAATGTTATCAAGCGTCAGGTAAGGGACAAGACCCCAAACTCTAAATAACTAATTAACACTACACCTTTGTGACTAAATTGTATATGAATTCATTGCTTGTTGTCTGTGCATTTCACATGCCATGTAGTTGCTTCTTTTATTAATATTATCTGTTCATGCATTTCATATGCTAGGATTGTTGGATGTTAGACATGTGTATACTTTTTGTTAGTGTGTAGAATGTGAAGGGGAGTGGAGCCCTGGATATATCCACAGCTAACACCTTTTCGTATCGCCATCTACCTTAGCAGACTTGGTACGAATAGGGTATCAGGGGGAGGACGTGGGATTGTGGTTCCTCTTGCCGCCAGACTCGAGCCCTATCTCTATGTCGTAGGGAGTCGTGCTGGGGTAAGGCCATAGATATTGTATTAACATATAGGACTGGTTAGAAACGGAACCCACTTGCAAGCCCTTACCAATAGGGGTTTAGGTATTGGTACGGTGTAGGGTAACAGGGGAAGGACGCGGTAGTGTGGATTGTTGCCTGACCGCCAGACTCTAGCTCTATCTCTATACCGGAGTGAGTGATGTGGGCAACAGTAGTAGTGTCGATTATTGCCTGACTATTGGGTGTGCTCACACTCTCGTGCATGGAGGTGCGGAGGCCACCAAACCTTACCATTGCCTTTTGCAAGTTATACCTGACCCAAATTGTAATGTTATCTCATGCATTTTGTATGTTGCATCAGTTTTTGTACTTACTGAGCTAAGTTGTGAGCCCACCCGAATATATATTCTTCTTTTCAGATTTTGATGCAGGGTACACAGTAGATGACTTCATGAATGCCCTAGCGTACGGTACAGTTGTTGCCATTGATACTCAGGCAGTAGAGGACGAGCATGACGCATCATGCGAGTGCTCCTTTTGTGTTTTCCTTTAGAGGAGATTTTATCTTAAACAATACATTGTAATATTTTTATTATTTAAGTTTGTGAATGATGGAATAAGTTGAATAATTATTTTAAATTACCACATAGATCTCAGTTCATTTACTTTTATTCCACTGCTATGTAATAATCTCTGATTAAGTTGGACTGCTTGGGAATGATTGGTTCACACGGTCTATTGAGATCCTGATGTGAACCATGGTTTAGAGCCGATTCACTCACACTTCTGGTTCAGTCGGAATTGGGGTGTGACAACTTGGTATTAGAGCCCTAGGCTCTGTCTAGCTAATCATTCTGCATCTAACTGTATCCAATGAGCTGAGTTAGAAAAAATTAAAAACTTTAATAAGAACACACCATAAGCTTGCTTGATGCTTGACTTAAGAAAGATGCATAATATACTATTAATGGAAGAACAATTATAAGCACTGAAGTATTTAGAGAAACAAATAACCATTTCATAAATTTTAAGTACAAGTGAACAAGAGAGTACAGTCCATAAGTCAGACAGTTACTCTATTAACAAAATAAACCACATGTAAATAAAATAAAACTACATCTGATTATGGTGGTGTAGCGGGCCTGGATGGTACCGGGTCTACAATATCATAGTCCCACTCGTACACCTCTCTAAGCCAATGAACCTGGTCCTGCGTGACCCATAGGCTACGAGCTAGACACCCCAACTCCTGACCCATCTCTCGCTGAGAATCCATGAGCCCTCTCTGAGTATCTAGGATGCCTCTCTGAGTGTCTCTGATCTCCATGAGCATGCTCATCACTGGGTCCAAAGGGGGATGAGATGGTCCAGCAACTGGAGGGGGCCTAGAAGGTCTTGCAACTAGAGAATGCTGGGGTGCAGGTGCTGGGATGTCCTCCATGTGTGCACCCCCATCATCCCCCATCTCTGCTGCCTCTGCTACCTCTGCTGCTACTGCTGCTACTGCAACTGCCGCATGATTCCTAGGTAGGAGATGACGAGCCTGTAACTCCTCATCACTGAGCACTAGATCGTCTATCTGCATCTTATAGATGGCCTCAGCATCTATATCAGAACTCATAGTGACCTCCACAGCTACCTCTCCCTGCATATTCACACCCAGTCGCTGCAGCAATGTTGTGATCAACCTACCATATGGAGATTGCCCGTCACATCAGGCATTTTTGCATAAATCATGACCCAAAAAAGCAGGTAAGGCAAACAAATCTGGTGCCTGGTAGCCATACAGTAGGTGAGGTACTGGGTCAACTAGGATAACTCTCCATAATGCCCACTTTGGGGAACAATGTTATGTTGTATGATCCGGCAGAATAGGCGAGGCTGAGGATGTAGGTGCGAAGCCAACATGACTCTACCTGGTAATAAAATCTGCTCTGCTATGGCTGCCCTCATGTCATCAGAAAGATATCTTTTTGGCTCTGGGTGGACAATAGATGAGTTCCCCGTCGTCAGGAATCTCCAGAAGTGCAGCTAGTTCGACTGAGTTAAAAGAAATCATCACCTCTTTCACATAGCTGGTGATGCGAAGGTCCCTAGCATGGTCCCAGTCATCGAGATCCCCTTCTACCTCCAGGTTGGCATAGAACAGTTTTACCAAGCTGGGACGAGTAGTCTCTCTATACTGTATAATGGGTAACCAACCCATTGCCCCAAAATCCGCCTCAACATCGAAGCGGTGCAGATGCTCCAGGTTCACAAAACGACCTACTTCGATACGTTTTGCTCGAAACCATGCAAGGCGTGAAGCGGCCACCTCCGACCGAAAGTATCTCTCATCATACAAAACAGGTGAGGGATGTGGCCTATTTATACCCGGCAGATATGATCATTTCCCCGCGCCACAACATCTAGACATATTGTAACTGTTAAACAAAGAAAAATGAGTCAATTAGAGAAAATTTTAGAAAATTTCGACAGTATAACAGTAGAAAATGATGAAAAAGCCTCAAAACACACCCAATATGGGTAAGAGGACTTATTGTGATAGTACAATGCTAACATAGGTCAAACAATTTCATCACAAAGCAAAGAAATAGAGACATATTAATAAAATTTATCAAAAACATCGTAAAACCTAGAAACCTAGGTTAAAAGTCAAAATTTTGGGATTTTCTTTAAACCAACCGATAGAACTTTGAATTTGTTGAGGGGTTTTGCACATTTAGACCCCTAAAACCTTTCTCAAGTGAAGAAAGAAATTTTCTACGGTTAAAAACTTTCAAATCAAGAAAAACCTAGGTTTTGGCATAAAAGACGATGAAAAAATTTTCTAAAAGAGGGAAGAGAAGGATACCTGAGAGGCGAGATTGATACACTTGAGAGGTGAGAAATACTTCTAGAAGCATCGGAGGCACTGTAGAGACTCAGAGACACAGAGAGGAATCACCACCGGAGTAAACACTAAAGTGAGAAATGTGAAATGAGACAAAAATCATGATTTTATAGAGTTTTCAGTGATACCGGTCGCACTTCTAGGCTAGAATGTGCGACCGGTACCCCCCTACGGTATGGTGCGACCGGTACCTACCGCAGGGTATACCGGTCTCACACAAGGGTGGTCTGTGTGACCGGTACTGCCTGCGGTATATACCGCCAGGCATACCGGTCTCACTCCAGGAGGGACCGGTACCGCCGTCGAAACCCCATGGAGGTTTGGGAATACAAAACCATTCCCAGAATTGGCAAACTTTATTTCCAGACCTCACGCCTGCATAATATGACCAGAATAAAGGATTGTACATAGAAAATTTCGAGAGATAATTAAAAATTTTCTTATGTTCTTCCCTATTGATGTATACTTATGTTGCATATGCGTTGAGACTAAATGTTAGTTGGAATAACTCTCTAATTTGTCTCATGTGTCTCAATGTATTCAGATATCGTACAGGGAATTAAATTGCTTCATGGTGAGAGGAAATGGACATAGAGTTCATCGCAGATGCCGTCACTTAAGGGTGCCTACCATGGACAGGAGTTCAGGTACAAAAAACTCAGAAGAGAATGAAGAGAGAGTAAATGGGGAAGAACTTAACCCCCTAAACGAAACTGAAAATCTGATGAAGGCCAATGAAGAATCATCGTCGCAGGGGCAACCATCTACGAGCTCCGAAACAATGATGGCTAATTTGTTCACTAATATGGAGGCATAGCAGAAGAATTTTTTTGAGGAGATGTTGAAAATGTTTATGCCACCTAGGCCTGTGTCGGCACCTGCAAACATGCCATCCACAAATGCTGAGAATGTCCATGTGGCACTAGTGGGGGTTAGCACAGTTACTGAAGGACCACCACAACAGGACCAACCCAACACAGTTCCCCACCCGGTTACAGGGATGCCAATTCCTAACCAAGATCAGGGAGGATATCAGGGTCCGTATCAGGGTGCATACTATGGGGGGTATCAGGGAGGAAATCAGAGTGGCTACTCTTCAGCCACAATGGTATGGACAGACACCATATGGACAGGTCCCTTATGCACATGGTAGTCTTTCCAGAGCGATTGATGGATTTTTAAAGCTCAAACCACCAACTTTTACAGGGAAGTCAGGGAAAATATTGTGGTCAGTGCAGTGGATAGCTGAAATGGAGAAAAACTTTCGACTACTGGAGTGTCAGGATGGGGAGAAAGTATTATATGCCACCTACATGCTGAAGGAGGAAGCCAATGGGTGGTGGATTTCCACTAGATCGTATCTGGAAACAAAGCACCAGATAATCACTTGGCACATCTTCAAAGAGGCTTTCTTCGAAAAATATTTTCCCAGGAGTTTTCGTGATCAGATGGAGAGGGAGTTCCTAAATTTACAGCAATCTTAGTTGACAATAGAGGCATACCAACAAAGGTATGAGGAGTTATTCTTTTTCACTCCAACCAGTATGCAGGAGGAAGAAACAAAGACTAGTCGTTTCACTATGGGTCTTCGGGGTGTTATCAGAGAGCATGTGCTGGGTCAAGGGTTGAAGATATATAATGAAGCTATACAGGTGGCTCGAGTCATCGAGGCCAGTTAGAGAGAAAGTTTCTTCGCACAAAATAGGGGTCTGAAGAGGCCTAATCCTGAGGTTCAAGGCGGGAGAAGCAATAGACCATACCGTCCATTCAGGCCACCAGCTAGCACAGTGCCTCCCAGACCAGCTCTTGCAGTGACACCATAGGTAGTGGGGCAGAACACTAGTATAAAGTGTTACAATTGCCAACAGGTGGGACATTATGCCAGAAACTACCCACAACCAAAGAGGGAGCAGCAAGGCAAGGTATATGCTGTTACCACAGAAGAGGCAGCCGCATCACCAGATGTGGTTACAGGTATGATTTTATACTTACTCCTTAGCTGCTGCATTAATTGTTTGTGCATTTAAAACTAAAGGAGAATTTAAAAACCTCAGGTACAGTAAATATAGTAGGATTACCCGCCAGAGTCCTGTTTGACTCGGGGACCACCCATTCCTTTGTGTCCGTGTCATTCGGAAAAGGACTAGATCAACCCATCAAGACTTTGGAATCCAGTCTGTTAGTTCAGTCCCCCATGGGAATGGAAGTGGTATTAGAAGAATATTATGGGCCTTGCCCAGTGCTTATTGAAGGACGAGAGTTAAAAGCCAATCTAGTCCAGCTGGAGATGTCAGATTTCGATGTCATTCTGGTCATGGACTGGTTATCTAAACATTTGGCAAACCTGTTATGTGCCAAGAAGAAGTTGATGTTCAAAGACAGTGAAGGGACTAAGTTCAACTTTAAAGGGACTAAGCTGCCTAGAAAGATAAAGCTTATACTCTCAGCCCTAAAAGCAAGGAAGTTCTTAGAGAAAGGGGGAGTAGGATACCTCATATCAGTGGTGGATGTGACCGTTGACTTGCCAAAAATGGAGGACATCAATGTAATACAGGAATTTCCTGATGTATTTCCAGAAGACCTACCCGGGTTGCCACCAGACAGAGCAACTGAGCTTGTGATAGACCTCCTACCAGGGGTGGCACCTGTGTCTAAAGCACCTTACAGGATGGCTCCTACCGAGTTGAAAGAGTTAAAAACTCACCTGCAAGAACTGTTAGACAAGGGATTTATAAGGCCTAGTATCTCACCTTGGGGAGCACCTGTGCTCTTTGTCAAGAAAAAAGATGATAGTGTACGTCTTTGTATGGACTATCGAGAATTAAACAAGCTCACTATCAAGAACAGGTACCCACTACCAAGAATAGATGATTTGTTTGATCAATTACAAGGTTCGAGTGTATTCTCGAAGATTGATCTGAGGTCAGGGTATCATCAACTCAAGATTAAGGAGGCAGACATCCCCAAGACAGCTTTTAGGACACGATATTGACACTATGAGTTCCTTGTGATGTCCTTTGGATTGACTAATGCACCTGCATCATTTATGGAGCTAATGAACCGAGTATTCCATGACATGTTGGATACGTCGGTTATCGTGTTCATCGATGATATTTTAGTATACTCCAAGGACCAGAAGACACATGCAATGCATCTAAGAGCAGCATTACAAATACTGAGGAGAGAGAAGCTCTATGCAAAATTCAAGAAATGTGAATTCTGGTTAAATGAAGTGGCCTTCCTTGGTCACGTGGTGTCTGCTGAAGGAATCAAGGTAGATCCCAGTAAAATTTCTGCCACAGTAGGATGGGAGGCGCTGAAGACAGTTGCTAAAATTCATAGTTTCCTGGGCTTAGCTGGATACTACAGAAGGTTTGTGGAGGATTATTCCAAGATTGCTGTCCCACACACCAGATTGACCAAAAAGGGGGAGAAGTTCACATGGACTGATGAATGTGAGAAATGCTTCCAGACGCTGAAGTCAAGACTGGTATCAGCACCTATATTGACTATTCCAGCTCCTGACCATCCATTCCCACTATATATAGATGCTTCAGGTTTCGGACTGGATTGTGTGCTGATGCAAGGAGAACAGGTGATAGCATATGCCTTAAGACAGCTGAAGGAGCATGAGAAGAACTACCCTACACATGACCTAGAATTGGCAGCGGTCATTCATGCTATCAAGACTTGGAGGCATTACCTGTATGGTGAGAAATTTCAGATTAAGTCTGATCACAAAACCCTGACGTATCTTTTCACCAAAAAAGACCTGAACATGAGGCAGAGGAGGTGGTTAGAATTACTTAAGGACTACGACTGTGACATTCAGTGTCACCCTGGTAAAGCTAACATTGTAGCTGATGCTCTGAGCAGGAAATGGGCATATAACCCTAAAGCAGGGCCAAGTACAAATGCAGCATTGTGTGCTGCTGTTTCTGGCTCATCAGAGGATGAAGAATAGCTCTTAATAAAGTCAGCAGATGATCCTATTGAGCAAGGGTTGATACACCAGTTTATCCTTATGTTTGCAGCACTGAAGATTTTGCCTGACCTGAAGAAAGAAATAAAAGCAGCAGTCCTACAGGACCCATACCTCAGGACAGTTCAAGCGGATTTGGAAAAGGGTCGAGCCAACCCTGATTTCACCTTGGATGCAGACAAGGTACTCAGATGTCATGGGCGTTTATGTGTACCTGAGAATGAAGATCTGGAAATCAAAAACTGAATCATGTTGGAAGCTCACTCTACACCATATTCAGTACATCTTGGGAGCACCAAGATGTACCATGACCTAAAGAGATTATACTGGTGGAGGGGTATGAAAGCAAATGTGGTCCGATATGTATTTTAATGTTTAAACTGCCAGCAAGTCAAAGCAGAAAGACAAAGGCCCGCAGGATTATTGCAACCGTTATCTGAGCCAGCATGGAAATGGGATTATATTACCATGGATTTTGTTATTGGTCTACCTATGACTCCAAGGTTAGTGAATTTTGTTTGGGTAGTTGTAGATCGCCTTACCAAGACCGCCAGATTTATCCCTGTCAGACCGCAATACACCATGGACAAGTTGGCAAGATTGTATGTGGACAATATAGTCAGACTGCACGGTGTACCAGAGAACATAGTGTCTGATAGAGATCCACGTTTCACATCGAAGTTCTAGGAGGGACTACAGAAGGCCATGGGGACGAAACTAAAGTTCAGTACAGCCTTCCACCCTCAAACGGATGGTCAGTCAGAGAGGACCATCCAGATTCTAGAAGATATGCTTCGCGCATGTGCTATCGACTTTAAGGGGGCTTGGGATGAGAAGCTTTCTCTCATCGAGTTTGCCTATAACAATAGCTACCAGGATACAATTCAAATGGCCCCATATGAGGCCTTGTATGGTAAGAAATGTCGAACACCATTATTATGGGACGAAGTTGGAGAAAGACGAATCGTAGGGCCAGAATTTGTGGAAGAAACTTGCAAGGTAGTGGATCAGATTAAGAACTGGGTAAAGACAGCTCAGGTGCGTCAGAAGCACTATGCCGATAACAGGAGACGAGACCTTGAATTTACTGTTGGTGATAAAGTGTTCTTGAAGGTGTCACCAGTGAGAGGCATAAAGCGGTTCGGAATAAAAGGAAAACTGTATCCTAGATATGTGGGACCATATGAAATTCTGTCCCGATGCGGCAAAGTGGCCTATCAACTTGCATTGCCACCAACGATGTCTAGCATCCACAACGTCTTTCACGTGTCCTTACTAAAGAAGAACGTGAGAGACCCTTCGCAGATTCTTGTTGCAGACCCCCCAGATTTGACAGAAGACTTAACCTTCGAGGTGGTACCAATCCAGCTCATTAGTAAAAAGATACAACAGCTTCAAAGGCGAGCTATCCACTGTGTCAAGGTAGTTTGGAAAAGTCAGGACGTAGAAGAAATTACCTGGGAGGAGGAGGATGTCATGCGACAAGAATACCCTCATCTTTTCAACTCTGAAGGTACATACAATTTCGTGGACGAAATTTCTTTTAAGGGAGAGGGAATTGTGAGACCTACATGCAAATTTTGGGGACGAAATTTCTTTTAAGGGTGGTAGAGTTGTAAGAACTGTGTTCTAAAAATTGGGTCTAACCCGTGGTTTTATATGGTGACAGGTGTTCCAATCATAACTGGACCGAAAGGCGAAGCCGGGTGACGAACCACGTAAATTTTAGGTATGAAAACCACTCAAAAAATGGTATAAATCTCACACTGGTCTGACTATATCAGTCTGAGTCAGTCAAACCGGTATGGTGCAACCAGTATGGTGCAACCGGTATGGTATACCAGTCTGACTATACCGGTCTGAGTCAGTCAGACCGGTATGTGCGATCGGTATACTTCGTTTCTACAGGAGACGGACTCCAGCGGGTCCCTCACTCCGAATGGAAACTTGGAAAGTTTCCAATCGTGGAAAACCTTCCCAAGAACGGCTTTCCTCTATTAATAGAGATTATGACACTCCATGGGTCCTTCTGAAACCCTAGCCGTCTGGAGGAGAGTTGAGAAGGAGCAAGGAGGAAGAGGCTGCCTAGGAAGGAGATTTCCGTTGGAGGAGCTCGCCGCCAACCGACGAACACCGCCAGTAAGTGCTCCTTACTATTAGTAATACTAGGATATCGGATCGGAGCCGCGAAGCGGCGCGGCAATCCAAAACACTAGATCTTTCAATGGACCTAGTCTTCTTTTAGATCTGATTTGGTGTGATACGGCGTTCTAGTTGAAATCAGAAGGCCATTAGGATACTTGGACCTTAGTATGGGTTAGGAGAAACCCTAGAAACCTAACTGATAACCGACAAGGAAGGGAGATCCAAGACCTCACTCTCGGATCCAAACCACGAAGTATACCAGTTGGACGCAAGGTCCAGCGGTATGGGCCCCGCAGGCACATACCGGTCTCACTGACTGAGACCGGTATGTACCGCAACCGGTATATACCGGTGGCACCATACCGGTCTCACTCCCCTGAAACC
This sequence comes from Protea cynaroides, assembly GCA_028583415.1. Classification (NCBI taxonomy): domain Eukaryota; kingdom Viridiplantae; phylum Streptophyta; class Magnoliopsida; order Proteales; family Proteaceae; genus Protea; species Protea cynaroides. Next base: position 34,379,580 of record CM053265.1, read on the forward strand.
GGTACCACGATCGGTATGTTCTCCGAACCTATTTTGCTTGTCGAACATGGTGCTGACCACCTGTAACCTTAATAAATGAATTCTAACCTATGAATATGACTATGTAGGACCTGTAGACAGTGTGAGTAAATCCTGTGATGCAAAGCGGGATTGTTATCACGCGTCAGGTAAGGGACAAGACCCCAAACTCTAAATAACTAATTAACAGTAAACCTTTTTTACTAAATTGTATATGAATTCATTGCTTGTTGTCTATGCATTTCACATGCCATGTAGTTGCTTCTTTTATTAATATTATCTATTCATGCATTTCATATGCTAAGATTATTGGATGTTAGACATGTGTATGCTTTTTGTTAGTGTATGGAATGTGAAGGGGAGTGGAGCCCTGGATATATCCACAACTAATACCTTTTCGTATCGCCATATACCTTAGCAGACTTGGTACGAATAGGGTATCAGGGGGAGGAAGTGGGATTGTGGTTCCTCCTGCCCGCCAGACTCGAGCTCTATCTCTATATTGTAAGGAGTCGTGCTGGGGTAAGGCCATAGATACTGTATTGACATATAGGACTGGTTAGAAACGGAACCCACTTGCAAGCCCTTGCCAATAGGGGTTTAGGTATTGGTACGGTGTAGGGTATCAGGGGGAGGACGCGGTAGTGTGGATTATTGCCTGACTGCCAGACTCTTGCTCTATCTCTATACCGGAGTGAGTGATGTGGGGCAACAGCAGTAGTGTGGATTGTTGCCTAACTGTTGGGTCTGCTCACACTCTCGTACATGGAGGTGCGGAGGCCACCAAACCTTACCATAGCATTTTGCAAGTTATACCTGACCCAAATTGTAATGTTATCTCATGCATTTTGTATGTTGCATCGGTTTTGTACTTACTGAGCTAAGTTGTGAGCTCACCCGAATATATATTCTTCTTTTCAGATTTTAATGCAGGATACACAGTTGATGACTTCATGACTGCCCCAGCGTACGGTACAGTTGCTGCCATTGATACTCAGGTAGTAGAGGACGAGCATGACGCATCCTGCGAGTACTCCTTTTGTGTTTTCCTTTAGATGAGATTTTATTTTAAACAATACATTATAATATTTTTATTATTTAAGTTTGTGAATGATGGAATAAGTTGAATAATTATTTTAAATACCACATAGATCTCAGTTCATTTACTTTTATTCGTTGCTATGTATTAATCTCTGATTTAGGCTGTGTTTGGTATCATTTTTGTTTTTTATTTTTGTTCAAATTTATAGTTTTGAAGGGGTTTGGCATAATTTATGAATGCTATTTATGAAAAATAAAAATAAAAACAAGTCAAAATTCAAAAAAAGGTCTCAACCTCTTCTTGATTTTTGGTCAAAAATTATTTTTGTTGTGTTTTGCATAAAACACTTAAAACATGTGTTAAAATAAAGGGTTAAAAAAGTAATTTATTTTTTTTTATAAAACAACTCCAAATCAAACCCTCAAGCACTCTTCTTGTTGACGAACGAGAGTAAAGCACAGAAACGCAGACCTGCAACTTCGTCCTAGAGACGGCTCTGACGGCGACGACGATGACGACGACAATCATTCCAACGGAGGCGACGTCGTTTCTCCAAAGACTGTTCCTGGTTTGATTTCTTTCCATAATCCCTATGTATTTGATGTGGGTTCTTTTAGGGTTTCATTCTTCTTCTCAACTCCTTCTCTTTCATCATGGCCTCTTGTCTCCATTGAAACAGTGGTCGCTGTCTCCCTTGTTTTCGTGTTTATTATATAATTTTTCTTTCTTAATATTTTATCTCCTCTCTCCTATTTTTTCTTTCCCAATTGAGATTGGATCACTTGAAGAGGAAGAGGAATAGACGCTCCATGACAGAGGAAGAGGAAGACTTTCAAAATCAATTTTAGACATAGTATGCCAAATCTATTTTTCATTCTACCATCTATTTTTATTTTAGCTACCAAACAACATTTTATTTTTGAATAAAAATTATTTTCAAAATGATTTTTGTTAAATAGATAAAAAAACAAAAACAAAAATGATACCAAACATAGCCTAAGTTGGACTGCTTAGGAATGAATGGTTGACACGGTCTATTGAGATCCTGATGTGAATCTTGGTTTAGAGCCGGTTCACTCACACTTCTGGTTCAGTCGGAATTGGGGTGTGACAGGATCATTCTACCATGATGCAGCTATCCCATACATCAGTGGCTAATAAGGGTAACTACCTTGATACACTGCTTGTTATGCACCAAACTTCTACACTAGGGTGTGCATTACTGGAACCTACGATATGGTAAGCACTGTGTTACGACTAACATGTGTTGGGGGTACAGTGTCACTACCAATCGGTACCTTACTTGGTTTGTCCCGGAGGTGTTGGTGTAGCATTGGCAACTTGGATAGTGATTTCCATGGCAACTTGCATAGTCAACCTCATCTGTTGTTGCTCTTACATTTTGTCAGGCCAAGTTTATTACAACCGTGGTCAAGGCACTTGGTAGTCCAAGTAGATTGGCTGGAGTGGTCTGGTTGTTTACCTCCTTTGATTTGCTCCAATCTGATTATCATTATTTAGCATCTGTTTAGATGAGTTTTCACTATTCGTTCTCGACCTAGATAGTGGTGGGGTCAAGTTGCAACCTCTTCTTAATGCTCAGCGGGCAATGGATCAGCGTGTGGTGGATCTCACTCTGAGTCTCTACATCACCCAGGAGTATAGCTTTATCTTCTTTTATAGTTACTCTCATTTTTGGTGTATGGTCATTGTTCTTCTATCTCTGTTGGATTTAGCCCGAGATATTTCCCTTTACCTCTACAGGGATTTAGGCGTTAGTAGCTTTTTTTTTTTCCTCTGTCATACATTGAGTTTCACATCTTGTGAGAACTAACTCAGTATTCTAATTTTCTGCTTTATAGATGCTCCCTTATTGCTACTGTACTATATCCTTTGTATACTTAGACAACTGTCCGACTTATAAATCGTACCCTATATTATTTATTTATCAGGATACATTTAGAATTTCTTTTTTTGTTTGTGTATACATATGATTCCACCTTTTATATGTACATTATTATCTTGTTTAAGTTCTGTCTCAACCAACACAGGTGCTTATAGTGTGTTCGTATTAAATCTTTTAATTTATCCTAACTCAATTCATAGACTCTAGTGAACATATTTAAGTTTGATGGGTAAGGCCTAAGAGCTCTGATACCAAGTTGTCACACCTCAATTCTGGACTGACCAGTAGTGTGATGAATCGTCATGAGAACCAACAGTCAAACCAGGATCTTGTATAGGCTATGCCAACCATGTTAAACCAAAACACATTCCACAGTAATAATCAGAGTAAATAAATAAATAGCGGAAGTCTTGTTAATAATGAACTGAGAGTCTACAGTGATAATAAATATTTAACAAGTTATCTTCAAGTAACCAAAACATAATTAATACTAATTACAAATATCACAATATGGAAGTTAACCACTAAGCATAAACATAGTTGAAACACTAGCTTGACGAGCCATATTTGTCCTCCACAGCTTACACATCCATAGCCGCTACATGTCCACACGTTGACGTATTCATATAATCTTCAATCGTAACACCTGCAACGTCAGAAACTAAAAAAAAATTATACGCGTGAGGGTCAGCTCTCCAACTTGAGCTCAGTGAGAAAACAAAACAATGCAACAAACATATGCATACATTTAATTCATATATTTGGTCTGGTTTATAAGTTTATATTGTGTTATAGAAAGGTTTGGTGGCCCCCGTACCTCTATAAATGAGTGTGTGAATCCACCCAATGGATCAAACACCATTGTCGTCCCACATGCAACCACCATGGAATAGAGATAGAGCTAAAGTATTCGGATCAAACACCGCCAACACTTCCTCTGATGCCCTACCCATACCAACACGTAAGCCCCTATTGGCGAGGGCTTGCAAACTGGGCTCGCAACTAACCAATCCTAAGGCCACACAGTGTATCCAAGGCCTCACCCCAGCATCCCTCAATACGTCCATAGAGATAGAGCTAAGGCCCCTCGGCAGAGTCAGAGACCACACGGTCCGAGACCACCTCCCCTGATGCCCTACGACGTAATAGTTTTGTTAAGGAAATGGCGATTCAACGATGTTAATGGGCAAAATTTAAGTAGAGATAGAGCTAGAGTCTGGTGACCAGGTCAAAGACCACAATGCCACGTCCCCCCTAATGCTCCACTCGCATCAAGCACACTAACCACACACACATAATCACATGCCTATTCCTAGCATCATCATCATCATCATATTATAAATAGATAGAAATAAATATGCATGAGAAGTAATAGCAGGAATATTGGATGACATGTGAGATGCACATTACAAACATACAAGCATAGAATCAATCATGGCATTGTACTCAATAAAAGTAAACAGTTTGTTATTAATCAATTAGTTTAGGTCTTGTTCACTTACCTTTGATCGATGTTTGTTCATCTCCCAAGCTTTGAAGTCACTTTGAATCTATTAGGAACCTAAACAATTAATGTATTTAAGTTAAGGTTCAAGTTTACCAAGTTACAGTAGTCAAAAACCTTGTTTGGTCTTAAAATATGCTTGTTATTTTCTTACGGTCGATGCTATGGTCGATCCTATGGTCGCAATATAAGCCACCGCAGGACATACAGTCGATACCCTATGGTCGCATTACATGTAACCGTACCTGCGACCGTATGTTTCCTGAATTCTTCTCAAATGGTTGTGGTCGACTATTTTCTCATCCTATGGTCGACCATAGCTACGACCATACATAGTCAAGTTAATTTTTACTTCTCATATGAGTTTCTCCTTATGGATCATCAATGGGATTCATCTTAAAATCATTATATGGCCTTTGATCACAGTTTATCCTTATCAATTATCCCTAACCTATTCTCTCATGGTTTTGCTTAGAAATTCCATAAACAAAATTGTTACATTAGATTCAACACTTCAATTTGATGGAAAGGAACCTATCATATCTGATCTATCCTACAGAGTCAAGTCCATACCTTAAGCTTGTTGTAGAGAGATAGAACTCTTCTCTGCAAAACCTTCCTCTTAGCCTTCTTCTCCAAATCTCCTTCTCCTTCTCTTACTCTCTATCTCTCTCTCTTAGGTTTAGAGTTTCAATATGGGTTCTAAAAGAGAGAGAGATTAAAGAATGTCCCTTATATAGAGGAAAAACCTCCATATAGAGTCCCACTTTAATTAGGAAAGAGTCCTCCTCAAATTAGAAAAGTTTCCTAAACACGGAGTCAGTTCTGGGTTTGTAACGATCGATCATACAGTCGCATAAACCGTCGACTATACCACCAAAACATGCGACCATAGGTCATATGATCTCACTACGATAGACCATAGGTGTGACCGTAGCACTCAAATCTACCACCATAGGCCCAAAATTTACTGGTTTTTAGTTTTTGACTGGTTGCTTCCACATAAACTTAAACAATCAACAATACTAACTAAATTGGACTTATTGCTTACCGCATCTTGTGGTTTCTTCATACAATTGGTTCACTTGAGTCAATTATGATGGGAAGACCGGTCACGACATGAAAATATAAAGTTAAATCAGATTCATGGAATACGGGTCTTACAACTCCACCACCCTTAATAGAAATTTCATCCTCGAAATTTACACGTACAGATCTCACAGGTATACAAATGCATGAATTAACAACTATTGTCCGGTGTATAATTGTAAGTGTCAGCTCAAGACAACCCACACATGGAGTCTCTGACTGCATGGGTCACTCCCAAAGAATGAATATCGCCCCACACATGGGGCACAGCAACATCCCCCAATTATGGGTCTATCGTTTTGGTGCAAGTTCATTTTATGTCGATCGCTTGCCCATAACTCATCCCAAGTCCATACTATGTCAGGTACGTGAGGAGATTGTAATCCCACTAGTCGACTTGCCTGCCCATCCATACTACATCAGGTATGGGAAGCATCGCAGCTATGTTCATACCACATTTTTATTGAACCCATGCTACTACATACCCCCTAATGGTGAGGGGTACAATTATTCGGGTAATTAAAGTTCAACAATCCATGTCCACCTAATTAATCATATCACTAGACTATAACGTCGCAAAGCTTCCGACCCCATGCGATCCCTCCATAAGACATCGTCACTTGACTAAGTTACATATGGTCAATGCAAAATAGTGCCAGTAAGAAGTGGGGCAAGCGTCCCATTCCACCCACCTTCATCCTTATTGATTTAACCAGACATCTTGAATCACCAAGACCAGCTCTACCTTTCATGGAGTGCTCACGAGGCATCCCATTCCACCCCGCTTCCAAACCATTACAGATATCACTGATCATACACACAAGAGAATGCATATGCATGAGCAACAAAGGCATTTTATTGAATGACATGTTATCACACAAAAGTATATTATCAATCGCATATCATCACTCAACATGATCAATGTAGTTAATTCTATCAAAAAAAGGTTTAATCCCCTTACCTGAGATGGTAAGCAGCAGCTACAGAGTACGGTCTCGAGAAGTTCTCCTAGAGTTCTCCCGTACCTTAATAGCCATAAAAGTAATAATATTTAATCCATCATTTCATTGTTTGTCTCTATTGCTTGCTCAAGGATAGCCTAATGATTTATTTACGTTTCCAATGGCCTGATTATTATTAATAAACATCTCGTACTTGCTCTCCAGATATTTCAAATGCAAATAACAGTGGACAACCAGCATCGAAAATAAATAACATAGGTTATAATTAATTGAAGGAGAATACATATGTAAACATATGATCTCAAGGACATAAATACGTAACAGGTTCATAAAAATTCTAAAGGGATGAAGTCCAAGTTTGGTCATCAACAGATGTCATTTCACTGCACATGACAACGACCGCATGGTCTTGACCACAAGCATGCAGCACGTGTCATCGACCACACATCAAAACGTGACCAAAACTGGATAATTTTGACATGGTGCTCTTCTTGGATTTTATTAAGCCTAAATAAGGAGTTAGGGTTCCAAAATCTCATTCTACCTTAGGTTATTGGTATTGATTCCATTTTCCAGGTACCGATATTGCTGGATATGGTTTTATATCTCAGATCTGATTCCAGCAATACCAAGAAGGGTTTCCCTTGGGTTTCAGTCCATAATAGATCCTTCAAAACTAACATGAAGGTTTGGGATACCTAGATCCAACCATTAGTCCACTTAATTCCTTTTTTTCCAATATTCCATAGGTCTTGATCCCTTCTCAAGTTTGTCCAAATCATCTACATAACTCCTTTGGTAATTCCCTTTTATGGTGAATGAGTTTTTATCCAGGCATAACATGAGTCAAGGGTCCCTCCATGATTAGACTATTATTTTTAACCATTTATTATTATCATCAGATCTCAATCCTTCTCCAAATCTGATCCAACATTCAAATAGGTCCTTAAACGTGTCACAGTAATAGCAAAGGGGAGATGACAGTTATGGGATCATGATTACATGGTTTCTCCAAGGATTAACTCAACAGTTTTCTTATGAAAATAACTTAGAGAAGTGGGGGGAGGATACCATAGAGGATTTCCCCTACGATGGTGCTATCAAGGCTTGCCTCAACGGTAGACGAGTCTTTTCCTTTCTCCTTTCTTCTTCCTCATTCTTTTTCCTTTTCCAAAATGTGTTAGAACTCTATTGCTCCCTTTCTCTCTTCTTCCCTTCGGTTTATGCAAAGAATGAGAAGGAAAGATGGAGTATAGACTAATCCTATACTCCATTCACGTTTAGAGTAGATTGGGCTCCAATCATGGTAAGTTGGAGGATTCCCTCCTTCTTACCAATTTCAAAAGAGAAAATAAACATGGATACTAATTCTAACAGTTGAGAAGACAATCCTTCTCGCAAACCAAACAAACCGCTGGTCCAAAACTGGGCTGGTTTCCAATCCAATCTTGGTCCAGGAGGTGTGGCATGTGTCCGAAAGCACCTTGGTGGTGTCATGCCAGACCCCTTAATTGAGTCCTATTTGAACATTTAAGTGTGAAGGGTTTCATTGGTTACCTCCACGGGCTTCGTTGGTTTGGTTCATGCTATTTTGAATAATTTTGTTGTGGGATGACCTGTCACAAAGCCAAAATTTCAAATTAAGACCGACATCTTGGGTGTAGGTCTTACACAATGGTAGCAGTTATGGATAGAGACATGCAATGGTGGCAGTTGAGGGGAAAGAAATGTAGAGAAATAAGAGAGAAGATAAGGAGAGAGAGTGTCTATGGGCCTCACTAAGGTCCCACTGATATGGTGACTGTATATGGTGTAATGATAGAAGTTCAAGAGCATAATAAAGTTAAAGAGCGAGAGAAGAAAGAGAAGGAGGAGAAACAAAATATTCCTGATGTATCGATACTGTGGAATGGACGAGATCTTTGCATCCTATTAGGGCATTGGAAATTCCCTTCCAGGATCATGGAACGTGGTATGCCAACCAATTAAACTACCCCAACACAAGCAAAAGTCTTAAGTAAATTAACACTACCAAATTAAAGAGATCTTCGATCATGACTGAGTATAGCGAAAGTCTTAAGTAATTAACTACGGTTGCTGAAATAATTAAATGATAAACAAAGTAATCCCCAAACCATTGTAATAATTAAAATAAATTCATAAATCCTTAAATCAAATATTCTTCTGGGCAACACGCCCCCAAATTCAAATAAGATAATCCAAATTCAAAATAATGTTATTAATTATTCATTGTGTCTATCCATAGACACAATCATCACACTCGCACGTTTCGTCATGGACGTCATCTTCACTAGCGTCCACATCGTCGTAATCCACTTCAGTCAAATCTGCATATAAAAGAATTTATGTACACAAGGGTAAGCTCAACCACCGAGCTTAGTAAGGAAATCAAATGTGCAACATACAATATGCATGAATTAATAACTACGGTCTATAATTGTAAGTGCCAACTCAAGACAACTCACACATGGAGTCTCCGCAGCACGGGTCTTCTCTTATCAGAATGAATACCGCCTTACTCGGCCTACAGTAACATCCCCCAAATATGGGTTTATCCTTTTGGAATAAGCCCATATTACGCCGGCCACTTGCCTGCAACTCATCCCAAGCTTGTATTATGCCCGTCACTTAAGGAGGTGATAATCCCACTAGTCGACTTGCCTGCCTATCCACACTACATCCAGTATGGGGAGCATCACAGGTATGTTCATACCACCCTTTATTGAACCCATGCCACTACATAACCCCCTAAGGGCTAGGGGTACAGTTATTAAGGTGATTAACATACAACTAACCAAGTCCTACTAGTTAAACAAATTACTGGACAATAACGTCGCCAAGCTTCCAACCTTGTCCAAGCCCCTACATAAGACATCATGACTTGGCTAAGTTACATGTGGTCAGTGCAAAATAGCGCCAGTACGAAATTATACAAGCGTTCTATTCCACCCACCATCCTCCTTACTGACTTAACCAGACATCACGAATCTAAACACGGATCAGTCACTTTTTTGGAAAGGCTGCGAGTGTCCCATTCCACTCACCCTCCAATCCTTACCGGCACTACTGATCCCAAACTCAAGGATGCATATACATGAACAAGCAAACAGTATATTTGATGACATGTTGTCACACAAGTCATGTTATCAATCGCATATCATCACTCAACATGATCAATATAACTAATTCTACCAAGCGAAGGTTTAATTCCCTTACCTGAGATGGTAAATAGCAAATATACTAAAGAGAATGGTCTCGAACAGCTTTACTATGTTTTTCCCTTACCTTATAGCATTAAAATAATAAATATCAATTATTAGCCTTGTTATTGATCTCTATGCTTGCTCAAAGCACATCCTAGTGAGTTATTCATATTTCCAAGGTCTGGTTATTATTAATAAACATCTCACACTTGTCCAGAGGTTTCAAGTACAAATAACAATGAACAGCACGCATCAAAAATAAATAACATAGGTTATAAACAAATCGAAGGAGAATACATATGTAAACATACGATCTCAAGGACCTAAACCCATAAATAGGTTCATAAAAATCCTAGGAAGCAGCTGACCAAAAATGGTCAACAACAAGGGCCAAATCATCAGTACATGGAACCGACCACACGATTTTGGCCACAGACATGCAACACATGTCATCAACCACACGTCGAAATGTAGTCAAAACGTCTCAATCTTCCTTCAATGGTTTTCTTGACTTTTTCTAGTCTAGTATAAGGAGTTTGGGTTCGAAAATCCCATTCTAACTCATTCGAATGATACCGATTCATTTTACCAGTTAATCGATATTGCTGGATCTAGTTTAATGTCTTAGATCCAATTCCAGCAATACCATGGAGAGATTAATCGTGGTTTTGGTTTATAATAGGTCATTCAAATCTATCACGAAGGCCTTGGATACTTAAATCTGACCATTTGTCCATTTAAGTCCATTTCTAATATTCAATTGGTCTTGATCCTTCTCAAGTTTGTCCCAAAGCTTAGTAATTGGATAGATCAGCCAAAATAAATTTTAAAGGCAGATTATTTAGATAAATAATTATTCACATCCATCCATCATCATTATCCATGTAAGATCCGCACTCCACTAACTTGGTCTAACCGTGTCGTGCTGGGTCTTCCCATCATTCCTGGACCAAGTGGACCAAGCGTGAGAAGAGATATCACAAATCAGGTATGAGAATCGAGTTAAAAACACTAAAAACATACCTAAGGTCGCATGCCTGGGTAGGTATGGTCGACCATAAGGAAGGGAATCAAAAATATCAAATCCAGAATCCCACGGTCGATGAATTTGACCTTACGATCGATGGTTTATGCACCGTATGATCAACCGTGAGAAACCCAGATCAGACTAAGTTTTGAAAACTTTCCTAAACTAAGGGATTGTTTTCCTAATTGAAAGAAAACCTTATATGGAGAGTTTTTTTCTATATAAAGGACGTCCCTCAGTCCTTTTTCACTCTTTTAGAACATTAGTAAACCCTAAAGAAAGAGAAGGAAGAAAAGGAAGAGAATGAGAAGAAGAAAAAGCTAAGGAGAAGAGTTAACTGAGAAGAGATTAGCTCTCTATCACAGGCAAAGGTATGAAACGAATCTCTGGAGATGTAAACTCTAAGTATAAGACTTCTATGGAGGATAGGCAATATCAACCTATTATAATCTATGTGATTTCCTTGAGAAAATCCCAAGGAGAACCATGAGGAGTGAATTTGATGATTAGGGTTGATAAGAAATTACTAATGATGGCCATAGGATGACCTTAGGATAAACCCCATTGAAGAACAGAAGAATTGACCCAGGAGGAACTCGAATTTCAGGTAGACTGTGACCAGAAATCTCAAGGTCGAAGCTACGGTCGACCATAGCATGACTAGTATGACCAGAGGATCGACCATAGGCATTCGGAAAGATTTCAGAAATCATATGGTCGCAGCTACGGTCGCACCATATGCGATCGTAGGATATCGACCGTAGACAGTAAGGTCGATACAGCATGAGACCATAGGACCAATCAGGCACCTATCAGTGCTCTGTTTTGATTTTCGACTACTATAACATGTCACATATGAACCATAACTTAAATTCATATAACTTTTAGGTTATTAAATCAATTCAAAGAGAATTTCAAGGCTTAGAAGGACATCAAGAATTGCTAACAGCTGAGGGAACAAGACCTAAACTAATTGGATAATAACAAACTGTTTATTTTCATTGAGTCCAATGCCATGATTGATTCTATGCTTGTATGTTTGTAATGTCCATCTCACATGTCATCCAATATTCCTGCTATTATTGTTCATGCATATTTAATTCTGTTTATTTATAACATGATGATGATGATGATGATGCTAGGAATAGGCATGTGAATGTATATGTGTGGTTGGTGTGTTGGATGTGAGTAGAGCATCAGGGGGAGGACGTGGCATGGTGGTCTTCGACCTCGTCACCAGACTCTAGCTCTATCTCTATTCAAGACTTGCCCACAACATCGTCGTATCGTCATTACCTTAGTAGAACTATTACGTCGTAGGGCATCAGGGGAGGTGGTCTCGGACCTTGTGGTCTCTGACTCTGTCGGGGGGCCTTAGCTCTATCTCTATGGACGTATTGAGGGATGCTGGGGTGAGGCCTTGGATACACTGTTTGGCATAGGATTGATTAGTTGCGAGCCCAATTTGCAAGCCCTCTCCAATAGGGGCTTATGTGTTGGTATGAGTAGGGCATCAGGGGAAGTGTTATGCTGTGTTTAATCCAGACACTTTAGCTTTATCTCTATTCAATGATGGGTACATGTGGGACGACAATGGTGTTTGATCCATTGGGTGGATTCACACACTCGTGTATAGAGGTACGACGGCTACCAAACCTTTCTATAGCACATTGCAAACTTATAAACCAGACCAAAGATATGAATTGAATGCATGCATATGTTTGTTGCATTGTTTTGTTTGCTTACTGAGCCGTGATGTGTGCTCACCCTTTCGATGTCAAATATTTTTAGTTGATGATGCAGGTCCTACCATTGAAGAATATATGAATGCCCCGACGTATGGACATGTTGCTGCGATGGATGTAGAAGCTGAAGAAGATGCACATGATTCATAATGCGAGTGCAACCAATGTGTTTTTGCTTAAGTTTAGTTATAATTTGAACATCGGATATGTAATTGATTATTTATTTTTATGTCTTGTGGTTTAGTGATAATTGGATTAAATACTTATTTATCACTGTTAGACTCTCAGTTCATTATATATAAGACTTCCGCTTATTTGTTTATTACCTCTGATTATTAATGTGGAATGTGTGTGTGGTTTGATATGGTGGGTACGACCTATGCGAAATCCTAGTTGAACCGTAGGTTTATTGACAGTTCATCACACCATTCTTGTTATACCAAAATTGGGGTGTGACAATTTAGGTCCTGGTTCTTAACAAATCTGATCCACACCCTAACAAGTATTTGAGTGTGTATCAGCGATGGAGAAAGGAGATCATGGCCAGGGATTCTTGATTAATGATCCCTCCATGGCTCATCAAATTGATTTGATTCCAAGGAAATCAAGAGAGTAAGGGATCGATATCAATATTGATTTTTCTATTGGTGATGGTATCAAGCTTTTTCCAATGGTAGTAGAGTTCCCTTGCTCTATATTTCTTCTTCCTAGTTCTCCCTCCTTCTCCAAAACCGACCAGCCCTCCTTGGTGTCGTTTCTCTCTTCCCTTTTTCTTTTAGTTTTGTCAAAATGGTGAAGAAATGAGAGAGTGAATAGGGACTCTATTTACGTTAGATTGTGGGATTGGAATAGGGTTTTTCACAAGGTAAGTTAAGGATTTCCTCCTTCTTTCCAATTTCAAAAGAGAAATAAACCTGGACACATTTCTCAATGAGTCCAAACCACAACCCAACGAAACCGTTGGTCCAAACTGGGTTGGTTTCTAATCCAGTCTCGAATAAGCAGGTGCGGCACTAGGCATGTGCCATGTGTCCAACCGCACACTATTGGTGTCTTGCCAGACCCCTCAAATGAGTACTGATTGAATGTTTTAAGTACTAGGGTTTAACTGGGTTACCTCCATTAGGCTTTGGTGGTCTGGTTCATGTTGATTTAAACTGTTCATGGTGGTAAGACCTATTACAAAGCCAAAACTTCAAATTATGACCAAAATTTTGGATGCAGGTCTTACATGTAGGACCCACTGCTGAGGTGGCATGCCACCATAGCAGCTAGCCGTGTGGCACCTGGCCCAGGGCAGTGGCACCAGGCAGCAGCAGGCTACTTGCCTATTAGGCCAGCAAGCAGTAGGCCATGCCCGTAGGCCCACAAGCCAACAGGCCAAGAGCCCACGCATGCAGGCCATGTCAAAGGGGATGGGGTGCCCCCCATTAGCTCGACATAATGCAAGGAGAGAAGCACCCCTCGGCCAGTCTTCGTGTCTTAGAGTGTTTCAAAGAAAGACACCGGTCACAGAGGCCATTTTTTGAGGTTTTCAGGGGTATTTTGGTCCATTAAAAAATAATTTAACTGAAATCAAGGGCCAAGAAAGAGCCACGCAGCCTAGATTATCATCAGGAGGCTTATGTTAAGGCGGGCTCAGGTGTTTCTCTATTTTTCTATCAAGATACTCCCGTGTGTGTGCTCGTTGGCTGGAGGCATCTTAATACTATGGTTCATGTCGCATGGTACAGGTTTGTTGATTTGGTGTGGCAGGCGTATGATACGCCAACGCATGAGATCCTAATCCATCAGACTCGTCAGTGCCGAGTTCATCTAACGCGATAAAGAAGATCCAACGATCGAGAAATCTTTCTGCTTTTATCTGACAAATCCAACAGACATCTTTCGAGATTCCTAAGCCAGCCAATCACAACTCGATAGCGCTGACTATCATATCAGCAGGCAGCTCTACAATGTATCTTGGGTGCATGGGAAAATTGTAGAAGATTCCATTTTGAATGATTTGGGTGACTGGACTTTGGATGGCCATATCTCAAACATCCAATGTTCGATTAGAATGATTCAAGGTGCCCTAAACTCCTCTCTTCGAGTACTATTCACCTGAAACAAAAAAAAATAGAGGTTTGGTGTGAGTATCTTCAGGTTTGAGAAGAAATAAGGGTTTTGAGTCTCTTTGGAGTATAGAGATCATCCCCACCTGCCTCTCTCTTAGTTTAATGGCCATATGAAGCATGAGAGATGTCACACCCCAATTCCGACTGAACCAGAAGTGTGAGTGAATCTGCTCTAAATCACGGTTCACACTAGGATCTCAATAAACCGTGTCAACCAATCATTCCAAGCAGTCTAACATAATCAGAGAATAATAAATAGCAGTGGCATTAATAGATAAATGAACTGAGCTCTATATTGTAAATTAAATAATTATCCAAATTATTCCATCATTCACAAACTTAAATAATAAAAATATTACAATGTATTGTTTAAAATAAAATCTCCTCTAAAGGAAACACAAAAGGAGCACTCGCATGATGCGTCATGCTCGTCCTCTACTGCCTGAGTGTCAATGGCAGCAACTGTACCGTATGCTGGGGCAATCATGAAGTCATCAACTGTGTACCTTGCATCAAAATCTGAAAAGAAGAATATATTTATTCGGGTGAGCTCACAACTTAGCTCAGTAAGTACAAAACCAATGCAACATACAAAATGCATGAGATAACATTACAATTTGGGTCAGGTATAACTTGCAAGGTGTTATGGTAAGGTTTGGCGGCCATCGCACCTCCATGTACGAGAGTGTGAACACACCCAACAGTCAGGAAACAATCCACACTATTGTTGTTGCCCCACATCACTCACTCCAGTATAGAGATAGAGCTAGAGTCTGACGGTCAGACAACAATCCACACTACCACGTCCTCCCCCTAATACCCTACACCGTACCAATACCTAAACCCCTATTGGCAAGGGCTTGCAAATGGGTTCCGTTTTTAACCAGTCCTATATGTCAATACAGTATCTATGGCCTTACCCCAGCACGACTCCCTACGACATAAAGATAGGGCTCAAGTCTGGCGGGCAGGGTGAACCACAATCCCACGCCCTCCCCCTGATACCCTATTCGCACCAAGTCTGCTAAGGTAGATGGCGATACGAAAAAGGTGTTAGCTGTGTATATATCCAAGGTTCACTCCCCTTCACATTCCACACACTAACTAAAAACATACACATGCCTAATATCCAACATCCTAGCATATGAAATGCATGATTAGATAATAGCAAAAGAAACAACTACATGGCATGTTAATATGCACAAACACCAAGCAATACAATTTACACATAGATTTAATCACAAAAGTTTATTGTTATTTAATTAATTAGAGTTTGGGTCTTGTCCCTTACCTGTCACGTCATAACAATTTCGTACAGCGTCACAGGATCTACTCACGCTGTCTACAAGTCCTACATAGTCATACCTATAAGTTAGAATTCATTTATTAAAGTTAGAATTCATTTATGAAGGTCACAGCTAGTCAGAACCATGTTTGGTCAAGCAAACAAGGCTCGGAACGCATACCGATCTCAGTATACCGGTCTCAGTAGAGTGAGACCGGTATGGTGCCACCGGTATATACCGATTGTGGTACATACCGGTCTCACTCCGGTATGTGCCTGCGGTATATACTGTAGGCTCATACCGCAGGACCTTGTGTCCAACCGGTATGTCCCATGGTTTGGATCCGAGAACCCGATCTCGGATCTCCCTTCCTCGTCGGTCTTCGGCTTGGTTCCTAGGGTTTCTCCTAACCCATTCTAAGGTCCAAGTATTCTAATGGCCTTCTGATTTTGACTAGAACGCCGTATCAAACCAGATCAGATCTAAAAAAAAAAACTAGGCTTTAAATCAAAGTCCTAGGATTTTGGATCTTTGCGCCGCTTCACGCCTCCGATCCGAAATCCTATCATGACTAAGAGGATTGAGCACTTACCGGCAGTGTTCGTCGGTTGGCGGCGTGCTCCTACGACAGAAACCCCTTTCTTGAGTGGCCTCCTCCTTCCTTACTCCTTCTCAGATCTCTTCAGACGGCTAGGGTTTTGAGAAGGATCAAAGGAGCGTCCAAGCCTCTATTAATAGTGGGAGACCGTTCTTAGGAAGGTTTCCCACGGTTGAAAACTTTCCAAATTTCGATTCGGAGTGAGGGACCCGCTGGAGTCCGTCTCCAACCGAAAATACACATACCGGTCGCACATACCGGTCTGACTAACTCAAACCGGTATAGTCAGACCGGTATGTAATTTTTACAGTTTTTCACAGGTTCTCATACTTGAAAATTGAGTGGTTCGTCACCCGGCTTTGCCTTTCGGTCCGATTATGATTGGAATACCTATCACCATATAAAACCATGGGTTATACCAGATTTTTAGAACACGGTTCTTACAAGAGAGGTAGTGTAAGCATTCATGGTGAAGCTATGAGTGATTTAGAGTGTATGAGGAGTGTTGGGAAACTACCAACTATTATGTGAGCTTGTAAATGCACATCCACCAATACTAAAGAGCTTGGGGAGACCAAATGGTGAGCACCACTTAGTATTGAGCACGCTGGGAAGGTAACCACTTACACAAGTCCATTTACATTGTAACATGATATATGGGAAGGGATTGTAATCCAATGTTTAACAAATAAATTATAACATGTCAAGTTAGGGCTTGACAGGATTAAGGGTTGTAGCCCTAGTCTGAGTTGTAGCTTGGAGAGTGATAGGTGTTGTAGCACCTGGGTTGTAGGAGCAACCAAAATCTAAAGAAGCGTATTGGGTATAATACGAAACCCTGGTTAGGGTATTGCTCCATGGACTAGCCATCACAAATCGTGTTGGTGAATGACATTATATCTATGTGTTTTATGATTGTCTTATAAATGTATATGAAGTGCATTGTCTGCAGGATGAGTGTATACACTGGGTAGCCCAGACCACAGGATACTTTGCCTGTGGTTATGTGGCAAAGTGTGTTACACGATTGTGAATGTGTATATGTGTTGAAAGGTCTCCAACAGACAGTCTCAGTCAGCTTAAGGCAGCAGTTAGAATGTTGACAGGGAACCCTTACAAAAAATTTGGAAAGAATTTAATGAGTCACTGATTCACCCCCCCCCTAGTGTCAACCTGGGAATCACAAGAACCCTTAAGGATATGATGAGGAGTATGATGAGTAATACAGATCTTTCAGTTTCTTTATGGGGTGAAGCAATCAAGATTGCAACTTATATTCTTAATAGGGTGCCAAGTAAGTCAGTGCCAAAGATGTCTTTCGAGCATTGGACTAGCAGAAAACCAAGTTTTCATCATCTTTATGTTTGGGGCTACAGAACAGAGGCAAAACTATATAACCCTCAAGAAAAAATGTTTTGACTTTAGAATAATGAGTTGTCGTTTTGTCGGTTATCCAGACAGGTCAAAAGGATTTAAATTCTACTGTCCTAATTCAATAAACATGATAATAGAAACCATTGATGCTAGGTTTATTGAAGATACAGATGATATGTCTCAACCATGAAATCTGGAGTTTGATGAATTCTTATAAGGTTGCCACTAAGGTTCTTCACTCAGTTGTACAACCAAACATTCTAAAAGAATCTTTAATAGAGATAGTTGAGATAGCTATTCCTCAAGTCCCTATTTAGCTTGATATTCCAACTACAACAGTAGAGCTAGAAATGCCAGTAAAATGATCTACTAAGACTCATAGGTCAGCTATACCTTTAGATTATGTACTTTATTTGACAAAGGGTGATTTTGACATTGGGAATGAAGAAGAACCCATAAGTTTTCAAAAAGATATGAATAACAGCAATGCATCTAAATGGTTGGAAGCCATGAAAGATGAGTTGATGTCTATAGACAACAGCAAGGTGTGGGTGCTTGTGGACTTGCCAAGAGATTTTGTACCAATAGATTCAAAATGGTTGTACAAGACTAAGTATGATTCCAAGGGCAAGATTGAGCACTACAAAGCAAGATTGGTAACAAAGGGGTTCACACAAAAATAAGGAATTGACTACAAGGAGATGTTTTCTCCAGTATCCACAAAGGATTCCTTTAGAGTTATCATAGCATTGGTAGCTTATTTTGATTTAGAACTGCACTAGATAGATGTGAAGATAGCCTTTCTGAATAGTGACTTGTCATAAAATGTTTTCATGCTCTAACCAGAAGGTTTTAAGGAAAAAGGTGAAGAAGATATGATTTGTAAACTCAAGAAATCTATTTATGGACTAAAAACAAGCATCAAGGCAATGGTATCTAAAGTTTCATCAGATTATATCTTTATTTGGATTCATTGAGAATATAGCAGATCAATGCATTTATCTGAAGCTTAGTGGAGAGTAATTTTATATTCCTTGTCTTATATGTTGATGTATTTTACTGGCTACCAGCAATATTGGTTTACTTGTTAAAACCAAGGGTTTTCTGTTTGAAAATTTTGAGATGAAAGATATGGGAGAGAATACCTTTATACTTAGCATTAAGATTAGCAGAGACAGAAAGCATGGACTACTGGAATTATCTCAAAGGGCATATATTGATCGTGTTCTCAAGTGATTCAATATGTCTACATGTTCATTTGGGGATTTTCCTATCAACAATGGAGATAGATTAAACAAGTAACAGTGTCCAAAGAATGATCTTGAAAGAGGTTATATGGATGATAAGCCCTATGCGTTTGTAGTAGGGAGTTTGATATATGCACAAGTTTGCACTCGACCTAATTTGGCTTTTGCAGTGAGTGTCCTTGGATGTTTTTAGTCAGATGTTGGTATTGCTCACTGGACAATAGCAAAAAAGGTCATGAGATATTTATAGAGGACCAAGGACTACATATTTATATATGGCAGCAGTAATACCCTTGAGGTAGTCGGATATTCTGATACGAATTTTGCTGGTTGCGCTGATGACAGAAAATCAACTTCAGGGTATATTTTTATGATGGCATGAGGTGTCATTTAATGAAATTGTGTTAAACAGACAATTCTAACTTCATCAACTATGCAAGGGGAGTTTGTTGCTTTATATGAGGCTACTAAGCAAGCTATCTGGTTAAAGAACTCATTTCTGACTTGAAGCTTGTGTGACTCTATTTCTAGGCTTATTATGATGTATTGTGATAATAGAGCAACAGTATTCTTTTCAAACAACAACAAGAAGTCCAGCAGTTCCAAACATATAGAGATCAAGTATTTGCTATTTCAAGAAAAGTTAAGATAAACACATCGTTGTAGAGCATATTTCGACGGACAACATGATAACGGGCCCTTCGACGAAGGCTTTGCCAATGGGAGTCTTCAAGGGACATGTATCCAACATGGGTGTTGTTGAATCTTTTGATGTGATTAGTTAGTGGAAGACCTTTTATATTTCTCTAGACGACTTTTGTTTGTCTATTTATTTATTAGCCTTGACTTATTTTGGGCACAATTTAACCTTATTAAAACCATGGTTATTTTGATTTTAGCATTTATTTATTGCTATGTATTCATTTGCATATTTATTTGACATGTCATTTATAAAGGCGGTATCTAACTAAAGGAGCAGGGCAGTATTTAACCATAATTCACGACAGTATGCCAAAGTGCAGTATTGACCCAAGTTAATAGCAGTTCGCTACGATCAATATCAAACTTTATTGCCTATGAGGTTTTATCAAGGCTACTGGATCTAATACAATTCGATCAAGATTGTAAACTCACATGAAAATTGTATTTTCAAGTAATCATCTCCAAGTGATTCATGTTATTAGGTAGACCTTTGTTTGTAGCTGACAGAAAGTTGTTATACACCGTATATTGAGAAGTATTTTCTACTGTTGTTCAATATTGGTATACATAGATAGAAGCAAAGGGATCTCCCAAAGGCTATGGAAGACTCAAATCAAAGCGAGGATTATAGGGTGGAAATCAATCTCTACAAACAAGTATGTTTTTATATTGTTTAAATTATTTCCCATTGTGTTCTAGGATATTGTATGGGATAATGGAAACCTTAAAAGGGATAATTTATCTTACACGAGACCAATAGACAACCAATATACACAAGTAGACTAGCAGTAAACCGCTGATAATCTGCCATACAATTTTGGCTCAGGATTCACATATTATAACAAATGCCAAAGACTTGTGCAGTACATAAGTTTTCAATACATGGTTAAGAAATCAAATAGTCGAAAAGATAGAACCTTGGGAATGGACCATGCACCTAATCAACAGAAAAAATAAATAAATATATAAAATACACCACCACCACCTTGCAATCAATTAAAATCATGTGGAGACTGACCTGGCCATATAAATATTATATTTGACGAAAAGCTTTTGGCCGACCTTCTTACTAGGCTGCATTTGATATGCAGTCGTGGAATGCATTATCGGTCCTGAACACATTTTGAAATGACAAAAACAATGTTTTATATGCATTTTTGTTCTTGGATCATAGAATTCATTAAAAAACACAACCCATTCTGAAACACAGTCTCCTACCTATTCTGCACTCTAAACCTACAGCAGAAATAACTCACTTTTTAATTCATTCTCATTCTATGTTATGAATGCATTCTCCATTTCAAAAATGCTATTCTAAGAAAGAATGCATACCAAACATAGTCTACGTTTCGCAGGATGGTAGATGCCATTCAAACCTACTAATGGAAGGCTGGTGTGACAAATTAAAACCTTTGAAGATTAATAATACATTGGCCACATGTCATGCATGGTTTAAGTAGCCAACATAGGGGTGTCATAAAAGCCAAAATCGTTTACAGAAATCGAACTAAACTAGTTAAATCAAAATTGTTAAACCGATTAATAAATAGTTTTATTCTAGTTTGAATAACAAAACCATTTAATTAAATGATTCAGCACGGTTTTAAATGGATCAACTGACTAAACGTTTAAAACCAACTAAAAGATGATACTTGATTTTCTCAAGGGAATAAAATCCATTCAAGGGAATAAAATCCATTTATAATTTTAGATTGATGGAGGAAGAGTAAGTTACCCACTTGCCCCATCTTTTGATGGTTTCACTTCTATTCCCCTCACCTCTACCAGTATTTATTTTGTAAAGTAAAGCTAAGTAACAGAGAAAAACAGTTAGAAACCATTAAACCAAAAACTATCTAAAAACCAATAAATCAAAACTCATTAACAATCGGTTTTAATTAGGGCTGCAATAGGGCCGGGTTGGGCCGGGTTTTTCAAAACCCTAACCCCAACCCTGACTATTTAAACTTAACCCTAACCCAACCCAACCCAACCCTATCAAGGTCAAAAAATATACAACCCTAACCCTGGCAGGGTTAGGCCTAACCCTAACCTGCCCTGATTGACCCTGACAGGACCGGGTTGGACAGGGTTAACCGTGATTAACCCTGATTTAGGAGGACGTAAAAAGAAAAAGAAAAAAAAAGAGAGGATTAACGATATCAATCATACAATTCATTTAAAACCCATTTGATATTTAGCTCAAATCAAAATCTTATGTCAATCATTAAACATGCTTTTGATTGTCCATTACAATACTCGTGGAAATCATAAATCTATACCGATGAAAATATGAACAAAATATAAACAAGATTGGTAGCCAAAACAGAGGATAACTCTAAAAGATCAACAAATAAAATAGAAACAGCAATCAAACAACATACTCAATCTGTCAAAAGAACAACAGAAAGATTAAAAACACATAACTCAAAACAAAGTAAAATATCCTTACAGTTTTCTAATAGATCAGCAAATGAAGTTGAAACAATAACAATCAAACTATAAAAAACATTTAACTCAAAACAGAGAAAACTCCTCAGGAGATTTCGATTCTCACCTAATCTTTTTCTACAGTCGACTCTCAGTCTCTCAGACAATGTCTCAACGCCTCTTAGAGTCGGCAACGCTTCCCAGAGTATATTCATATATATACAGGGTCGGGCCCGGTCAACCCTAACCCAACCCAACCCTGGCATAAAAAATTAAGCCCTAACCCAGCCCTATCAGGGTTCGGGCCGGGTTTAACCCTGCCAGGGTTCAGGGCGGGCCTGGGCGGATTAGGGTCATCAAGGTAAAATGATGCAGTCCAAGAAGGCCCAAGGCCCAAGCTCAAGTCGATAATGGGTCAGTCCAAAGAACTAGTCGGTATTGGTCCATTGGACCAACCCAAAGACCAACCCACACTGTTCACGTGAACAGTGTTCACGGTACTGTTCACATGAACAGTACCAACAGCAGAAATTTTCCTTCTTTTGTTATTTCTTTCCTAAATTATTCTTAGATTTTGTTTCCTAAAGTTAAGTTATGGATTGATATTTTGTAAGTTGTTTTTTTGAAAACTTTCCTAAATCTATAAAGGCAAGTTTCCCTTTTAATTTATCTTAGGATATTTTTTAGATTGGAAACTTTCCTAAATCTATAAAGGCAAGTTTCCCTTTTAATTTATCTTAGGATATTTTTTTTTTAAGATGACTAAATCCTTCCTTATTTTGTAATCTTTCTTAAGTCTATAAATAAGATAAAGAAGAAGAGAGCCAACGGATTTAGACCGGGAAAAGAAGAGAGTTTAGCTCTTGATTTTCCCGGTTGAGTCTCATAGGTTGTGAGACTCAATCGAAATATTATGTTTTGTGGTTTTCTTGTCCTTCTGTTAATTCCTTCAAGTTCTTATTATTGCATACTGGATTGCGATACCATTAAGTGCTGATTTGATCAACAAAAGCTCGTGAGATTAAAGATTAAAATCATATCGACCAGCTCTAACTAAACCAGTCCCGTTTTCAGATGATAGGTAGTTTTCAAAAATCACATCTCTCTCATCTGTGATCGGATCATCTCCAACTTTGGATATGTCTTCAAGTACATCCTAAAGATCATTTCCTTCAAGTTTGAAGAACAACCAACGGTCAGATTCTCAGATAAATCGAATTTTATTTAAAGTCTCTATTCTGATTTCTGGGTTGGGTTAAAGAAAGATCCTGCAACAAAGGGAACTAATTAGGATTGTCATCCTTGATGCAGTCCAAGAAGGCCCAAGGCCCAAGGCCCAAGCTCAAGTCAATAATGGGTCAGTCCAAAGAACTAGTCGGTATTGGTCCATTGGACCAACCCAAAGACCAACCCACACTGTTCACTGTTTACGGTACTGTTCACGTGAACAGTACCAACAACAGAAATTTTCCTTCTTTTGTTATTTCTTTCCTAAATTATTCTTAGATTTTGTTTCCTAAAGTTAAGTTATGGATTGATATTTTGTAAGTTATTTTTTTAGAAACTTTCCTAAATCTATAAAGGCAAGTTTCCCTTTTAATTTATCTTAGAATATTTTTTTTAGATTGGAAACTTTCCTAAATCTATAAAGGTAAGTTTTCCTTTTAATTTATCTTAAGATATTTTTTTTTTAAGATGACTATATCCTTCCTTATTTTGTAATCTTTCTTAAGTCTATAAATAAGATAAAGAAGAAGAGAGCCAGCAGATTTAGAACAGAAAAAAGAAGAGAGTTTAGCTCCTGATTTTCTGGTTGAGTCTCATAGGTTGTGAGACTCAATCGAAATATTCTGTTTTGTGGTTTTCTTGTCCTTCTGTTAATTCCTTCAAGTTCTTGTTATTGCATACTGGATTGCGATACCATTAAGTGCTGATTTGATCAACAAAAGCTCGTGAGATTAAAGATTAAAATCATATCGACCAGCTCTAACTAAACCAGTCCCGTTTTCAGATAATAGATAGTTTTCAAAAAATCACATCTCTCTCATCTGTGATCGGATCATCTCTAACTTTGGATATGTCTTCAAATACATCCTAAAGATCATTTCCTTCAAGTTTGAAGAACAACCAACGGTCAGATTCTCAGATAAGTCGAATTTTCTTTAAAATCTCTATTCTGATTTCTGGGTTGGGTTAAAGAAAGATCCTGCAACAAAGGGAATTAATTAGGATTGTCATCCTTGAATCCTCTTTGCCATCAATTGGTATCAGAGCTAAACCTGGCAGCCGATATGGATCGTGAGTTGGTTCTCGACCTTTTGCTTGATATCCATCAGCAAATGCAAAGCCTCATAGATATGTTGGCCGATCATCGGCGACAATCCAAGGAACTTAAGAATAGTGAGTTGATCACATTCAAATCTAATGAATTGCTGAAGAAAGAAATTCTTCCAGAATGTCAAGAAGCCAAGAAGGACCTTACTGAAGCACCCGAGATCGTTCGTGACGATACGATCATGGAATTTGTGATCCCACCATCATTCTTTGAAGAACGGATCCCACAACTTGAGGATTACATTCCTACCACTCATGTATTACCGGAATTCTATTACGGACTGTGGTTGGATATGCATCCCATGAACATTTTCCTTCACCTCAAGAAAATTCGTGGATGAATTTTTTTCAAACCAGCGAGAGTTGATGCAGTCCAAGAAGGCCCAAGGCCCAAGCTCAAGTCGATAATGGGTCAGTCCAAAGAACTAGTTGGTATTGGTCCATTGGACCAACCCACACTGTTCACGTGAACAGTGTTCACGGTACTGTTCACGTGGAACAGTACCAACAGCAAAATTTTCCTTCTTTTGTTATTTCTTTCCTAAATTATTCTTAGATTTTGTTTCCTAAAGTTAAGTTATGGATTGATATTTTATAAGTTGTTTTTTTGGAAACTTTCCTAAATCTATAAAGGCAAGTTTCCCTTTTAATTTATCTTGGGATATTTTTTAAATTGGAAACTTTCCTAAATCTATAAAGACAAGTTTCCCTTTTAATTTATCTTATATTTTTTTTTTAAGATGACTAAATCCTTCCTTATTTTATAATCTTTCTTAAGTCTATAAATAAGATAAAGAAGAAGAGAGCCAGCAGATTTAGACTAGAAAAAAGAAGAGTTTAGCTCCTGATTTTCTGGTTGAGTCTCATAGGTTGTGAGACTCAATCGAAATATTCTGTTTTGTGGTTTTCTTGTCCTTCTGTTAATTCCTTCAAGTTTTTATTATTGCATACTGGATTGCGATACCATTAAGTGCTGATTTGATCAACAAAAGCTCGTGAGATTAAAGATTAAAATCATATCGACCAGCTCTAACTAAACCAGTCCCGTTTTCAGATGATAGGTAATTTTCAAAAAATCACATCTCTCTCATCTGTGATCGGATCATCTCCAACTTTGGATATGTCTTCAAGTACATCCTAAAGATCATTTCCTTCAAGTTTGAAGAACAACCAACGGTCAGATTCTCAGATAAGTCAAATTTTCTTTAAAGTCTCTATTCTGATTTCTGGGTTGGGTTAAAGAAAAATCCTGCAACAAAGGGAATTAATTAGGATTGTCATCCTTGAATCCTCTTTGCCATCATAAAACTTGTACCCCTAGTTTTAATAAGCATTTTAAAACCGTTTAATAATCAGTTTATTTTGATATTACCCCTTTATGCACTGAACTGAACCAAAATCGTACTGACCGACATCATATTTGACACCATTGTAGCCAAACAGTGGCTTATAATTATTCCATATAGGTTGGACCTACTCACCAACCTGACTGTTGGAGGCCACCAAAAATGGACCGAGATCTTCTATAGTGACTTGCCAGTGGCTGTGAGGATCCTGGCCATTCAAAGTGCATCGGGACATGTCGATGCACTGCATCGAGACATGCCGATGCACTTTAAGAGGTCATGATCCTCACTGCCACTTGGCAATCACTACAGAGGATCTTTTTGCACCAAAAATTGCCAAGCAACAAATAAGGAGTCAATTCCGCTAAACCTCATGCTTTTTCATTCTCGAAAGAAAATCTAAATTAACCAATAGATACAGCATATGGATTATCATCCCATGAAATCCTCCAAGACCAATTCAAGAACACTTTACCAAAAGACAGATTTAAGATTAGCGCATCAGTCTCCTGGTGAAGCCCAAGGACCAAAACTACCTGTACATAAAATGCACACCACATTGACGATCGTTAGAAAACCTACTTCATGGAAAGAAGAACACAAAGATCCATTCAGCACAAGGGCCTTGTATAGGCATACCTTATAGACAATGGAGGATGATGAGCACAATGCACTAATTGAGTAGAAGCCTCTATATACTGATAATGAATTACAGGGTACTCAGATAAGACTCCAAGCATCAAGTCTAAATGCAATTGATTACAACAGTAAAGGGAAAGAAGATATACTTGTCTGATTGTCCTTGCCTCACTCAGCAGATGAGAAAGAATAAAAATAGCAGCAACCATACTACTGTAACTCTAACAAACTCCCTCCGCAGAAAAGAAATACATTCTCTACTCCCTGTTTATACACCTAGTCCACTCCAACCTGTAAAATCATAGTCATCAACTCAGCAAGTAATGTAGGTGATAATATAAAGAGAAATGAAGGCATACATACAGAGTCACTGAAATAATTTAGACAACCACCCCACTAAAAAAGATTTGTCGAGTCAAATTCGAATAGTAGTGGAGCTTTAACAAACTGTACAGTTCTTGGGACCATTTAAAAGTAACTGTAGATAAAAAATCAAAGTGCTAGATGCTATAGTTTACAAATAGAACACCTATTGCAAATCACAGAGTTCAAACAGTGAACCACCTCTTGATGGATCTTCTTAACACAAGAGGAGTATAAGCAGTGTCAGCTAACTTCACCGGGTACTACATTTCTAGAGAAAAGTTCCAGTTCAGAACAGATGTTAAGAGAATTGCTGGTTGCGTCAGATATGGACCATTCACAAAGTGATCAACCAATTTTTGGATTGTCCATGTTGGCTTCTCAGGGTAAACATCTGCGACTCAACAATAGACAAATAATATGATAATTTTAGTCCACCACATGACTTGATTGCAAACCCAATAACGATATGGTGAATCGATAATGGTTGCAGGTAGAATCCCAATAGTGGTGACTTCCAGCAATATATAATAACAATAACAAAAGAAAAGAGAATGAAAGAGGGGGAAGAAAGGAGGCCGATCTCAGGCCAAGGGCATCTCACCCAATAATCAAGAGTCACAACAACTCAAGAATACTCAATTCTAATCAACTTCAACTTCTACGTTGGCATATGCCTTACATCATTTAAATAGGGCTCTCAACTGAGAGCCTCGAATTGGAAACATAATTAAAAATGATATAATTAATATAGGAAGGTAATGAACTAGGAAAATAAATATTGAATAAAATCCTGCTAAAATAAAACAGCATCTCTTCTTGCTATGGTTGAGCATTCTATCTATGTTCTTTCCATGCGTGATCTTTATTTGATCTTGTGAGATTTTACAAGATTATGTGAGATCTTGCGAAATCTTGCAAGATTATTTGATCTTGCGATATCTTGCATGATCTTGTGACTTGATCATGATTTGACTGCGCAATACTGCATCCACTCTCCCCTGCTTAAAAAAAACTCGACCTCGAGTTTTGAGGTCGAGTTTTGAATCAATTTAGAATCAACAAGGCGGGTTAGTTTTCATCTTCCAATAAGAACTGGATTCTGGTTGCATATGGAAATTAGGATAGAAATCTGCAACCTTGAGAACTTGCTCGTCAAAGTACTTTGACGGGATTAAGAACTCAATGTGTTCAACGTCACAATCAACATCAAGAATATATAGCTAATAGACACAACCTCATGTGAAACACTTGTGAGGTCTTCCTTAACCACGACATCATCTGGGACCACCATATCGGTCTCGTTCTCTTTGACCTCCTCATTGATAGTCATAACCTCCTCAACACAATCTTCAATAATAGAATTTGGAAATAGAATATCATCCTCCTTGCAAAGGATGTGGCCTTTGCCTTTAGTCACTGATTCTTCTACAATAGGTGCAGGAACTGACCCTTTCTTTGTCAAGTTAGTCAACGTTGAGTTGTCCTTGATCTCAAGTTCCGATGACTGCTTCATATCCCTTTACGCTTTTAATCGTTGTTCTAAGGAATCTAATTGGCAATGGAACCATTCATAAAACTCCATGCGGTTACAGAGAAGCAAAATCCTCCTACTCTTAACAGTGGTTGGCGGAGGAAGATCTTTGTAAGCGTGTTGAAGAAGCCTTGTTTCCATGCGAGTTTCCAGTGAAGTCAATATTTCAGCAACTTGCTTCAATGCCTCAATAACTTGCAAGCTAGTGGTTGGGTTCATCGTATCACTGCTGGCCATAGCTCTGATACTAATTTGGTGCAAACCCAATAAGGATATGGTGAATCGATAATGGTTGCAGGTAGGATCCCAATAGGGGTGACATCTAGCAATATATAATAACAATAACAAAAGAAAAGAGAATGAAAGAGGGGGAAGAAAGAGGCCGATCTCAGGCCAAGGGCATCTCACCCAATAATCAAGAATCACAACTACTCAAGAATACTCAATTCTAATCACTTCAACTTCTTCCTTGGCATATGCCTTACATCATTTGAATAGGGCTCTCATCCGACCCTCAAATTGGAAACATAATTAAAAATGATGTAATTAATATAGGAAGGTAATGAACTAGGAAAATAAATATTGAATAAAATCCTACTAAAAAAAAAAAAAAACATCTCTTCTTTCTATAGTTGGGCATTCTATCTATATTCTTTCCATGTGTGATCTTTATTTGATCTTGCGAGATTTTGCGAGATTATGTGAGATCTTGCGAAATCTTACGAGATTATTTGATCTTGCGAGATCTTGTGTGATCTTGTGAGATCTTGCATGATCTTGTGACTTGATCATGATTTAACTGCTCAATACTACATCAATTTAAGCTTTTCTTTCCATTAGATTGAAATTCAGTAATGATTAACAAGTCTGTCAATATCCTCCATACGTGAATGAAAAATTATATAATATATGGCTTGTGAATGAACCAATAAGGAAAGCAAGTTCCCCCTTTTACCAAGTGATGGATCAATCATAATAATTCAAAATTTTTCCCTAATTTTCATTTGTATTTCAGGTACATTACAAAACAGATGGTCA
Source organism: Protea cynaroides (assembly GCA_028583415.1). Taxonomy (NCBI): domain Eukaryota; kingdom Viridiplantae; phylum Streptophyta; class Magnoliopsida; order Proteales; family Proteaceae; genus Protea; species Protea cynaroides. The sequence goes on from CM053265.1 coordinate 34,409,105, forward strand.
TATTACAAGGATAAGCGGAATCTATCTTATTCTAAACATTTCAATTGCTATAGATGACATGGCTCGGTACAAGCATGACTTGTCTAATTTTCTCCCTCATTTTCTGGACTATTCTCTCACGAAGGTATTCCTGTATGGCCTGACATCCGCCAAGTGGCAGGTCAAATGGGACCCAAATTTTGTGGAAAGGTAGAGCCTAGAGTCCTCCTGGTTATATGTCAAATTCAGCCCCAATGAAGTTCCCCACATAGAAAAATAAATCTTGACTCACCAAGAGTGAATTATAAGAAATCACCGATTGGATGGCTGAAAATAAAAGGAAAATACCAACAAATGGGAGGGCATATGACTGAATTTGGCTCTAAAATTCTGACACTTGCAAATCCAGGCCATGCCTTTATTGGCAGAATTACATGGACCATGCATACGGGCAATCCAAAAATCCTAGTGCCAAAAGTGAGAAAGTCCAAGGAAAACCAAAGCAAGGGACAGTCAACAAGTGAGACATAAGAACATGGGGCATGTATTTGCAACTCAATCAACAGAAAAACCACTACAAGTCAGCAACACCACAAAAGAGAAGAGCCTTCAAAGTCATAACTTCATGATTGAGTTGCCAGCCATTAACTTGAAGTTTACAATGACTTGGGAAAAACACTTATGAGTTTTTGGCTCACGCTAGTATTCCATAAACTGAGTCAGCTTGTAACACCCCACTCCCAAAACACCAGGGTAATTACTAGGATGCTTACCGCTGTCCCAACCTATCGTCAAGATCTCGATAAAGTGGCACCATATCACATTGATACATCACATAACACCCACAATAATCAGAGAAAACAGAAAATCAGTGGAATACTTAATTAAATAATCAGAGTTGTATAATATAAGCTGATAAAATCAAACTGGTAGTTATATACAATAACGTGTGTTATCTGTATCAAAAGTTTAACAAAACATAGTATAAAATATACAACTATATATACCAAAAATGTATACAAATCTGTGGACACTTGGTCCACTAACAAATTTCTTGGTAATCACGCCTCGCCACCGTAGGCACATGCGCCACAAGTGCAGTCGGAGGCATGTGTCTCAGAAATCAGGTCCTCCACCACTTCATATAGTCGTCTACAACGTAGGGAGCATCCAAATAGTCAAGCCCAATGTAACATGAATCAACATCTACTTTGAGTTTCTTTTACTTTAGCGTCTTTTATGCACTTATCTTCTTATGGAGCTATGGAGATCAACAATAGAATCAAAGGGTTTTAAGATAAGTAAAACGAAGACGGAGTATATAGTGTGTAACTTTAGTCACACAAAGATAGATAATGAGGTGGTGAAAATTATTGAGAGGGAGATACAACAAAGTTATCATTTTAGGTATCTAGGTTCAATAATAGATAAAGAATGAGATATAGAGTACAATCTTTCACAGAGGATTAAAATAGAATGGATGAAGTGGACAGGTGTGTCTGGAGTGTTGTGTGATCAGCGTATTCCTTTAAAAGATAAAGAAAAATTTTATAGGAGGCTGGCTATGATGTATGGGGCGAAATGTTGGGCAATTAAGAAACATCATATAGATAAACTTAGAATAGCTGAGATGAGGATATTGAGATGGATGTGTCGTAAAACTAGGAAGGATAAAGTAAGGAATGATCATATGAGAGCTAATCTGGGAGTAGCGCTGCCGCCGATATATGATAAACTACGAGAAAGCCGTTTGAGATGGTACAGCCATGTTAAACAGAGGCCGTTAGATGCTCTTGTACAGAGGAGTGATTTGATTCAGATTGAAGGATCTAAAAGATCTAGGGTAGACCTAAGATGACTCAAGAGGAAGTGGTGAAAGACATGCATAGCTTAAGCCTTGTTTCAAGTATGACATCAAACAAAGCTAATTGAAGGATAAGAATCCATGTAATCAACCCCATTTAGTTGGGATAAGACTTTTTTGTTGCTGTTGTTTGAGTTATATGAGACAAAGAAGACGCAACTGGCACGTGCTAAGCTAGTTGGTAAAGAACGTGAATGGTGGAGAATCCATGATAGAGATCTTAACGATCATGGTCGATCACCTACATGGGAAGAGATGACGGAAGAACCGAGTGAGAAATATTTACCACCAACCTTCAGAGCTCGTTTACAGGATAAATCAAATTCTCTTCATTAAGGGAATCTATCTGTGGCTAAATATATGGAATAGTTTGATTCACTCTCTTTTCGTCCTAGCATTAGAGAGCAAGATATCCAAATTGCATCTTGGTTTAGCTAGGGTTGCAACCTGACATCAACCGAGAAATTGGTTTCACTAATGTGATCAACATACAAAATTATTTCAAGAAAGCTCTCCATGCAAAGTTGTTGACGCCAACAACTAGGAGGTTTAGTTATCAGGATGGGATGAAAAAAATAAAAAAAAAGGAAAATTTCAGCCACCCTATGTAGTATGGCTTAATCTCACACGCCCGCCTTTTTAGCAATAATATCACTAACACCCCCTACTTTTGAAAATATGGTTCAGTAAGACCCCCTTCGTTAAGCCATAGCCATTAACCGATGACGTGTCACCGTCTTAAATTTGTTAATGACAAAACTACCTCCATTAATATGACTTAATATTTTACGATTTTAATTTAAAAAAAAAAAAAAAAAACTTAAAAGTTAATTTGTTATGTAACAGTTTTAGGATTTCAGAAGGCAACAAAACGAAATGAAACCAATTTCACCTTTTCACCATTTACCACCGATCGTTGTATGCCATTTTACCTTTCCCAGCAAAGACCTTCGACAACTAATTTTCGGTTTCTGGTTCTTAGTTTTCTGATTAATGATTTACAAGTGGGCGTGACTTTCTGGTTAAAACCGACAGAATAGGTTACGTTAGAACCAAGAACTTTTTTTTTTTTTTCTAATGACAGAATCGACAACTTCATCGAACAGTTTGTGACAGAGGGGATTGAATACCTCATTAGGGTTCTAGAATTGAAGACCTAATCGTGTAATCGATCATCGTTTATAGTTGTTGGATCGGTTTTCTGTTTGGCAGAATTATAGTTGATAATGGGGAGTCAAGTTGGATTCCTCACGGTTCATCAAGTATTTCACTTCTTCAGTAAAAAATGCTACCACGGCTTACTGGGGGCATGGAAACAATACTTAACCAACCATCCTCTGCAACTCCAAATCACGAGTGCTTTTTATTCCGACCTTTCCAAAGCCCCAATTGTTCTTCCAATATTTTGATTTAACAGAAAAATCGTATCTTTGTAACTCTCATTGGAAGCCTTTCGGTTTTCTCTACTAGCAAGCAAATTGAAGTTCTACAATCTACCTCAGATCTTTGATACTCCCTTTTGGTTGACATGTTAGTATTTATTCGTTATGCTTTATGATTCTAGAAAAAAAAATTAAAAATAAAACAAATAAATAATAGAAACACAAAAAACACAATAGTTTATCATGGGAAGGAGAGACTGGTTTATCATGGGACTCAAAGAATTAAATTGCATTTGGTCACATTAAGATGGATTCATGAGGCATAGCTCTTCTTCGATCAGAGACGATTTACGCCGGAGAATAGAGAAAGGATAGGTCGCCGGAGATGGAAAAAAGCTTGAAGAAGAGAGACGTTTGAGAGAGAGAGTGATTTCCCTAAAAATAAATAGTAAATCTGATCTGATTTACATTGGAGGGTAAAAAGTGACATTGGGGGGTAAAACTGTCTTTTTAATTTTTCTGCTAGTTTACTTAATGTTTGGGTGCCTTCAGGAGGTGTTAGTGTAATTATCACCATGGGTGCGTGAGATTTGGCAGGGTGCGTGAGATTAAGCCAAACTACAGAGGGGGGGTTGAAATTTTCCCAAAAACAAATTTCCAGCACCTAGATCTCCTCGTACAACTTCCTTAAGTACTACAATTCCTACACAGCAAGACAAAGAGAAGGAACCTATGACCAGCAACACTAGAGGACAGTGCTATCATTGCCAGGAACTTGGACATTTTTCTAAGGACTGTCCACATCGCCAGAGGGTAAATGCTGTGGCTGAGAAGGAAGGTACACCCGATGCTTCTGATCCTGATCTGTTACCATACCCACTCAACGAGGATGCTTATGATGATTGTGACAATGCTGCTGACCAGCACCTTGATGATGATAGTTATGGTATTCATGTGGTCACTCGAATCTTGGTGCCAGCTGAAACTAAAGGCGAGGATTGACGGCGTCACTGCATATTCTATAGTCGTATGCCATCAGGAGATTCTACAACACAAGTCATCGTTAATGGTGTGAACATTGTCACTTCTGAATGGCACTATACTAGAGGTACTTCAGCGTTGTTATGTACCTTTAAAGCTTCATCGGTATGAAGATGTCTGGTGTGACATGATCCCAATGAGACTTATTGATGTCTTAATGGCTCTCTTTGTATCCATTTTTATTTTCATTTTTTATCTATTTATCAAAAATCATTTTTAAAAATCATTTTTTATCAAAAATAAAATGTCATTTGGCAGCTACAATCAAAAATAGATTGTAGAATGAGAAATAGATTTGGTATTCTATTAAGAATAAAAATCTATTTTTGTTTCTTCAAGTCGCAAAATTTTCAAGCCATGATATCTTGTGAAACCCTTATCCGATCGAAACAAAATTTGAACAAGCTTAACGTTTTTTCTTGGACTTGACATCCAATAGATCTGATCGGCGGTTAAACGGTCAAAAGTATGGGATCTCTCTCTCTCTCTCTCTCTCTCTCTCTCTCTCTCTCTCTCTCTCACATTTCTAAAAAACTGTAAAAAAGCCTCAACCATCCACTCACCTTTGCTTCATGGAATAATATAAATAGCCATAATTCCCAATTTTGCATAGTTTTCATGTTCATGGAACCATCTGATCCTCTCAGTGATTTTAGCAAGTTATAAAGTAGGAGTTCGCCTCCAACTATTCACGAGCCATGAATGATTGGAAAATTTTTGGAATCGGTTTAGTTTTCTTGCTTGCTTCTGCGTAGTTCCTCTATGATATTGTTCGGTTTCACATTTTCCGGCCACAAGAACTTTGTTCTCTATATGGATACTTGACCAAAATGCGTGTTCTCAATGAAGAATAAGCTCCCATCGTCTACCACATCCAGCAATTCGGGTGCACAGTGGCAACTGTAGATCTCGGTTCCTCGAATAACTGTTCTCTAAAATCGAAAATCTAGTGGAAGAGGTTTGATCCAAACGCTGGGAGGTTACATGTGGTTGTGGTTTTAGGAAGATTGCATTTGAAGTGTTGTTGAGATTTGCTAAGGGAGAAGCGGATGAGGTTTTCGTTGAAGTGAGAAGAAGAAAGGGTCGCTGGTGGAGTTCGTTAGTGATGGTTTTCTGCAGCTGGACCGCCCCAAAATACCGGTGTTAGGAGGTACTGGGAGCGGGCCACTAGCTAGAAAACCTAATGTTTCTAGATCAAGGGTGCTGAACAGGTGGGTTGGAAGATGTAGCCATCCTTGGAGTTGGTTTGGAGGGTACGGACTCTGATATGGGAGCCAATTTTCCGGAGCAGAAGGAACGTTCATGTCTGACAAAGAGGACAGCGGCAGCCAAAGTCGGGGAGGGGGGGGGAGAGAGGGGTTAGAGCTAATGTTATAAAATATATTAATTTTATTATTTTACCCTCTTTAAAAACACATGTTCATTAAACTAATACGCAAAAACAACCAAAATTCTTTTTTGGGCAAAAATCAAAGATTTTTGGCCCTACTCGTTTTTTTTTTTTTTTTTTTTTCATTTTTGTTTATCATAAACAGCATCCACAAATGATACCAAACACCTAAAAAAGCAAAAAAATTGAAATATAAACAGAAATAAAGTGGATCCAAAGAGGGCCAACCATGGTTATGATAATGACGTCATGGTTGGGGGAAGGCTGAACCAATATGTGTTCACATTCAAGGGCCTTCACACTATTTTCCATCTTGTAAATGTGCCAGGGTCGACAGCATGACATAGAAGATTTTGATGATGCAACAAGTAACAACTCAACCTATGGCTGGATTGATCTCAAACTTCAGTATGACAGCAACTACATCCTAAACCTCAAGTTCTACATGTTTGGTGATCAGCTAATGGTCGTCATCTAAGCTAAGTTTTCTACTATTTTTCTAATTCTCGTTGGGTTTGGTTGTAAAAGGTTTTATTGCAAAGATAGGGTGTAGATTGAGTATAAACCTTGACCTTTTGCATCAAAAACCCACTATGTTAATTCACCAACGAACATGAGAAAACAAACTAAAAAAATAGACTTAGTCAATAAACTAAAATAGAAACTCTTGATATGACTTGTTATAGGAGTTACCTAGGGATCACTCCACATCAATTAAGGTAGCTTCTAGAAGAATGACAGCTTGAGGTAGCAATAGAGGAGGCCCCCTGTGGGACCCAGGGCATGGGTACTATTCACATGAATAGTACTGCATCAATGGCCCATAATTGATGACTGGAATGGGCTGCAACTTGCTGGCCCATAATATTATGTTGTTTCTCAATGGGCTGACTTGGTGTCAACTGAATAATACTGCATCAATTCTCCTTTGCTTAAAAAAAAAAAACCTCGACCACGAGTTTTAAAATGATTCAAAATCAACATGTTAAGGTGAGTTTTCAGCTCCTTCAGAAAAGTGAAATTAGGTTGGTTGTAGAAGTGCAGAACCATTCAACTTGGGAGCTCTTGCTTCAAAGTATCGTGGAAGAATCATGAAGTCAATGTGCTCAATTTCATGAAACGAGTCGTCGAAAAAGGTTGTGTCCACGGAATTCACCATATCTGTCCCTTTGTCATCGCCAGTCATCTTCTCAAGTTCTACGACCTCATCTTGTACTTCGATTTAACCTCATCCTCCTTCGCAAAATCTTCAACATGGTATCAATGGTACGAGCTAATGAAGTGAAGTCTTCCACGTTGTAAAGGAGCTAGACCTTGACTTCATTCAATGACTCTTCCACAACGGGTGGAAGCATTGGATCCTCCTTTGGTGGTGCAACTTTTGGATCAGCCTTCGCCTTAACACTGATGGCATTAAGCTTCTACCACTCTCCCACTTGCAAATTGGACGTTACAGATGATTGCTTCAAGCTTGCTTGCTGTTTTCTCTTTGGAAGATGAAAGTAGAGTGTTTGGTATGCCCCAACTCTGCTCAATTCGAGTCAACTAAGTATGCAGCTGGTTCATCGACTCACATATCTAATTCATTTGTTCTTGTTTGCATTGTTGCTCCATTGTTATCACTCGATTAGTCAAGGACTTCAATGAACCCGCAAGCTATTGTAATAGTTTTGTGCTTGTAGAACAGAACTATTCTTGTTTCTGATACCAATTTAGTGCCAACCTAAAGGCCAGCAAACCAAGATCAAGGGTTGGTAGAGAATATTATCAGTGTCTAAAGTAAAATACCTATAATGGTGATGAAGATGGATGAAGGTGATGTGTTACAAGCACACTCTAGAAAGAATAAAAGGTCCTCCAAACAGGGCCTAAACAAAATGACAAAATGCCAACAAGAAGAAGAAGACAAAAGTCCAACTAACACAGTTCATGTGAAAACTCCAACAGAATTTTAGAAACTTTTGTCTCCTTCCTAAATTCAATAAGTTAGATTAATTTCCTAAAATTAGTTTTATTTTGTTTCCTAAGTTGGTTTATGAGTCAGTTTTAGATGTATCTTTGTTTTGAAAACTTTCCTAAAAACCATAAAGGAAAGCTTCTCATTCTTATTTTTGGATACTCTTTTAGAAATCAGTTCTTTCCATAGTTTGTAATCTTCTACAATATTATAAATAAGATGAAGAAGGGAAGAGACGTAGATTTAGATAACCATAAAAATAAAAAAAAATAAAAAAAAAACTATCGAACTATTTTTTCTGGCTGAGTGAGACTCAACCAAAATTCTGTCTTATCAGTTTTTTGTTTTCTCTTAATTACTTCAGTTTTCTGTTACACTCTGATTTGCCATTTTATTCACCACTAATCTGCTCAACAATAGTCTTGAGAGAAAGAGGAATTTCACTGTTACCATCAGAATTGACTACAGCTAGGGGCGGTACCTATTGCAGTAGCTTTTCGAGATCTGTAGCTTCTTCAAATCTTCTTTGATCATCTCCAAACTTTGGCCCGTGTTCAGATCTGTTATCAAGGTTGTCTTCTACAAGTTTCAAGAGTTTCTAAGGGCCGGATTTCCAAATAAGTGAAAATCTCTGATATTTTATAATTCTAACTTAGGTTTGGTTGGTATAAAGATCCTACAACAAAGAGGGTTTTATTGATTTGTTTTGTTTGAACCCCTTTGCTATCAATTAGTATCAGAGCTTCGTAATAGAGGGTTCTAGCTCTCCTAACCAGCCCTATGAACATATGCTCTCCTAACGAGCCAGACATGGAGAGGAGATCCCACTTCTAATCTCTCCTCTTTCAGAAGTTCCTTAATTTGCTGGCCAGACAGGCCCATACATATTCCTTGATTGGTTGGATTCTCCGGAAGAATATTTTGATTGTTACAACTTGACAGAGGAACAAAGGCTTAGATTTGCTTACCTCCATTTGACTGGTTATGCTAGAGAATGGTGGAATTTCCATGAACAGAAGCTCGGAATTCGAAAACGAGAGCCTAGGACTTGAGAAGATATGAAGTACGAGTTAACGAGAAAATACGTACCTGAACATATTGAAAGAAGGCTCTTCCGTCAGCAACGTTACCATCAAGTGGCACGTGTAGCTGAAAAAAACCTGACACAACCAACTATAAAATTAAGTTCGCAAGTTAGCAAGTAGTGGAAGCCCAACGCTAACGATGTTAACGTAAATGTGGAACCTAAAGTTGCACTACCAACAGAAACTCCAATGCCTTCAACCGTTCTAGAAGCATTATTGACTGAAGTTAAGGAAGACGAAGAACAGGTTTTACAAATCCATGATGACAAAGGAAAGTGCAATATTGATGTTCCTCCTGTAGCAATTTGCGTTGAAGAGGTTGTAGTTGAAGACCAAATCAGTTACAATGTAGATGATTTTACTCAAGTCAATAAGGTGGACATATGTGATCTTAATCTTCCTTGTGCAGTTCCATTGACTGATAATGAGAGTCACAATGATCATGAGGTCATAGACATTAAGGAAGTGACTGTAAAAGACAAAGCTACATGTGATCCCCATGGACACCCCTTGTACATTTGAATCTTTTCAAGATATTGAATATATTGTGTAAGACCCTCACCCGGAATCCATTACTAACCCAGATTCCTCTTGTGCCAAGTCTTAACACGCAAACTGATGGAGCACCCAATACGGACCCGATGGTGGTCTCCAAACCATAGGTAAACTTCATTATTCAAACCTGGTAAGGTTAGGTGTCATGGTGGACCCTAGGTGGTCTTGATGCGCATCCCAAAGCATCTAGGCCAACTGGCTAACCAAATGGCCATATTTTGGCCTAACCGGATGCTTTGCCGGATGGTGCATCCCCCAGTCGAGTTCGAATTACACCCTCTCTCTCCACGAGTTCTATATAAATAAAGAGCCTTGCTTCCTCATTTCTCTCTTGGACATTATGAAGTTTACGTGAGAGAAGAAGATAAGAGTTACAGCTCAAGAGTCCAAGCTCCAAACCCTAGCCTCATTCTCCTTGGAGGTAAGTTCAATGATCCTCCCCCTCTTTTTCTTTGGTGATTGAAGGCAAGGACTCATGGTGGTTGTCCACCATTAACTCCATTAATGAAGACCTACCAAACCTAGAAAGTTAGGTGAAAATTAGTTTTTATAACCCACCTCCATGAATGGAGTTTGTTGCCATTGAGTATATTAAAGGTGGGAAGATGATTCTCACCAACCAAATTGAAGACCAACTTGATGGGGAATCAAAATCCCTAACTGGAAAGCAAGTCTGGTTCGTGACCTGGTTTTTAGGTACGAACCGGAGGCACTAACTGAAGGTTTAGTCTTGGCCTTGCCTCCCGGTGACTAAAACCATGCCTCCGCCAAGGCCAATGCCTTGGCAGAACTGACCTGTGTATAACCTGAGATTCCCAACCGGAGAACCCTCCTGGGGACACGAACCTCCGGGTGACAATCCCCCGGTTACCTTTGGGTCCGATTAATTGGACCTCCGGATAGGCTTAGTAAGCGGTGGCAGTGCCGGATGATATACCACTTGGCAAAACCTCCACATAACCTTTTGGAAGCCCACTGTTATAGTAGTGTGTATAGCTAGATGGTCTGTCGGAGGTTTAACCATCCGATTGTACCCTCTCGTTCAGGATAAATTAGAAAATCACCTTAAATGTCAATTGGATGGTGATTCCGGATGGTACACCACCCAGTTTTATCCTCCGGTTCTGGCTTTGTTGGCCAGTATACCTAGTTTAGGACTAATGGGACCAACCATTTGGTTCCCGGCTTATTGGGACCCATGTATGGGCACGTAAGGCTTGTCCATATTGCTTAAAAGATATACAACCATCTAATGAAACATTATCTACTTAAATAGGTAACGGACACGGGCAAAGTAGAAGCCTTTTAGTTGGCTTCACAATACAGTAGCACTGGTAGTGCTATCAGGTAAGGGGTCTGGTCCGTAGACATAGGGCATTTATAACATGTCTAATTTATGCTTTATAACATGTATAATTTATGCTTTATAACATGTCATCCAATACTTGTTTGTATCTGAGCATGCATTTGCATTATAACAACTATGTTTGTAGATTGTATGTTGTTTGGGTATGATGAACATGTGGCATGTTGGAGCACAATACACGGGCCATGTTATTTTAGGCTACCACCCTAGCGGGAGCACGGTGATCCATTGGAATGGAGCCGGGGATCTCTGCTGGGGTATAGCTTACTAGTATTATGCATATGTTAACCATGTATAATGGTGAGTGTGACATGTTGGAGCATGGGCACACGCATCATGTTGGATTTGCTAGCACTCTAGCAAGGACACTGTGGACTATGGGGGTGGTGCCGTGGATCTCTGTTAAAGAGCAGCTATGATTAATTAAATGTAAATAATAGACATAGGTGGTGTCATTACCCTGTTTCCTACACCCTTCCAGTAGAGGTTAAAATACTGGCCTAGGCTCATACTTCCTCGGACCGGGACATGATGGAAAAATCAGATCAGCCTGGAGTCTCTGATGTCAGATGGGGTCTATGATGGGAGGTGACGAGCCTAAAGGGGTTGGAGCCTTGGATGGGAGTTTGCTTGTAGAAGTTGTTTACCGACCCGAGGTCGTATATTCTACTTCTACCCTTGAACGATATATGAGAGTTGGAGGCTTGGGGACTGTAGGCAGGACCAAAAGCAGAGGCAGAATCTGAATATGATACCAAGTAGAAACATTAGCCCTAAAACCTAATATTAAAATTGCATTTTATTTATTTGCGTAAAGCATGCATGTGATACTAGATTTCTCACTGAACTGGGATGGAAACTCACCCACGTATCGATACTTCTTTTTAGATTATATTGCAGTTGACTACTCTATTGCAGATTTCATGGAGTCTCCTTTGGCGAGCGTTGTCGCCAAGACTAACGATGTTGGTAGAGAGCACGGCGAGGGCTGCACTTGCAACGACTGCATCTACGTATGACGTAACCCTCCCCTTACTCTTTCCCTTCTTTTATGATTCTTTTTGTTAGTAGACAAAGAGGTCTATCAAAACAATATCACAAATTTACTCTTTTTGGTTTAGCTACATGTATATTGGATATTGTATTATTTCGTGGAGAACAATGGTTGTAATTCATAACATATTATGGTTATGATATCAGTATAGTTGCATTTGTCAATTATTAATGTTTCCGCTATTGTTATTATTTGATTCTTGATTATTGGATATTGCTTGTGTAAACTGTGGAATTTATATGGTTAGCAATCTGGGATGGATTCGGGTTGCCACAAGGGTTGACCCGGATATCATGTCTGATTCCCCATAATGGGTTGTGACATATTGACCTTGTGATACCTCCTCAATATTTTGAAGAGAGTGGACCCAAGGTGGCGGATTTTCTTCCAAATTTTCAAGCACGACCAGACTTCCAATATCCAAGAAAGATATACGCTGGGTTGATTCTTCACCATTACAAAACTCATGGACGAGTTTATTTTAAGTGGGGGGAGCTGATGCGGTACAAGCACACTCTAGAAAGAATAAAAGGTCCTCCAAACAGAACCTAAATAAAAGGACAAAATGCCAAGAAAAAGATGACAAAAGTCCAGCCAATACTGTTCAAGTGAACACTGTTCATGCAGTACTATTCACGTTAACAATACCAACAGAATTTTAGAAAATTTTATCTCTTTCCTAAATTCAATAAGTTAAATTTATTTCCTAAAATTAGTTTTATTTTGTTTCCCAAGTTGGTTTATGAGTCGGTTTTAGATGTTTCTTTGTTTTGGAAACTTTCCTAAAAACTATAAAGGAAAGCTTCTCATTCTTATTTTTGGATACTTTTTAGAAATCAGTTCTTTCCATAGTTTGTAATCTTCTACAACATTATAAATAAGACGAAGAAGCAAGGACACACAGATTTATTGAACCAAAAAAAAAAAAAATATCGAACTTTTTTTTTTCTGGCTCAGTCTCATTGGTTGTAAGACTCAACCAAAATTGTCTTATCAATTTTCTGTTTTCTCTTAATTACTTCCATTTTCTATTATACTCTGATTTGCCATTTTATTCACCATTAATCTGCTCAACAGTAGTCTTGGGAGAAAGAGGAATTTCACTGTTACAATCAAAATTGACTACAGCTAGGGGCGGTACCAGTTGCAGTAGCTTTTCAAGATACGTAGCTTCTTCAAATCTTCTTTGATCGTCTCCAAACTTTAGCTCGTGTTCACATCTGTTATCAAGGTTGTTTTCTACAAGTTTCAAGAGTTTCTAAGGGCCAGATTTCCAGATAAGTGAAAATCTCTAATAATTTATAATTCTAATTCGGGTTAGGTAGGTATAAAGATCCTACAACCAAGAGGGTTTTATTGATTTCTTTTATTTGAACCCCTTTGCTATCAGAAGGTGATGATGGTAGTTGAAGATGTAGATAGATATGTGGTAGCCTAGAGTCCCACTAGTTGCCTAACCATAGGAGTCTCGCCTACACTTGATTCTCACAAATAGGTTTCTAAAGAGAAGATTTTCACAAAGTTTTGGATGTTATAATAGTAACCCATAATTTCACTATATAGGGAAAAAGGAGGCTTAACAGCCCCTTGGTTACATCAACTTGAAATAAATGGACCATTGGAATTCTGATGGCAAAGAGGATTTAAACAATTTAAAATAACAATCCCTCTTTGCTGCAGGATCTTTACACAGTCCAATCTCAAAAAACAGAATTAGAAAGTAGAGAAAATTTTCACTTATCTGAAAATCAGGCCTTTAGAACCTTTTCAAACTTGAAGGGAATGATCTTCAATAGGTGTGCTCTTATATATTTAAATCTGAACTTGATCCATCATAGGGGAAGAAGCCCTTCAATGTCAAAATCTGCTGCAGGTCTATCACCGCCACTATGGAGTCAGATTTGAAGTTTTGTTGTAAATTCTTCTCTTAACAACAATGAATAAGCCACAGTATTAAAGGTTTGTCATCACCCATCAATAGTAGGAAGAAAGAAATTATACGACAGAAAATAAAGTCAACGAGAAAGAGAATTAGAACTTGTCAGTTGAGTCTCACAACCGTAGGAGACTCAACCAGAAATAAAAGTTGAACTCTTTTTTTTTTTGGAAAAATTAGCCACCAACCTTCTACTACTTCTTATTTATAATTTTTGAAGGATTACAAAAAAATATGAAAGTTTTGAGAATAGAGATTTCAAACTAAAGCAGAAACTTCCTTTATAGAGTAGGAAAGTTTCTAAAACAGAAATTAGGAAACTATGGAAATAAACTTCTAACTAATGGATTACTATATTTTAGGAAACTACTAACATTCCCAATTAAAAGAGTCCTAATATCAAAAAAGTCCTGATTCTGTTAAAGAATATCAATGCTATTGAATACTAGAGCTGGCGGTAGGATTTGACTGGCTGATTGCTTAACCAGTATTGATCTGACCCAATGGGCCTGGCCCATTTGCTTGCTTGTGACCCCTCCTTCTTGAATAAACCTTGCCAGCATCAGCTCCCCCCAGCTTAGAAACATTCGTCTCCGATGAATGGAAGAAAGACATGTAACGTTCATAGAGGTTCGGGTCAATTATCTTGAAGTCATCCTTGTGCATCCACGTGCTGTCATTGCGTGGGTGCCCTTTCCACTTGACTAAGAATGACTGATAACCTCCACCATTGCGAGTCATTGTGTACTTGGAGTCAAGAACATCTTCAATTTGGTCAGTTTGGGGAATGACAAACTGTGGAAGACGTAAAGCATGTTCCGTATCACCTTTGTCAGAATGATGACCCGTATAGAGAGTCAAATTAACAACGTTGAAAATATTACCGATGGCCATGTCAGGGGAAGCTCAAGGACATAGGCGTTGGCACCGATCTTCTTGGGTACCTTGTAGGGACCCATCTTCCGTTGATGTAGCTTGGTAGCTTCGCCGGGAATAAACCTTTCAGGAGTTATTCGAACCATTACCATGTCACCGGGTTGGAACTCCACATAACACCGATGACGATCTGCATTGGCTTTGTATACTTCATTGCTAAGGGCAATGCATCACCGAACATCCGTATGCACCTCTGTAATATGACAAATAAATTCGCCAGCATCAATGCTTACACGCACTTGAGGTGGAAGCGACACAAGATAAATAGGCCTCTTGGGTTGTATGCCAAGCACTATCTCAAATGGAGTACGGCCTGTAGTCCGATTGACGGAGCTATTATAGGCAAACTCTGTTATATCAAGAATAGAGGGCCAAGTCTTCTCATAATCACGAACAAAGCATCGTAGAAGATTGCCCAAGCTTCGGTTTACTACTTCAGTTTGCCAATCTGTTTAAGGATGGAAGGCGGTTGAGTATAACAAATTTGTATTGGTCTTCAACCATAATGTCTTCAAAAAATAGCTCATAAATTTCATATCCCGATACGACACAATAGTCTCAGGAAGCCCATGGAGACACACCACTTCCTTGAAGAATAGGACAACAACATGTCTTACATCAAAAGTTTTCCGACAAGGGAGGAAATGTGTCATTTTTGAAAATTTGTCCAGCACTACAAATATAGAATCATATCGTTCCCTCGTAGATGGCCAGCCGAGGACAAAATCCATACTAATATGCAACCATGGTGAGTGAGGCACTGGTAGTGGTGTGTACAAACCATAATTTTGCTTGGTGCCTTTATCTAGTTGGCATATACGACACTGTTGGATCACATTTTGCACATCATGGGGTAGGTGAAGCCAATAGTAAAGATCTGTAACTTGTGTCATTGTCTTATATCGACTAAAGCGTCCACCTAAACCACCTTCAAATAACTCCCGAATTAGATATTGGCATAGGAACGTCTTTGGAATGCATAACCGTGTTCCCATAAACAAGTAAGCAAAGAGAATTTTGAGTCGGTCTCACCTTGTTATAATTTTTTAAACATAGGACCAAAATCTTCGTCTGTCATGTACTCCCCTTTGATATGCTCAAATTCATGTACCTTGGGCTGAAAAGGTACTCATTGCATTCACTTTGCGACTCAAAGCATCAGCTACTTGATTCTCTTTTCCTGCTTTGTAATTTAGTGCAAAAGTAAACTCTTGTAAGTACGAAATCTATTTAGCATGTCGATGGCTAATGGTCCTTTGGGAATTCTGGAACTTGAGAGATTCATGGTCAAAATATAGAAAAAAAAATTTCCTTATGAGGTAGTGCCTCCAGTGCTTGATCACCTATACAACAGCATAAAGTTCCAAGTCATATGTAGAATACCTCTTCTCTGCATCATTAAGCTTCTCACTGTAGAATGCCACTGGATACTTTTCTTGCATAAAATACCCCTCCAATTCCCGAGTGTGAGGCATCAGTAGCAACCTCGAACATACGGTCAAAATCAGGAAGGTAAAGGACAGGAGCTTTAGTTATGACTTTCTTTATAAGGTAGAATGCTTTGGTGGCCTCCGAGGTCCATTGGAACGGACTTTTCTTTGTCTTCATGCACTCTCTAATGGGTGCCACAATGGAGCTAAATCCTCGTACGAATCTTCGATAAAAGGAAGCAAGGCCGTAGAAGCTACGAACCTTGGTGAGAATTTTTGGGAGTAGCCAATTGGTAATGCTCTCTATCTTGGATGGATCAGCTTCTACCCCTTTTGAAGAGACAACAAATCCAAAGAAGACTACCTTGGGGAGCATAAAAGAACAATTCTTTAAATCCAAGTACAATTTCTCATCTCAAAGGATCCTCATTACTCGCCGTATATGATCAAGATGGTCTTCATTGCCCTTGCTGTATATCAGTATATCATCAAAGTAAACAACAAGAAACTTACCAATGAATGGTCGGAGTGTCTGAGTCATTACTCTCATAAAGGTACTAGGGGCACCCAAAAGGCATAACTTTCCATTCATATAATCCGTCTTTCATTTCCAAGGCTGTTTTCCACTCATCGCCGGGACGAATACGAATTCGATGGTAACCACTAACCACTCCGTAAATCAAGCTTTGTGAAGATGGTAGCACCTGTCAACATGTCCAACATACCATCAAGCCATGGAATAGGAAATATGCATTTGATAGTGATTTTATTTATTGCTCTGCCGTCGATGCACATCCTCCATGTTCCATCTTTCTTTGGGGTCAAGAGTGCTGGTACGGCACATGGGCTCATGCTCTCTATAATAAAACCCTTTTGCAACAATTCATTCACCTGTCTTTTGAGTTCTACATACTCTGTGGGGATTAGACGATAGGTGGGAAGATTCGGTAATATTGAACCGGGGACTAAGTCAATTGCATGTTGTATATCCATTCGTGGCAACTCATTTGGTAGTTCATCTGCAACAAGATCTGCAAAATCAAACAAGAGAAACCGAATAGGTGGGGGAAAGTTAGTTTTTTCAGGGAGTACAACTTCCCTAGCCATGAGGGCTATCATTACACACTTTCTTTGTTTGTCTCCTCAAAATCTTGTTGATTGAGTACAACAATGGGTGATCAGCTTGCTGCCCAACTTTTGATGATTGTCCCTTGTTCTTCTTCTTGCTATTGGTGGGTGGCCGATCTTTCTTTAAAGCTTAAAGGATTTGTTTGTGTTTCAATTGTGTAGCTCGCAACCTATTTTTCTCAACTGGTACATTAAGAGGCTCCAACATCATAGGTTTCTCATCAACATCAAAGTAGCATTGGTTCTTGGTGCCACCAACCAACACGTCGTTGTCATATAACCATGGCCTCCCCAATCAAACCGAACCATTGTAGGCCCCTACTTGTAGTGGAATCAAACACCTCTAGCTCACTTCCAAGGTATTGCCATTGAAAAGTGATACCTTATAAGGTTGAGGATGAGTTTCAGCTTCTAGTTTAGCATCTATCACGAAGGCTTGTGACACAACATTAACATTATTACTGCTGTCCACAATAATCTGAGCAAGCTTAGGGCCACTAGACATGCGAGTGTTAAAAATACAATGACGACGCCAATCTTCCCCCTTTGATTCAGCCACTAATATACTACTTACTACATGGAGCTCAAAGGATGCTTCATCTTCTTCAAAGTTTTACTTTTGTTCGTCATCCAGAGCAGCATTATCATAGGAATCATCTTCTTGTGGTTCACAAACATGAAAATCAACATTGGCCTCCACAAAAGCCACTAGGGAATTGCCTTTCATCTTCCTCTAACAATCCCTAGCATACTGACCATAAGCCTTACAATGATAGCATTGAACATTGTTATTAGAATTCATTGGCCCTTCTCCCTTTTCATTCACCATGGAAGTAGGACAAGGGGCAGCCGTTGAACTCTTGGGATTTGACATAGGTCTCTCGCTATCATTATAATTTGGGTTATACCTTCTGCTGAACTTTAGAAGCTCTTCGGCTTGAATAGCTTTATCCACACAATCATTGATACTAACAATATCAATCACACCCAATTTTTCTCTTATTTCTAGTCGTAATCCCAACCAGAACCGAAATATCATCTAGTCATCACTGTCTCGTGATCCAGTCCGTGCATACAATTGGTCAAATTGATATACATAATCTTCCACTAATGGAAAAAAGGGGTTTAAGACAACAAAAATTCACAAACCTTCTTTGCTACAAGATCCCTATTCAGTCCAACACAAAAATTTGCAGAGAAAAGTAATAGAAAAAACATTATTATCTGGAAATCCGACCGTCAGAAATTGATGAAACTTGGGTTGAATGGCCTTTATAATGGTAATGAACACCCCTCCAAAGTTGAAGAAGATCAGAAGAGAGTTGAAGAAGTTATGGGGCCCACAAGTTTGCGGAACCTGTTAGCGCCCTTAACTCAAAGGATCTGCAAGAAACCATGTAGCCAGCAAATGTAGAAGATTTGTAACTCAAAACAAAAATCAAATCTCAAAGAAGAAAGGAGAACAAGAGGTTGAGTCTCACAACCTAGTGAGGCTCAACCAGAAATTAATTACTCTTTAATTTCTGGAAAAACTCTACTGCAGCCAGCCTGCTTTCTCTTTATTTATAGCTTGAGATCTTATAAGTAAATAGGAAAGACTAGAAATAGCAAAAACTAGAAAATAGGAAAAACTAACCTCCTTTATAACATAGGAAGGTTCTAATACAATGCAAAAGGAAAGTTTCTAAATCTAAAAAATAGTAACTTAGTCTCCATGTAATTGAGACTTTCTAACTTTCTAGCCTATATATTAAGAAACTAACAATGACAATAGAGTCATAGGTAATTAGGAAACTCAAACTAACTACTAACAATCCTAACTAAGAAGGCTGAGTGCTGTCCGCTAGAAATAGCTGGGGTTTGGTACTGTTCACGTGAGCACTATTGCCGTGAACAGTGTTTCATCTTGGCTTGGTTGGGCTAATTTGCTAGTTGCTTAACCCAATGGGCAGGCCCATTTGATTGTTGTTTGCGGCCCCTCTTTGAGCAAATCCTGATCTGCATCATCCACACTCATGGTTACCTGTCAAAGATTATTCAATTGGTCATGTAGCCTCCTTTGGAAGGACCTTGACAAATATTTTTCTTTTAACTCTTCTTTCATCTCTTCCCAAGTGGTAGGTTCTAACCCCTTCCTCATTAGGCTATATTCATAACAACGCCACCAATCTCGGACATCCTCCATAAGATTGGAGCGGGCCAATTTTAACTTTCATGGTTCTGGAAGGTCAAACCAATCGAAATAATCATCCAAGGCATTTAGTCAATCATGAAATGCTTGTGGGTCTTGTTTCCCATAAAACTCCTTAAGTTTCATCCGTACCTTATGAGTTTAGTAACGGTGGGGTTGACGTTCTCCATATTCTTCATAGGGTGGTGATGCAGGCCAAGATCCATTAGATAGGAAGATTTAATTTAGAAATCTTTGTAAATTATATTTCTATTGTTTTAGTTTTATTTTAGAGTTTTACTTCTATTAGGAAGGTAGTTTCTCTTTTTATATATTTTATTAGTTTGTATTAGTTGTGGGTCCCTCATCCCTTAGATGTAGGTGAGTATTATATTTGAGTTGATTTCTAGTTAGTAGTTAAGTTTAATTAGGACTCTTATATTGAAGTCATATTTGAGTTATAATTGTGTTTTTTTAGAGTTTCAGTCCAATTAGGATTGTAAGTTTATTTAAAGACATTATTATTAATGAAATTAGTAGTTGATGATTATTTGAAGAAAAAAAGAAAAGAAGCTAGAGTGCTCTCACGGCTGCTCTTTCTCTCCCCTCACGTAAGTCTCTCTTTCTCAGCTCCCCTCCCTCCATCTCTCTGGGCGGTGATCCCTTTCTCCTGTGCTGTTTCGATAGCTTCTTTCTCCTCTCTATATCTTTCTCTTTCTTGGTTTTCCCTCCCTATACTATAAGGTATATTTCTATATCTCTTTTGTTTTGATTCTTTATTTTGACTCCCTACAATTATCCCACCATCCCATTAATTATCCCTAAAACCATCATACGTTACTATTTTGGTTCTCATCCATTTTCCTCCCTTACCTGATAATGGTGTTTTCGATATTCTCCATTGATATTCCCTTTCATCCCTTTAAGTGAGATTCAGTCTCCATTAGGTGAGTCTTGATATTCCTCTCTAAAGACTCTTTGGGGAACCCTAACATTAAGTCTTGGCACTAGGTTCGCTATAAGGGCTTCTCTTCTAGGGGCTTTCACTTCTGGCCGGCCTAAGGTTGATTCTTTCATCCAAATTATCAATTTTAGCATTCATCCTTTCTTCCATATTATCTATCTTTGCATTCATATTGGCCAATTGTTGGACAACCAAATTAAGAGAATCATTGAGGTTATTGGACTGATTAAGAGAGTTAGAACTCTCCTCAGCCATGCTCTGATACAAATTGATGGCAAAGAGGGTTTACACAATTTAAAATAACAATCCCTCTTTGCTGCAGGATCTTTACACAGTCCAATCTCAAAAAACAGAATTAGAAAGTAGAGAAAAATTTCACTTATCTGAAAATCAGACCTTTAGAACCTTTTCAAACTTGAAAGGGATGATCTTCGATAGGTGTACTCTTATATATTTAAATCTGAACTTGATCCATCATAGGGGAAGAAGCCCTTCAATGAGGAAATCTGCCGTAGGTCTATCACCCGCACTATGGAGTCAGATTTGAAGTTTTGTTGTGAATTCTTCTCTTAAAAGCAATGAATAAGCCACAGTATTGAAGGTTTGTCGTCGCCCAGCAATAGCAAGAAGAAAGAAATTATAGGACAGAAAATAGAGTCAATGAGAAAGAGAATTAGAGCTTTTTCGATTGAGTCTCACAACCGTAGAAGACTCAACCAGAAATAAAAGTCAAACTCTTTTTTTTTTTTCTGGAAAAATCAGCCACCAGCCTTCTACTACTTCTTTATAATTTTTGAAGGATTACCAAAAAAAAGGAAAGTTCTGAGAATAGAGATTTCAAACTGAAGCAGAAACTTCCTTTATAGAGTAGGAAAGTTTCTAAAACAGAAATTAGGAAACTATGGAAATAAACTTCTAACTAACTGATTACTATATTTTAGGAAACTACTAACATTCTCAATTAAAAGAGTCCTAATATCAAAAGAGTCCTAATTCTGTTAAAGACTATCAACACTATTGAATACTAGAGCTGGCAGTAACCATTTGACTGGCGGTAGGATTTGATTGGGCTAATTGCTTGACCAGTATTGGCCTGACCCAATGGACCTGGCCCATTTGCTTGCTTGCGACCCCTCCTTCTTGAATAAACCTGCCCTGCATCAAATTCCAACATCTAGAAACTAAAACCCATATATTGATAACAAACCCTAGACCTAGGAAACAAAAACAAGACGGAGAGAACTACAACCAAGCAATAATAACTACTTAGCTAAAAAAACTAAAAGACTAATTAATACTACCTAGGAAAGTAAAACCTAGTACATTAATTCACCTCGGAATATGGAAAGACAAACTTAAAAAAGACTTAGTCAATAAACTAAAATAGAAACTTTTAATATGACTTGTTATAGGAGTTACCTAGAGACCACTACACATCAATTAAAGTAGTTTCTAGAAGGACAGCTTGTGGCATCAATTGTGGAGGCCTCATGTGGGATCCATGAGTGTGAACAGTACTGCATCAATGGCCCATAATTGATGGCTGGAATGGGCTGCAACTTGCTGGCCCATAATGTGCTGCTCTTTGTCAATGGGCTGACTTGGTGTCAGCTGAACAATACTGCACCAATCCACTTTTCGTGGATCAGTTGGAAGAATCGGTCGATTCTAGCTGATTCAAATCAGAATCAGTGAATCAATTATGATCACGCTTCCATGTTCTAAAACCTTGTCCAGGGACCCGCTTGATTTGATATTAGATATTTAACAACAGACCTTACAAGACACTTCGAAAGATAATGCTCCATTCAATTATATATCTTTAGTTATCTTTCAACAAAGCTGATGGTTACTGAACTTTATGTCGTCCAAAAGCTGATAATATTTTAAGTGCAACATAACACTAATTTTCTGGGAAACATGCTCGATATTTTACATAAATAAATAAATGAAGGGAAAATTGCATTACTCAGATTCAAAAGTGCAGCACCTGAAAGTTTAATTCATTTTTTATGAAAAATAAGCCTCAATTGGAAACTTAAAAATCAAGACTGCATTAAATTTGCAATGAAGAATTACCTCAAATCACAAGTCAATGATTAGCCTTTTTGCCCGTTAGAATACGAGATATCTGGAGGCCCCTGCTGAATGCTTCATTGAAGAGGATCCTTGTTTGCATAGACTGGGACCCTGGCAGCCATGAGAGGAGCGCCACAGGAGCCATTACAATAACTCCAAACAGTATATCATAGAGACGAGCAAGAGCAACTACAGTCTCCCACACCACAGTAGATTGCAAAAAGGGTCTGAGTACTTGGGCTATGGATATGAGACCCCAACCTGTAGGTATGAATGCCAAGAAACTTGTGAGAATGTCCAGAAATTCAAAATGAGTGAACTCCAGTAACAAAACAACCACAAGTATTACGAGCACAATGACAAGGAACTGAACCAGCCGGTAGTAGATGTGTTCTTTCGCAGCATACTTGTCTCGAGCATATGCTAATATCACATAGATACCAACAGCTACAACCATGTAGATCCAAGATAGCAAGTAAACGGCAATACTGGTGTTTCCTCCAGCAATGCCCAGCTGGTATACAATCCCATACTGGAAAAAGAAGAAACGGATATCTAAAATTATCTCCAGTAATTTCCCCCAGAGACCAGTATTCCTAAAATGGTCCTGTTCCTCATACCACCATGTCTCCCAGCTTTGATCTGCTTTAGTGAACACCCCACCACGATACCATATCCAGGTCATAAAATCATCCAAATCATATACAGTTTTCAACCAATCAAAGCCTGAGGGGTTGAACACAAACGGAGCCATGATCCATGACACTACCAGGAACCAACTTGAGATTGTCACGCCTATATAAACAAAAGTGTTCCTAGCTATGGTGCTGTGTGAAGCGTAAACAGTCAGTATCACCCCTAGCTCAATCGCCTTCACGAAATGACTACGAGCATAAAGTCTATAGTTCTCAGAAAAGCTCTTATGTTCCACAACAAAACCACGCCCCGTGGCTCTATACTTCGCACCACCATGAAGTATGGTCCGGCCAAAGAAATGTGTACGAGTTCCCATAGAAAATGTGTAAAAAACAGATGAAAGCTGGAATTGCATCGTCAAGAAATCCCAGATTGCAGGAAGGAACCCATGCTCAAGAGAATTTTCCACAATCATCGGGAGGGCAGTGAAAAGACCCATCTGAACAATGAACTGCTGATTCAGGATTGTGCCAAGTGCCTTATTATTGTTAGAATTATGAACCATAGCACTCTCAATGCCACTTAAAGCAAGATAAATGCGGCCCCATAAAAATGCATAAACAGTCAAGACCACCACCATCGTATTGAAATAAAATCCAACAGTGGTGTAAAAGAATGAAAGCATCCGGAAGAAGTCCAGCCTATGCCCCAACCTGTAGACATCCCTGCTCAAAACCTGCTCCCCGTTGCCACTGGCAACCTTCGCCTCAAACATTGATATCTGGTTAAATCCAACATCCCTTCCCTTGCCAACCTGGATGTATTCATGATGGGTCACGTTGCCACCTCGCAATGTGCAATTGAATCCCGCAAATATGTCTTCACTGATGTTGATAACCCTGGAAGCCTTGCTAAGGCCACCCCGAGTCAAGAACCAGAATCTATCAAACACATCTGGGTGGCCATAATGCATTCGAACTTTCAGAGGGTTTGCCAAAACGCGTTGTCCCAAGGTTACAAAGCTAGTCTCTTGAGCAGACATGAACCAAGCAAGTGATGAGACAGAACCAGTGAAGATATGTTCACGGACTCCCAAGATTGTGGGTTTTCGGATACCATAGTAGGTCCTGAATTCCTCCAATAGATTCCGCATCTTGAGGGCCTCCTCAAAATAGTTGTCTTGATTCATGTCAATGGTCTGAACTGCATCACCACGAGTAAAGATAATTGCATGGTTCTGATTTTCTGGCTTACCTTCTCCAAGCTTCAAAGGACCAGGCAACCTGATCCGGTAGATTTCTACCTCCTTCTCCAACTGCATATCATACTTCACAAGGACAGAGTAATACTCCACCTGATCCCTACCTCTGTGAACCTCATCGACGTAAGCAACTCGAAGAGCTTCATTGTTTTTCATTAGATTTAAAATCTCCTCACCACGTTGGTCTTTCCCTTTTTGAACCCCATAGATCTGGCAGCTGAGCACATATACATATTTCATCATAGCAGTCCCATATTCATGGCCTTTAAATAACAGATTCACCCCACTACTTGCCCTGTTAAGACTCCGGGAAGATGGTGATCTACTTGTGCCCAGACCATCCGTAGCACCATCAAACCTCCTTGAACCAAGAGATGCTAGTTCTTGTGACCCTGCCTTGATGTCCATCTCTGAAGCAGAATCAAGAAAGGCGAGCATCTTGAGAGCCTTGTAGTAATACATCATACCTCTTACGGTACGAGATAGTGTCTGACCTCTGTATGATGCCCAATGGCGGAGATCTCTGAGTTTGGTCGTCCATATCTCATTGTCATCCCCCATTCCCTCTCGTCGCATCCTCTCAATGAAATTCTTCCACTCATCATCATAAATTTTCTGCAAATAAAATAGGATAGACACACCATCTTCATTTTCCCACCTCAGCTGTTCTCTGCTATAAACGACATCTTCACTGTAGTAGGGAGTAAGGACACTGAAAGCCATCATTTTCTCAACTTGGGGAGCGTGGGGCATGTTCATAAAGAGGGAGTTACTAAAGAATGCAATACGCCTTCTTGCCTCCAGATTCTTTGGAACATTGTTCATTGAATCTCTAGATGTAAGAATGGTAAGCAAACGCCGTACCTGCCGATAGAAGGGAACCTGCTCAACACCAGGAAACTCCACAGCGTTCTCAAATAGTAGCACTGTGCTGATGTTTGTGTTTGGCCTGAGAGGCGCCAATCCGTCCTGCTGCAGCTGCTTCACCGATCTCTTCACCTTTTGGAAATCCCGAATGAAAACCTCATATAGAGCCTGCAATACATTCACCACTTGGCTCATATCTTTCTTTGGCTTGTTAATGAGTTCAAGAAGAATTATCAACTTGGAATGTATCTGCGGCAGTGCAGTTGTCTTGTACGTCTGTGCAAAGTTCTCAACCTCAATCGCATGATCGATCTCTTGGAACAAATTTATAATGATTGAACACTCTTCTGTGCCATCTTTGACAATCTCAAGAAGTAAATGCTTAATGCTATCATAAGATTCTATAACCGCACAACGCCTGTACTCGTTCTTGCAAATCTTTCCCCAGAGCAATCGGTCAGGTTTATCTACCAATTCTTTTGCCTGGCCAAGAGCAAGCAGCAGCTCATTGCACAAGAGCAAACACGGCCAACGGATGACCCTGATGTTCCAAGAGTTCGGTGGCAATTCTAAAAGCTCAACCTCACGGTCACTGATGATGTCTTCTTCCCTAAATGTCTCAATTATTTCATTCCACAACAGAGCAAACCTGTGCGCCTCTACCTGGTTTGATTCAATCTTCTTGTAGGGCCTGCCCAGCCCATATCTCAGCTTCAGTCTGTGTATGGCATCATGGAACTTGCTCTTCAGCGTCCCCCGAGTAGTCAATAGCTGCTCTTCCGGCATGAGATTGAACTGCATTGCACTTGAGAAGAACTGGAACCTCAGCCTCAACTGTTGGACGTTCCGAATCTCACCCAAGTGTGAGAACAACCCAATCGTACCCCCAACCAAGGATGAGTAAATCGAGTACCATATCTGCAGATCCATGAGGTAGACGAAGACAACAGGAAGCCATAACAGTCCAACAGCGAACCTATTCGTGTTACTGAAGAATTCATGCCATTTGAAATGTATGTGCCTGAGCTTCAATACAGCTTTGGTTGGGGCTACCATGGGCTTGATCTGGAGGAAGTAACTGAAGACGAACTTGGATGCCAGAACCACAATCCAGAACAGGGTATACTTGATGTTATCCACAAGCCCTTCCCTGACACCGCGACCCACAAAAGCCCTGGTCTGAAACCACCAAGTTAACACATAGAAGATCCTCCAATTCGTCTTCTCAAGAAAGTTCCTGATCCAGGGGAGTATGAAGAGTGCCAATGCCAACAGCTCTGGGATAATGAACACTAAAGCAGCCTCAAGAAAAGTCACCAGTCTACGGTTTGCTTCCGCGGACCACCTACGGTCCTGATTCCTCTGAGACCAAATCCTTCCATACAGAACACCGAAAGCGACAGTCCATCCCGTAGCAACAACGCTCTTCAGAACCATCCTCACCCCAAGCAACATGGTGTCCCTGGACACCCGACTGTACTGAGTACCAGCATCAAGCAGCGACTGAAGAAATCGAAGACCAGCCCAGGTGATGAACACGGTGAGCACCCTTACCTGCACATCGCGGCTGCTCAAGGCATCCCACGGGGTACTCTTGCCCTCCCAGGCAACGATAATGGCCGCCTGAAGGAACAGTATGAACATAACCCAAAGTCTATCGAAGCTGCGATACAAATTCCAGAAAGACCTCTGTTCCACAAACCCAGTCTTACCCACACCCTTCCCCTGAGACTTAGGCACGAAGAAGTTGCTGTCAACATCGATGGGCCACTTGAGTCGCTGGAAGCAGTGACGGCTCCAGAAGAACTCATTAATGTCATCATAATTCCTCCAAGCAGAGTGAGGGGCGGTGCCATTCCGACTGTCGTCGACCTCGTCACTAATAATCTTGTAAATAGGGGTGACAACACTGTTCAGAAACGCGTTTTCACCGGATACAGAAGGGAGAACGGGACCACCGGTGTTCTCGTCAATGTAGTCCTCTAGGATGCGATTGAGCTCCATGGCCATGTGGTGGAAGATGTAGGACAGGCATTCGGGGACGAAACGGAGGTTGGCAGCCTCGCCCCAGATGAGGAGATAGAGGCAAGTGTAGAGGAGCTCACGGCGTTGGTCTGCAGCGGAAGGGACTCGCCGATCGGAGATCCAGACGTTTGATTTGCGGCCGAGGTAAGAGCACCAGGAGGTGTAATTCTTGAGGAGCTTGCGGCGGAAGCGGTGGAGAACATTTGGTTCGAGCGAGTCAATGTTATCGGGAGGGGGTTGGAGGCGCATCTGGGAGTTAGCCAAATGGAGTACCAAGTGCTCCCTCTGGTTGCGGACGTTGTGGCGTTGGAAGCCGAAGAAGGCACCCAGCCAGTCTAGCAGATCCATTCCATCGCGCCAGTCGACAAAGGGTGGCTTGCGGAGGTCTCCGACAGTGCGGAGAGCGGCGGCGGCGGCGCGTACTTCTGGATAGCGAAGAGAGGGGTGGTCGGCCAGGAGGTTGTGTACGGGAATGATGTTGTAGTGTTCCTCTCCCTCAGGTCCCGTGGGGGCGGAGGGTCGGGGTGGTCCTCTTCCAGTGAAGCCACCAGCGACCCGAGGGTTCTGACCGTCGGCAGAGACATAGGGCGGGCCACGTGGAGGTGAGCGCTGTCTCCGGCTCATGGCATCGGATTCGTCGATGTTACTCTGCGTTTTCTGCTTTTGTGCCTGAGCTAGAGACACCGATGCAGAGAAAGATAGAAAGACAGTAGCGGGGTGTTAAGCAGCAGGATCGAGTAACCGAGGATACATAATTACTTACCATTTCGATTTTCGATTGGGCACTTTAGATCGTAACTGTGGAAGTGTAACGGAACATTTTTTTTTTTTTTTTTTCTGGCAAGAGTGTTACGGAACATTAGATACATTATAATTATATAATTTGGCGTCACTGGAGAACGGGATAAGGAATAAAGGAGCGGAAGCGAAACGTTTTCTTCCACGTTTGAGAACCAGAACTAAAAACTAAGAAGCGTTTGAAACTGCTCAAAAAAAAAAAAAAAAAAAACTACTTCGCAAAGAACTAAGAAGCGTTTTAAACTGGTTCACGACATCAAGCATCTAGAAAAAGGAAAAGAAAAATACTACTTCACCGCATCAACCAATACGAAGAGGTGCATATCTCACTAAAACATCATTCAACGAAAAGTCAAGGAGTTTGTTCAACTTCGTTGAAAACCAAGTAAATCAACAGTATTGAAGCTTGTGCGTTTGTAACAACATAAAATTGGAAATAAACACTATATCAGGAAAACCCACAAAAGGGTTCAATGAGATAGATTTAAGAAACGAACTTACTGAAATGATCGTTAAATCGGACCTACACGAAATATTTCCTCGAAAGATGAAGAATGGATTAGGACGAGCAGCCCGGAGTTGGAGGAGGCTGAATAAAAAATCTTATACATCTTAATGGAGAAAAGCATTCTTCTACTCAAGATAAAACAAATACCATTTTTTTATTGCAGTCAAGGCAAGAATGACACGAATGGTGATAATTTTAGCTAGGGCTGTAAGTTTGGCCCTAGCAATCCGAATCCAATCCTAACTAGCTCTGAACCCTGGCAGGAGAATTCGGCCAGAACTTTGGCAGGGCTAGATTAAGGTCCAAATTTTGTTCACTCCTGGCTGGGTATTAAGGTTGACCTCCTGGGTCCAGCCCAACCCAACCCTATATATATATATATATATATATATATATATATATATATATATATATATATATATATATATATATATATAACACTTAACCTGAAAAGGCCCAATAAATGCTAAACCTAATCGTAATGTCTACTCAACTACTCGTCTTCAGTCTTCTCCCTAGTGGCAGCTCCCTCTACAGACTACTCTGTGTTTCTCTCAGTTCTCACCGCGACACCGCCTTACTAGACACGAGAACGACAAATGGTGGTTTTCTCCCTTAGGCCTTAACCCTCACCCGCACTCTCTCAGTTGTCAATCTCATTGGCAATCAACGATTCAAAATCGAGTCATAGACTTCTTCCTTAAATCAAGGTATTAAAAAAAAAAAAAAAAAAAAAAAAAGTTCCATACTGATCTGTAGATGAGGTCATCACTTTTTTAATGATTAATGACTAACTCTTACTTTTGATTTAGTCTGTTTGTTAGAATTCCATGATATCTGCAATCACGATTTCAAGCCAACACAATGATCAGCTAGTCTTCAATTACGGTGGATCCAGTTCATGTTAGCTCTGTCATTCCTCCTCTTCCTCCAAGGCAGACTCTTCGATGCCGGCAAAAACTAAGATTCTAACTGGGTGGCTGCAACCATCGCCAATGACATCCTCTCCAAAATTTTAATTTTTTTTTCTCTTTCACTTGCCTGTATATCCCTTATCCCTTGCCCTCACTCTCTCAGTTCTCAATCTCAACCTGACCTTAAATCAAGGTTAATCCGGCCCAACCCCGCCCTATCAGGATCAATCAGACTAGGATTAGCATTAGGCCCAACCCTGTCAGGGTAGGGTTAAGGTTGCACATTTCTGACCCTAGCAGGGTGGGACTGGGTTAGGGTTGTGGGTAAGGTACTCAGGGTCAGTGTTAGGGTTTTAAAAAAATCGACCCAACCCGGCTCTATTGCAGCCCTAATTTTAGCAACCTGGGGCAAATCTTTCCAAAGTTTGGACTCAATATTTTTAATCTAGCTTTGTATCTCTCTATGGAGCCATTTGTTTTTTGCTTGATCTTGTAAATCCACTTGCAGCCAATGGCTTGTTTTCCTATAGGAAGTGTGACTAAGTTTGTTTCTTTTTTGTCTTGGTCATTTCTTTCTTCCTATATAGCATCTCTCCAACAAGAATGTTTGGAGGCTTCAGCAAATGATTCAGGCTCTTGACAAGATTGAACTGACATGAGGTAAGCTCAATGTCTTAAGGAAAACGATTCAAAAGATAGGACACAAATCCTTCAACAGGATAAGAAACTTCAGAGTATCGAAGAGCATCTCAGAGGGAGATGGGCTTCTTCTTTACTTGAAAGAAGTAGAAGTCTCTCTCCCTACCTTTATTGTGAGGCTTCGCTGATTGAGAATATAGCCTCCCCGGCGATTGAGGAGGCAATTTAATTATAATCCCTATAAATAGTCCTTCCTCTCTTTAAGACGTGCTTATTGGTCTAGAAGTCTTCCTATGGGTTCTTTCTAATCTAAGCCAGTGGAGTTAGCAAGGTATGCAGAGCAATTTGTAATAAGTTAATCTAACTGGAGACTCACTTTTGACAAGTGATACAGGTGATATGTGAGGCAAGGGGTATTTTAATAATTTACCCTCAAGTTTTTAAAGGTGTATTTTTATTAATATAATTATTGCCTTGTATAATTGATGCTCATGATGTATACAAAGTATGAATAAATATGATTATGCCTATGTAGGTGTGTTGGATTTCTTATCCCTTTTTCTAAAATCATTTCAATCCATCTCATACAGATAATAAAACACATTGAGCAATGCCAAAATGAAATAATAATAAAAAGGACATACATTTTTGTTGGAGATTGATTTCCTACCCTTTTCTTCAATTGATTCTTAGCAGAGATCTTCTACAGTCTCTTCTCCCTTGAGTATGGGTCCCTTTCAATGTTTTCAAATAGAGAGAGGCTATAAGAACCCTACCACATATTTATAATAAAAGTATACCAAATCTATTCCAATCCCATAATGGAATAGATTTGGTTTATAATAAGTAGGGGATAATCAATCGATCATTGATTGGATTTCCACTAATTATAAAAGGCAAGTGAGATAATGTTGCCCATAATAAAAATATCAGAAAGATTTTACAATCTCCCACCTGGGCTACATTATTCCATAAGATTGTTATTAACTAGTGTAGCCATGGAAACCATTAATTAAAACCAAATTATCCCAAAATTTTACCCTTCTAACAAGTAAGCTAATGTTGAATAGCAATAGAAGATACACCTCAATCATACGGCATACAACATCTGTTATTACAGATAGAAGTCTCCTTGATAATATTTGACTTTGGCTTGTCGTCTCTTTAAAACTTAGCTTAATACTTATTTTTATGTTTTAACTTAATACTACTTTTTAGGTCCTAACTTAATACCACATTTTATGTCTTGGCTTAATACCGTTTTTTATGTCTTGACTTAATACTGCCTTTTGTATCCTGGCTTAATAGTGCTTTTTATATCCTGGCTTAATATAGTCTTTTGTGTCTTGGCTTAATACCGCCTTTTATGTCTTGGCTCAATATTGTCTTTTGTGTCATGACATGTCTTGTAAACCAGTATACTACCACAAAAGTTTGTGAACTGAGATAGGATAAAAATTTAAAAGCTGTAATAATAACACACCATAAGCATCTGTGTTGTTTGAGACAAAATTGAAAGAGAATAATGCATCTATTAAATGAGAAACAAATTTATATACATTCAAAGGAAGAACAAACGTATATATATACAAGTCTAAAGCAGAGTACAGTCCACAACCCGGACAGTTACTCTGAAGTACAAAAAGAAAAATAAAAAGAAAATACATTAGGAAGCTAGAGGTGATGGGGGAGGCGGTGCCTCGCGGTCTCTGTCATAATCCTCAGCATAGACTCTAGTCAACCAAGCTATCTGAGTCTGGGTCGTCTGAAGACTAGCTGTGAGATCAGCCACCCGCTGATCAATCGCACGCTGAGCATCTAGAAGCTCTCCCACCCTCAGATCTGACATGCGCTGAGCAGCTAGAAGCTCTCTCATCCTCAGATCAGACATGCGCTGAGCCTCTCTAATCTCATGCAATTACCCCATCATGTCATCAGAAGGTAGGTGCGAAGGACCAGCTGCATGTGAAGGACCAGCTGCATAAGAAGGACCAGCTCCAGTAGCATGAGTAGGTGATGGAGGATGTATGGAATCCACATCCATGTACAAACGATCATCATCGCCCCCATGAACCCCTGCTCCAGCGGCTGCTGTTGCTGCCTCAGCGTCAGCCATCTCCACTCGAGTACGTGGACGCACCAGAGTGTTCCTCTCATCATCGCTGACCTGAGCATCCCGCATGCCCATCTTATAGATGGCCTCCCAATCCAGAGGTGATGAGAAGGATTTCTCTTGAATCCTCTCATTCACCATGTCAACACCCAGGCGGGTAAGCAGCATAGTGATCATGTGTCCATAAGGCAGGTTGCCAGTATGACCGGGCAATGTGACACTGATCATCATCCGCATAATGATATAAGGGCGGCAGACAGGCTGCCTAGTACAGATACAGTACAGCAGGAACTGGGTCAACTGGGAGATCCTCTCGTAGTGCCCACTCTAAGGTATCAGGTTGTGCTGAATAATCTTACAGTACACCCGAGGCTCTGGACGTAGGTAGATCGCTTTCATCTCCCAGCGATCCTCTCTGATGATCTGACGGTAATCTCAGCCCTCATCTCCAATGAAAAGAACTGGGGCTCTCCAGGAGCACAGAACACCAAGGGGCCGTCGTATGAAATGCCCAACAAGTCGGCTAGCTGTCGATAATCAAAAGAAACCTCGACTCCCTTGACGTAGCTAGTGATCCGGAGCTCTCTACCCCTCTCAGTATCGTTGTAATCCCCCACCACTTGGAGATTACAGTAAAATTGTTTCACCAAATCTGGCCGAGTGCAGGCGTCATAGGTGATCACAGGAAGCCAGCCCATGTCACCAAAAGCTCTCTCCACATCGAACAAGGCCAGACTAGCCAAGTCGACCCGGCGACCTCCCTCTACCTTCTTACGAAAGTAGCGGGCATACTGTGCCTCAGCCTCATTAGAACGGAAGTGGACTGGGTCATGAACCCTGGGTACTTTGGTACGAGCCATACTATCTGCAAAAACAAAGAAAAACAGATACTGGCTTAGTAAAGATGAAAAACCCAAAAATTTCGACATTATAACAACATAAATTGGTCAAAAGCCTCACTTTTCACCCATACACATGGGTAGGAGGACTTATATAGATTCTAAACGATCCTGCAAGACTCATACAGTTGGAAATTTCATCTAAAGAGATTGAATTTGAAGAAATTTCAAGAAATTCAAAAATCTCGACAAATTAGGGCAAAAATGGGAAATTTCAAGTTTCTCGATAACCAACCGATGAAACTCAAATATTTTTTAGGGCCTTCGTCCATTGAGTCACCAACAACAAAAGCCCCCAATAAAAATCAATTTTTACGGTTGGAAAAAGTTTAATTTGAAGAAAATGATATAAACGAGCAAAAACCTAGTTAAGAAACCTTAAAAACATGAAACCGTAGAGAACATACCTGTAGAAGGGGAGTAGACATCGAAATGAGAAGCAAATATCACCAATGGGTCGGAGTTGTCACTGTAGCAACTCAGAGGGACGAGCCGAGTCGGAAAGGAGGAGGAAGAATGAGAAATGAATTCAAAATCGGGATTAAAAATTTGATTTTTAGTCCGAGGGTCGGAGAATTAGACCAAAACATCCGACCCACCTCCGACCCCCTCATCGACCCTCAGCTCTCGGTGATCTGACAGAGAACCAGGGGTCGATCCCAGGGTCGGACATGCATCGACCCCCTCATCGACCCCCGGCTCTCGGTAAGAATCAGTGATTCTCAGGATCGCATACCTGAGGGTCGGACATCCATCGACCCTACAATGAAAAATACAGTATTTTTGACAGAATGATCTAAAAATTTTGAAAATATCATTGGTTAGTGGATTTAAATATGAGAATGAAGTATATAATGATTGCCTCACGTATTTTATGATTTTCAGGCATTCTCACTACCAGAACAAATAATGGCTGGACGCAGAGTGACCAAACAAAGCCGTAACTCTATCCCACCACCACCACCTGTGGGGGAAGACAGCCAGATACACCCGAAAACACAGGAGAATCCGAACATGGCACCGTCCGTAATTAATGGGCAGACAAATCCTACAAATCTGCCAGCTCCACCTACAGACCTGGCTACAGTCGTAATGAATTTGGCCCAACAGCTGCAGCAAATACAACAGGCACAAGCTACTATGCAAGCTTCCATAGGCATGACTTTTCCAGCTGCACAGACGACACCGATGCCAGCAGGACAGGCAAGCACAATACCAGGGGGAAGTAACACAGTACCCCACGCACCTCAGACTCCCGTTATGTAGGCTCAAGTACAAAACCCTGAAGTAGCTCCAGGTGGATATCAATACCAACCAACTATGTATGGGGCTTATGTCCCGCATCAACTAGACCACTCCAGACTGGTGGAGCATTTTCTGAAGATGAAGCCCAAGGAGTATAGTGGTAAGCCAGTTGATCCATTGTGGCCAGCACATTAGATCAATGAGATGGAGAAAAACTTCACGATGATGACAGTGAATGAGGAAGAGAAGGTATTGTGTGCAACATTCATGCTTATAGGCGATGCACACCACTGGTGGAAGTCCACACGGACGTATCTGATGACAAAGCACACCCAATTGACTTGGGATATATACAAGGAGGAATTCTTTGAGAAGTATTTTCCTAGGAGTTTCAAAGATTCTATGGAGAAGGAGTTCCTGAGTTTATATCAGGGACAGATGACTGTCGATGCATATCAACAGCGTTATGAGGAGCTGTTTTTATCTGCACCAGTCAGTATGCAAGTGGAAGATACAAAGACCCGAAGGTTCGTCATGGGACTTATGGGAAGCATACGTAAACATGTTCTGGGACTTGAAAAGAAAATCTACAATGAAGCTGTACAAATTGCTCGAGTAATAGAGTCGAGCCAGAAAGAGAGCTACTTTGCTCAAAATAGAGGCATCAAAAGGCCAAATGAGAATTCTTACAACGGAGGGAACTCCAACGTATTTAAACCCTTCCATACCAAAGGTTTCAATGCTACAGCCAAGACTACTTCAGCAGCTCAACAATAACAAAAGCCAAATAATGAAGGGTTAAAATGCTATAACTACAATCAAGTGGGACATTATTTCTGAGAATGTCCTAAGCCCAAGAAGCAACTACAACAAGGCAAAGTTTACGTGGTTACATCTGAGGAAGCTGCCACATCGCCTGATGTGGTCACAAGTATGACCTGAATCTTATCATTTTGTGTTACATTATGTGAGCATGTAGACTAAATCAAAACAAATCACAGGTATCGTACCTATTAATGGCATTCCCGCTAGAGTATTCTTTGATTCAGGAGCTACTCATTCTTTTATATCTATGTCATTTGGAAAGAAGCTAAATCTACCCCTCAAATCCTTAGACTACAAACTTCTTGTACGATCGCCTATGGATTAGAAGTGAAATTAAAAAAAGGTTATGGACTATGTCCAATTCTTATTGACGAGAAGACTTTGGATGCAACCTTGATCCAACTTGAGATGGCAGACTTTGACGTCATCTTGGGAATGGACTGGTTAGCTCGGTATTCTGCAAACCTATTATGTGCTAAAAAGAAGCTGACATTTAAAGACAAGGAAGGAGCAGAGTTCAGTTTTGCGGGAACCAAACTTCCCCGTAAACGAAAGCTCATACTCTCTGCATTAAAGGCTAGGAAGTGTCTTAAGAAATGAGCAGTTGGGTATCTAATATCTGTGGTCAATCTTACCAAAGAAGCACCACGAATGGAGGATATTGATGTCGTGCATGACTATCCAGATGTATTTCCTGAAGAACTACCAGGACTACCACCCGACTGCGCTACAGAGTTTGTTATAGATCTGATACCCGGAGCCGCACCAGTATCTAAAGCACCTTATCGAATGGCTCCTACTGAACTGAAGGAATTAAAATTACAACTACAAGAACTGCTGGACAAGGGCTACATCTGACCTAGCATATCACCATGGGGAGCGCTAGTATTATTCGTGAAGAAGAAGGATGATAGTGTTCGATCGTGTATAGACTACCGAGAACTGAATAAACTGACAATCAAGAATCGGTATCCATTGCTTCGGATCGATGACCTGTTCGATCAGTTGCAAGGTGCCAAAGTATTCTCTAAGATTGATCTTCAATCAAGCTACCATCAGTTGAAGATTAAGGATGGTGATATTCCCAAGACAGCATTCAGGACCAGATATGGACATTATGAATTTTTGGTCATGTCTTTCAGATTGACGAACGCACCAGCAACCTTTATGGAACTTATGAATCGGGTATTCCACGATATATTGGATACGTCGGTTATTGTATTCATCGATGATATATTGGTCTACTCCAAGGACAAGGAAACTCATATAAAGAATCTAAATGCCGCTCTACAGCGATTACGGAAGGAGAAGCTCTATGCCAAATTTACAAAGTATGAGTTTTGGGTAAAGGAAGTCGCTTTTCTAGGCCATGTTGTATCCGCTGAAGGAATTAAAGTGGACCCTAGCAAGATCGAAGCTATTGTGAAGTGGGAAGCACCGAAGAGCATTGCAGAAATTAGAAGTTTCTTAGGTCTAGCTAGGTATTATCGACAATTTATGGAAGACTATTCTCGAATTGCCGTACCTCTCACCAGTTTGACTAAAAAGGGTGAAAAGTTTGTTTGGACTGATAAATGTGAGAAGAAGGCTAGATTGATATCAGTTCCAATCTTGACCATTCCAATTCCAGGACAGCCATTTATTTTGTATACTGACGCATCAGGATTGGGATTAGGATGTGTACTTATGCAAGGAGAACAAGTAATTGCTTATGCCTCAAGACAATTGAAGACACATGAGAAGAACTATCCCACTCATGATTTGGAATTAGCGGCAGTAGTACGTGATGTCAAAATATGGAGACATTACTTGTACGGAGAGAAATTTCAGATTAAATCAGATCATAAGAGTCTTACTTATCTCTTTAATCAGAAGGAGTTGAATATGAGACAAAGAAGATGGCTGGAACTATTGAAAGACTATGATTGTGATATCCAGTATCATCTGGGGAAAGCTAATGTGGTTGCTGACGCACTGAGTAGAAAGGCAATGATGAAATCTCAAGGGGAGGTTAGCACCACTGCTGCACTATGTACTACAGGAAAAGTATTCAATTACGGTAATGAACAGTTTGTGATAGATGCACCGGGTGAATCAACCAACCAAGGGTTTATCCATCGATTTGCAAATATGTTCGTCACATTGAAGATTGTACCCAATATAATTGATGAAGTAAAAATAGCGATTAGATCAGACCCTTATCTAAGAACGGTACAAGAAGACATCGAAAAAGGTAGGACTGTTCCTGAGTTCACCTTAGTTGATGAAAAGGTACTGAAGTACAAAGGAAGAATATGTGTACCTGAAACAGAAAGTTTGGACATTAGACACCGACTAATGAAGGAAGCCCATACCACCGCCTATTTGATACACCCTGGAAGTACAAAAATGTATCATGACCTAAAGAAATTATATTGGTGGAGAAGAATGAAAGCAGATATAGCCAAGTTCGTGTCTCAATGCCTAAATTGTCAGAAGGTGAAAGCTGAACGACAAAGACCAGCACGACTGTTACAGCCATTACCAGAACCAGCATGGAAATGGGACTGATCACTATGGACTTCATCACAGGGTTACCATTGACTCCCCGAGTAGTTGACGCAGTTTGGGTGATTGTAGATAGACTGACTAAAACGGCTCGATTTATAGCTATACGACCTCAGTATACACTGGAGAGGTTAGCTAAGTTGTATGTGGATAACATTGTCAGATTACACGGTGTACCTGAAAGCATTGTGTCCGACAGAGATCCACGATTTACTTCAAAGTTTTGGAAAGGATTGCAGAAGGCTATGGGTACAACATTGAAGTTCAGTACTACATTCCATCCTCAGACAGACAGACAATCGGAGCGCACCATTCAGATTCTAGAAGACATGCTCCGATCTTGTGTAATTGATTTTAAAGGATCATGGGATGAGAAATTACAACTGATTGAGTTCACGTATAACAATAGCTATCAGGCTACTATACAGATGTCACCCTATGAAGCACTGTATGGCAGGAAGTGTCGAACTCCTTTGTTTTGGAATGAAGTTGGAGAACGTAGTATTATTGGACCGAAATTTATTGAAGAGACATGTCGAGTAGTCGACATTATCAAGGAATGAGTAAGAACGACTCAGAATCGTCAGAAGCAATATGCAGATACTAGACGCCGAGACCTTGAATTCGTCGTAGGTGATAAGGTATTCCTCAAAGTGTCACCTATGCAAGGTTTGA